>JAVJIF010032236.1:0-312550 GCA_038442645.1 Agave tequilana | reverse complement strand
ATAAGGGTTTCTTTTCATATCGACACATGACTTATTTGCTAATTACATATTTACCCTCCAAATCTTTATATTTCTATATCGACACCCAAATCAAATTGGAACAAAAACTTCTGTCATTAGCTACTTTGTTTATTTATATCTTGGAATATTCTTTTTTTAGCTTCAGATATTATATAATATTATTTAAATGGCCAAAATGTCTTTTACCTCTTTCCTTCTCTATTTCCTCACACACCAAGCTCATTTCTCTTTCACTTAATTCACTTTTTCTCCAACCCAATTTCTCTTTCACTAAACTCACAAACTCAACAAGATTCAAAGTTCATATCTTCTATTTGTTTGCCTTTCTTCTGTGATGTTCCAATCAACACGAATCTCTTCCCCGTGTGCATTCGAAATTCATTGCATCATTTTGAAAAAATCCATCATTTTGGTTGATGGCTAGAGTTTTATGAAGATGATAAAAAGTGGGCAGAGAGAGTGGGAGAGAAAAGAGTGATAAAGTGAAAGTGTGAGTAAGACAGTGAGAGAGTGTGACGAGAGGCAGTGAATGAGAGAGAAGAGGAGTTGATGGAGGTAAATCTACCCTCATTCACTTTTCTTGAGGATCGAGAGGTATTTTTACCATCCTACCTTTATAAAACAAACGATAACAAAGGTGAAAGTAGGGTAGGCCGAACTTAAAATTTGGGATGTTGAAATGGAAGTATAAAGATTTAAAAGGTGAACATATAACTAGAGAAGAATTCAAGGTGTCGATAAAAAAAAGAACCCTAGAAATATGAATATAAATATAATACCCTTAAGCCCACAATTCCGGAGTTTTGGTGTAGTGAAAGTGACTTTACCATGTATTGGAGCAGTCGAAGTTCTCGCGCAAACATTTAAAAGGTGGATTTTAAAAAAAAAAAAACCATTGCATAAAAACTAAAGTTTCAGTTCATAAAACGGATGCTTGACTTGCGAGACATGTTAGAATATAAATATAATAATACCCTCAACTTTCACTACAACTTGGAAGGTTTTGATGTAGCGTAAGAGATTTTAATCAAAGGGGAAGCAATAAAAATCAAAAAATGAAGAGAAAATAATAAGAAAGTATCATTTTTCCCTTGTCAGCGATTGCTGAAGTTCCACTGTCACCTTCATCCTCACCCCACCATTTCCTTTTGGATTGACCTGTCCAAAAATCAATATAGGCATTAACCTCGACCAAAAGAGATAAAGATGACTTAGTTAAATGTTCTCTTATTTTCCTCTGTCTCCAAAGACCCAATAAGTAGCCATGAAAAATCACAGCCACTTTCCCTCCACACCACATGATACATTTTTAGCACGTCAAAATTGTTGAAAATATAATTCAATTTCAAATCATGTTAGTAAAGAGTTATGATCGAAGTTGAGTTAAAAAAAAGAAGAAAACGAAAAAAGAAAAGAAGGATATGCAAGAGATGAAGATGATGAAAGAGAAGACGAAAGGAGGAAGAAAGAGAAGAAGATGAAAAAGAACAAGAGGAAGCAAAAGAAAGACAAGAAGGAAAAAAATCATAGTTAATGAGTGCTAGTAACAAACAATGAAATCAGGCAAATGGTATTGATTTTCTAAGTATAGAAAATCAAGCACTTCAATTCATATTCACATCAAAAGTGAAGAAAGAAGTGCAAAGTGAAGAGGACTTTTGAAAAAATTATGAAGATTGGTAAAAAAGAGAGAAGATATCTTATTTTGGAGAGCGACCACAACAAGAAGAAGAGAGAGAGAGAGAGAGAGAGAGAGAGGAGAAAATATCAGAGGAGAACCATGACAATCATCAAGAAAAAGTTCAATACGGAGTCCAAGGGCAAAGTTAAGAAGAGGAAAGAGAAATTTTACTTGTTATAGAAAAAGATATGAAAGTAAAAAGTTCAGGAAAAAAAAATCTAAAAAAGAAGGATTCTACAAAAAGTCAAAAAGAGAAATTATGAATGAAGAAGGAAAGATTATTCAATTGAATCGAATGGGTGTTCTTACTTTGATAGGTGAAAAGCTAGTAAGAGCTAAGTGGAAGAAAAAAAAGCAAAAGGAGCCGACAACGCATTACAGCTACAACAATTATGAAGTTGTTTTTATCAAAATTTGCATATGATTCAACACTTCTACCACCAGTAAGTGAAGAACGAGATCATATTACATTAAATGAAAGTAGGAGATCAAGCCAACATTTTTGTCAGGTCATCCGAGAACACTTTGTGAAGCTACGAAGATTGCCAAGCGTGCGTTTTATGGAAGAATTGAATTAAGGGAGGATGTTGGAAATATAATTTAATTCCATAGTAATTATTCAAAGTTGAGTTAAACGGAGAGTATCTATTTAGAAGAGTTTTTATTTCTTTAGGAGTCAAAGTAAAGATTGTAATAGGAGTTGTTAGCCCTATTGTATTTTAATTTGATGATGACTACTTATTAAGCTAATTATGCACTAACAACTCATTTTCTAGTATTTGGTGTTTTAATTTAGGTCAAAGCACTTACATGGAGGTTGGATGGAGGAGAGCTCAATAACTAAATTAAGTAAAACAAGTGGTGGCAAAAATCTAGCTCAAGCTACTCAATTAAAGTTAGAATGAAGAGTTAAAAATTGTAAAATCTATTGAATCTAGAGTTATGAGGCAAAAATTGCTAAATCTACTTAAGAATATTATATAAGCTAAGAAAAATTAAGACAAGAACTTAATTTGACACTAAATTGCATTTTTCATACTTGTGCATGTAAGTTCTGATTTAAAATCAAGTATAATTTCACTTAACATTTGTTGAAATGCCCAAAAGCTTTGAAACTGAATTTAAAATATTGATTTGAGCCTATTTGTTTTAATTTTAAGCTTATTGGTATTTATATAAAATTTTCATATTTTTTCAAAGACATTTAAATCAATTTTTATGAGTCCGGGGTTTTTGGATCGACCGCCAATTCACGCGGGTTGACCCATTGGCTATGCTAAAAGGTGAAGCAACAGTGGCACGCAAACGGATCGACAGGCAGTACGATCCACATTGTCCGCCAGAGCTATATGTTGTCGAGTTAGACGAGGATCAACCGCCAAATTGATCTGCTTCGTCTGCCAGAACTCAGTGCTCTTAGTTGGATGAGGATCGACCGCCCTGACGATCCACTTCATCCGCTGATGCCAGTTAGCCACCCCCAAGTCTCGGGATGGGCTTGGATCGACCACAAGGTCGATCACCCACTGCAAAAATCCTGCGATCCACTAACAGTTCAATCTGTTTTCTGCAAAATTTGAAAAATAGGGAACCTTTTTTAAATACTTTATAGTATTTTATTTTAGTATAAAGTACAAGTCAATCAACGGTACAAGCCCTGCACCCTGCCAAAACCGTATTTACTATAAATTCTGGGCTGCCAAAGTGGAGCTAACAAATTACCCTCAAATGTTTACCAAAGTGGATCAACTTGCAGTAACTGGTCCGTTGTCACTGGATTAAGACGATAAACGAGATACACAGCAGAAAATCGTGATATCACCAATGTTTTCAACAAAACCACATGACCGATATGTGAGAACCGGCATTCTGAAGTGCATTGGGAATTATAGCTGGTGCGAGTGTAAAATTTGGGAAGAAAACGATGGGATGTTTGAGCCTATTCAAGGACCTTCAGTTCACTCAGGTATCACATCTGAGAGAAGTGTGGTCTTATGTTACGGCTTCGCTTTACTGGCTATACAGTCTAAAGTTCTGTAGCTAATTACCTGCAGATTAATTAATTTGTGTAACTGCGGTCGCACTAAGACCAATCACCTCCCTCAAATTTGGTACTTGAGTGAACTAATATTCAGTTTATCAACATCTTAATACTTTGTAAAACAAACATTGTACATATTATTATTCCAATTTCCAGAGGAAAGTATAAAACATATGCAAGCAGGTGCCAAATTGATACAGGAAACAACAGGAAACAACACCAAACATTTGGAGAAATGGACTGCAGCATGTGTGTCATTAACTCAAAAGCATGTACAGGCAAACTGCAAAACATTCTATCTCCTTTTCTCAGATGCTTGTCTGAGTTCTGGACATATTTAGTGAAACTCTGTTTATTGCAATATCAGCGAAAATGTGTATTTTGAGTTCAGTTATGCTGTCTCTTTTTTTCCAGTCTTTTGACAGATGTAGAAGCATTTTCCCATTGAGCTTTACTGGCTCACCATTATACAGAAAATCAGCAAACTTACACTGAATAAAACATTACACTGAGTTTTACTGAAGAATTAGCAGCTTTCTATCACTCTGCAGACACATCAATGATGTTAAGATGTAACAAATTTCAATGCTGAAAGTTCAAGCAATAACTCAGAATTGATGGACCATTTGGACGTGATTAGTGCGTATGGATTGGAACTGTATATACATTCTTCTACTGTCCTGTGAGATTGAAGTGCTCTTCTTTGACTGAAATCTTGCACTTAGGGTTGAATCTCTCTATTTCACACCGGAAAATTTCAGTGTTAAAATAGATTTGATACATATATACTTCATAAAGAGAGAAAAAATATGAACATCTTTTAGAAAAGTTTGAAAAACTTTCTAATAAATAAGTGCCAACACTTCTCTTCAAATGAAATATAAATGAGTAGACCATAAGTTATTAGTTATTACAAGGATTCTTCCTAGGGACCATGAAATACAGCCATAAACACTCAAAAGCATTTAGCAATTGATATTATAATTTATAACAGCATCATCTAGGAATTTACATTGATGCCTCAAAGTCGCATGGTTTCAAATATTGGTCGAATCCGATATATATGAGCAATATCATGTAAGATTTTGGGGTACCTGATACAAACTTAACCCTATAATATCGGCTGATATTGCCGATACGACTGATATTCCCGACATTGATATTAAAATTCATTGGCCGATACTGATGCCCATACCAAGATTTAAACCATGGTCTAGAGCTTTCTAACTGCAGCAACAGTTAATCATGTAGACTCTGCATATATGGAATATCTAGATTCTTGGTTTAGTGTAATGAAGTTGTAGCATTTGGTGCATGCATCATGTCTGAGCTCCAAGTCAGCCATTTTGTTGCCTCATGCAGCATTTACTGCATGGGTTAATTAAATTTAAAATTAGTTATTTGCAGATCTGGCACAGTATATAGCTATTCGATTTGAGTTGAAATAAAAAGATAAAATACAATAAAATACCCCACATTTGGGGGGTGTTTCGAAAAATACCCTGAACTTTAAATTCGTTCAACTTACTACACTGACCCTAACGACCGTAATAGACGTTATCTTAATGGACATATTACCCCTGCTTAGATATTGTTGATAGAGACTTTGTATTAGTTTAGTCTCACATTGCCTGTGACACTAACTCATAATGTATCCATATTGGTTATTATATATAGACTAGAGTTTGTTATTATATATAGACTAGAGTATGAGGTGTAGGTCTCATCTCATCTCTCTCTCTCTCTCTCTCTCTCTCTCTCTCTCTCTCTCTCTCTCTCTCAATCTATGATGCTACTGTAACATGGTATCAGAGCTACTCAAAAATCCTAACTCTAATCCCAGACCCATAACCCTAATCCCCAAACCCGAACCCTAATCCCACCACCAACCTGCCCTCCAATCCCGCCGGACAAGCCACGACCAGGTCGCGCCTACGTGCGCCCAGGCTGATAGCAGGCCGCGCCAACGCGTTCCCAGCCCCGATAGCAGGCCGCACCTAGCGTGCTCCAGCCCTCTCCCGTTGCCGCCACGTCATCTCTACATCCTATTGCCTTCGCCGCTGTCACGTCATCTCCATTACATCATCTCCCGCGCCTCCATCACCTGAACCCGTAGAGTGTTTTGGTGGTGTTGAACCTTCTTTGAGGTGTTGTAGGGAGTTTCTGTCTATTTTCTGAGGGTTCATTTTTCAAGTTCGTTTGTTTCATGATGACCAAATATAATGATCAAAGGCGGGCGAGTCCAATAGGGAAAATTACTGAGATAGTTTCCGGCAGGATTACAGACCAGAAACTTGATGGGAATAATTACCTATAGTGAAAGTGGGTAATTGAGATTTATGTGATGTGGGAAGACTAGTCATTTGTTGGCAGATCCTCCTACTCCAGTGACAGATGCTTAGACACTAGAGGACAACAACCTACTACATCAGGTACTGACCACGATGGAGCCCAAAATTCAAGACTTAGTCATTCATTGCGTGACTGTGAAGGAGGTATGGTATTTTCTATGTGAACTCTACGGAGGAAGTAGCAATATCAATAAGGCTTATAACGTTATCCAATAACTATTTCGGAAGAAGTAGAACGATAAGCTCATGGATGATCATTACAGTGACTTCAATCGCCTAGCAGAGAAGCTTCGTCAAATATTTCTTCAGCTAGGCCTCAGATTATAGGAAGCTCTGTTGTGAGCTCTCTATCAGAGACATTACTTTCTGAAGAATGTTCCTGCAGTGTCACCTGAAATACTACAATAGTCTCTGATAGATTTGTCCTAGCAGCTCAAGGGAGGCTGATCGAGGACGAGGAGGGCACACTGGTGGATGTGGAGGAGGTCGTGCTGGCATGTAGGGTTGAGGGGGCTACACTGGTTGATGTTTTGATGGCCGCAGGGGCGGTGAGGAGGACGAGGAGATGGCTCTGTATTGTTACTACTACAAAGAGCCAGGCCATACAAAGTATTAGTGCCCCTTCTAAAGAGAAAACTAGCAATAGGCACACATATCTCTGCCACTCTTTCAGATGAAGAGCAGTTGCGATGTCAGTTTGAGCAGATCCAGATGTTCCAACAGTAAAAGAACACAAGCTCGGTCTTCCTCTGGCACTCTAGCTCAAATAGGTACTCCTATATCTTGTCTTACAACATCTAAGTCACATACTTGGATTAAGATTTAGAGGCGACTGATCACATAAATGAAAACCGCGGTACTATGTCCCCTCTTACTCATGCCTTTAACTCTGTAGTATTACAAGATGGCTCCCGCACACCTATTCAGTGTATTTGAACTGCCACAACCACCCCTATCTTTCCTTTATCGCATGTTTTCTATTAACCTTGTTTCCTTTCAACTTATTATCAATAAATAAGATTATCAAGATTTTAAATTGTACAGTGACATTTTTTCCAATACATTGTGTATTTAGAAGTTTGAGACAAGGAAAATGATTGGCACAGAACGTGCAAAACGAACTGCATAAGCTAATATTGGCATCCGAACCGGTGTCATGCATTAGCACTTCTTCAACATTTGACTACCTCCGTCAGTTCAGTCACCCTTCTCTACCTGTACTAAAACTTCTTGTCCCGTCTTGAGTGTGAGTCTTGTCAGCTAGGGAAACATCATCGTGTCTTAACTTAATCAGGTCAATAAAAGGTTGATAAGCCATTTGATTTAGTTTATTTAGATCTATAAGGTCCGTGTCCAGTAACATCCAATCTGAGTTTTAAGCATTTTGTCAGTTTTGTGGATGATTATTTTTTGAGTCAAATGGATGGTATCTGTTAAAATCTCGCCCTGAGGTGTTTTCCACATTTAAGGTTTCTTATTCAGAAATAAAGAATCAGTTTAATTCTAACATTAAAATTTTGAGATCTGGCAATTCTAAAGAATATTTGAACAGCTTTAGTCAGTTTTTAGAACAAAATAGAAACTTGCGTCAATCCTCTAATATTTACACTCAATGAATGTGATAGCTAAACGTAAGAATAGACACTTTCATGATATTACTAGGACTCTGCTATTTATAAACAAGTACCGAATTTTTTTTAGATGAGGCCATTTTGACTACTTGTTAACTGATAAATCGAATGCACCTTCTGTATTGCAAAGTAAAATCCCATATTCCATCCTTTACCCCGATATTGATTTGTTCTCTTTGCCTCCAAAGATTTTTGGGTCTCTCTATTTTGTTCATAATCATAGTTCTCATAAGACAAAACTTGATTTTAGGTCTCTTAAAGAAAAATTTCTTGACCACTCTAAAACTCATAAATGTTACATGTTTTTGTCCATCAATAGGCTGATATATTTTGTCTACAGATTTAACCTTTTACGAGTCTAAACCTAGGATTTTCACATCTCCTTCCTCTTCTGCATCAGAGGATAACTATGATTACCTATTCTATCAGAAGATATTACTCAATAGTTATGGCTCAGCATCTCAAAATGTGACTGGTAAAGATTCACTTCGATTTCAAAATTCGATTCAGATCTATACACTATGAACAACTCCTACTTATGTGGCAGAGCCAGATTCAGTACCAACAGTTGCCCAAGAATCAAGTGAGACTGTCACTACACAATTACTTGGCTACTACTGATGATCTTCCCATTGCACTTCGAAAAGGCAAATATAATTGTACCCAGCATCCTCTTTCTATTTTTGTTTCTTATTCTCTATCATCCTTCTTTCGTTGTTTTATTTTCTTCTCTGGACTAATGCTCGGTTCTCAAAAATGTATCAAAAGCACTCTTTTAGGTTGGACTTAGGCGATGTAGGAGGAGATAATGACCTTAGAGCAAAATGAGACTTGAGAGTTGGTCACACTTCCACCAGAGAAGAAAGTTGTTGGGTGCAAGTAGGTATGCACCATCAAGTTAAAACTCAAAATTGGTCTCTAGCTCGCTTAAGAAAAGATTGATTGCCAAAGAATATTCACAGGTGTACGAACTGAATTAGGTGAATACCTTCTCCCCAGGCGTGAAGATGACATATGTGAGGGTCCTTGTGTCATTAACAGTGATATTCCATTGGCGATTTCATCAGTTGGACATCAAAAATGCTTTTCTAAATGGTATTCTTGATGAGAAGGTTTACATGGAGCAACCACCAGACTTTGTTGCTCGGGGGGAGTTTGCGAAGGCTGCATGTTGAAGAAATCACTCTACAATCTAAAATAATATCTGAGAGCCTGGTTTGGGCGTTTTGCATCAGTGATTCAGGAGTTTGGTCTCTGTCACGCACAGAAAGACCACTCTAAGTTTTAACAAATACAAGATAGGAAGAGGATCCTACTGGTTGTGTATATAAATGATATTGTGATCACAGGAGATGGCACAAAGGGGATTGACGATCTGAAGAAGTACTTGCAGAAGCACTTTTAGACCAAAGATCATAGATCCTCAAAGTGCTTTTTAGGTATTGAGGGGCCAGGTCCACGAAGGGTATTAATTTATCACAAAGGAAGCATTACTAGCCTTGCTTTCAAAAGCTGAGATACTAGGATGCATGAGAATTGATTCTTCAATGGACGTGAACACAAAGCTGCTACCAAACCAGAGGGAGCTTCCTGAGATTGTTAGAAGGTACAGGGGATTAGTGAGAAAATTGAACTACCTAACAGTGTCCAGACCGAATATCATATTCGCAGTCAGTGTAGTAAGTCAGTTTTTGTCAGCACCGAAAACTACCCAGTTGGAGGCGGTACCACTGAGAGGGCTTCTCTATTCAGATCATAGACACGCCAGAGTAGCAGGTTTCTCAGATGCAGAATGGCAGAGTGCACTTTTGATAGAAGCTCGACCACAGGATATTATGTCTTTCTTGGAGAAAATCATTTGTCATGGAAAAGTAAGAACTATAGTATGCTATCTCAGTCCAACGCAGAGTTGAAGTACAGAGCAATAGCAACTATGACATTAAAGCTAGTCTTAATCAGAGATTTATCAAAATAGATTGATTTTCTCTCAGAGCGTCCCATGAGACTATATGGTGACAACAAGGTAATACTCATACCTGAAAATGTCATGTTCCATGAGAGAACCAAACATATTGAGGTTAACTGTCATATAGTTCGCAAGAAGCTCGAGGAAAAGATTGTTGTGACGAAGCATGTATCATCAGGACAACAATTAGCATATCTTTTTACCAAACCACTTGGTAGAACACGGATAAATTTTATTTGTGACAAACTGGACATGTATGATATATATGCTCCAGCTTGAGGGGGGTTGAGAGACACCCTGTATTAATCTAGTCCCACATTGCCTGTCAGACTAACTTCTGACATATCCACATTGGTTATTGTATATAGACTAAAGTATGAGGCTTAGATCTTATCTCTATCTCTCCTAATCTTTGAGGTACTATGACTTTTCATCTGTTTTAAATAAAGAAAATTTACCTAACATTAGGGAGAAAGATGAGAGAGATAATGGAAAGTTTTTCTAATATTTACAAAATGTCATCTTCCTCTTCACACTTCCATCTAAACTATTTTTCCTCCTTCCCTCCACCAACTCCACCACCATCACAATCTCAACCACTAACTTCATTATTTCATCCACTATTTTCTCATAGTCTCCATCTCTACTATCACTAATTTGTCACCTCCTTTGATTCCTAACTTACTTCCCCTCCTCTTCCTCCACCTTGATAACCATCACTTCCATTATTTCTTCCACCTTTTCTCCATCATTAATGTTAGATCTATAAAGAAAAAGATTCAACTTTTAATGCAACGAAGTTAATATAATATCATAAAACTATTATAGAATTTTGGATCATTCTATTCTTCAAATAAAAATAATGGGTTTCTCTAATTTTATTATGAAAAGTGGAATTTGGTTTTGTTGTGGATAATGTAACACTACTCTAGAAAAATATGGAATTTGGGTTGTGAAAATGTTTAATTGTCAAAATCAAATTTCTATGATTTATGGTGTCAAAATGTGAAAATATTAAAATGGGATTTGGGTTCTAACCTTAGTTAGTTAGTTGAAGTAAGACATGAAATCCAATTTAATAATGAATAATGGAGATGGAGATGAAGATTGAAATATAGAGATAAGAGCAAAAATTAGAATAATTGAATTGAAAAAAAAAACCTATAAATTTAGGGTTCTAAGTTTGATTATAAAGATATCCACCAATTATTTACAGGTTACATTTCTTGTAGAAAGTCAAATACACTCATTTCTTGTAGTTATAAATGGGTTTAGTTGAGAGAGGTAAGGTGAAGGTGAAGGTGAAGAAGAAGAGAGGGTGGGTTTAATTACTAGCTTAATTGAGAGCAAATTATTTATGATGAGCAAGAGGGCATTTTAGTCCATATAACATCCTGAGTAAGTCGCGTGAGGGTACTCAACTAATGGTTCACTAACGAAGGTAGCAAACTGAAACTTTGTGAAAGTTTAGGGGTTTTTCTTTTCTTTTTCTTTTTTACACATCCCCACAAAGGCGAGGGTATTTTGGTGTATTTTGCCCTAATAAAAGTAATTACTTTTTCTGAGTCGGCTGCAAGTTATTTGTTGCGAGAAACTGTAGCATCCTCTGCAACTTTTTTCAAACTCTGACTTCCATTACCACTTTCACTTGCCAGATTGAGAAATAAAAGTCCATTTACACCTCCTTCCATCCAACCTAACAGGAAGTGTTTAAGGAGTTCAGTCCTTCCATTGGCTTAACTAAGCTACCAAGTATTCAGTTTTCCGTTTGGAAGCAAGATGGAGTAATTTCAACATGTGGAAAAACATTCCTGTTCCAAACAACCAAAAAAGTAAAGTAATATATTGAAAAACACTCTTCTACAAAACAAAATGGAATAAATTGGATATTACTTCACACCCCTGGTTTAACTGTTTAACCTAAATCAATAAAAAGTGTGAGAATAACTGTATCAACTGATATTTGACTGGATTAATTGGATTGTGGCTCCACTTGATACACCCTAATTTTAGCTGTTTCGATGGAATAAGCATAGTTGCCACTTGATCAGACTTATCAAGCGACCAAATAAGAGCACTTTACTGTTAAAGGTATAATCTCCGTTTGCTATTAACAACCAATAATAATCAAATTCTTATTTTTCTTATATTAAATTATAATTTTCTTATTACCTCCTTAAACTTTCATAGTTTCCTCTAAAAAAACCTCAACGTAGAAATCTCAAATAACTACTTTGAAGTATCCTTGAAATCCTCAATAAAAACCTTCTGTTAAATGGTCATCTATAAACTACCTTTTGTTAAACAACCATAGGAAATCGCAAATTACTTGCCCCCTTTCAAGTGCAACCACTTGAAACTTGAAAGGGGGTAAGTAATTTGCGATTTCCTATGGTTGTTTAACAAAAGGTAGTTTACTGAGAATTTTAAGCATCCTTCAAGGTAGTTATTTGGATTTTCTAAGTTAAGGGGGTTTTGAAGCTTAAGTGGGGTATTAAGAAAATTAGCCTATATTAGAATATATTCTTCTTGGTTCGCTATGGATTATGCTTGTAAAGTTCTAAAGCTAATGGTATTGCCATGTGGTTTTGACCCAAGTAGGTACTTTTTTCATCTAATCAATGCTTATGCTAATGTAACTATGTAATGAGCGCTTATACCAATACTAATGCCATGTTACCCGACAAAAATTGGTATAATTTAAGCTATCTATTTAGTATTTGTTTAATAAATTTGAATTGTCTAATGAACTTGGTATCAGTAATTTTTATTTTTTTTATTGTAGAAACATATAAAACTCTGTTAATACAATTTGACATGGCTAAGGTTATTTTTGATATCGAAATCCATCATGGTGGTCCACTTAGATCCTAAGTTGAGCAACATAAGGTCACAACTAATGTTCTATCTAATATGGACTCGGACTTCTTTGGTTGGAAATGATATCAAGAGCAGATGCCAAAAAATACCAATTACAATTCTAAAGAAGAAACAAAACTCTAGCAACAATTTGTTTTTCTCTTTCATCTTATCTCCACACTTCACAATCTCAGTTCTTTCTCTGGGTCATTGAGGCTTGCACTAACCTTTCCACTCTTAAGCTCTTCTCTTCACCTATACATTCACCATACTTATCAGCCAACATGTTCACAATATCCCAAGCTTCTGTAAGCATTTCTCCATCAACCTACCCCCAATAATCACATTTTGTTCAAATTGCAATTAAACAAGGGTCGTCCATGATTCTTGTAGGGCCATGAGTCAACCAGATCTAACACAACATTTGCACTTTGAGGAAAGGATGGCAATGACTGTTCCAGTTTTGCAAGATGAATTTTACTGGAGATTCTTGATTCTTGGGAAAAGGCCATGAGTCTCCTTTTCTGTAAGCAAGATGAAACTGTTTTATGTGATAGCATTTAGGAGAGAAAGAAGAGTGAAAGTGAAAGAGACATGGGAGAAAAAGAGGAGTTGGGGGTAGAGGGGGCTAGAGAGAGAGAGAGAGGGTCACCTGGACGTAGGCTGACCATGACAGATAACGGTGTACAATGGCGGACGGTGACAATGACGTACAATGGAGGGCAGTGATGACAGAGAGAACCCAACTAAGATTTGATGCTTCATTCTATGTTAAAAGAGGGGGATAAGTTATGAGAAATAACTAATAATTGTAAAGGGTAGTTAGAGAACTTAACGTTCCATTTAAGTCGTGTACAAGGTGTGACAGAATTTGTGATGGTAGTTAAACATCATTTGAAAGGTAGGGGTTTCGAGTGCTAATAAGCTAGTTGAGGGGTCATTAGTGCTACTGGGTTAATAGTACAGGGACTGTTTCTCCTATTTACCCTGATTTGTTTAGTATCATGAGAACAATAATATTATTTAATATCTTTGAAGTTAGAAGTAACACAAAAGCACAAGGCAGCTCATTATATCATTGATAGTATCATGAAATTAAAAAGAGCAACTTGTATTCAATATCTCTATGCCAAGGTCAATGTCTAGAGTTAGATTTTGCCTCTTAAAGTGATTCAAAAATCTGCAAGTGCAATGCTAACAGAATGACTAAAAGGTCGGGGACAAATTGAAATCTCAATATACATACTAATAATTGGCTATAGGTTCTTGTTATTAGAATCGACAATATTGGAAATATGGTCCATTTTGTCTGAGTTCTATTGGCAATACTTGTATTGTCTCAAACGTACGAGGCAATATCAGTATCCACTATATGTATTGGTATCAGTGATATTTCAATCCTTATCGGCTTCACATCCCGCTAACACAAAGCTATGGCCCATTCTCTCGGAAAAAGGTTGAAATATCCCCCAGTTAACAATATTTGATTAATTTAGTAAACATTTATTTGACTTAAATTATCATTTTATTATTATTAATTAATTTAATTTATAACTTATCATTTCCATTATTTTTACAACTATAATTTAAAATCATTACTGGTAATAACTACTATTTCTATTATTATTATTATTATAAATTGTTATTCTTATTGTTAATGTCTATTTATATAATTTGTATTAGGAAATTAAATCATTTTTCATACAAGTTATTATTATTCATTGTTATTAGTTATTCTCATTATCATTAATAATCATTATTACTACAAATAATTTAATTGATTGTACTAACATTATAAATTATTATTCTTATTATAAATAAATTATAATCATTATTAATTATTACCGTTATTACTATTATTATTTATAAATTTATTTTATTATCATTGTTACTTATTATTTATTAACATTTCTAATTATTATTATTATTTTATTTTATATGTGTGTATTATGGCCAAACCCACTGTTCTCATTTTCCCTTTTCTTTTTCATCTCCTCTTTTCCCAATCCAAAAGCCCAAGCCCCGCAGGCTTGTTTGCAGAACAAGACCATTGTCGTACTGGACGTGGAAAGACGAAGTTCAAGCTAAAAGGAAATTATTCTGATCTGATCCCCGAATGATCAAATTCGATATCTGAATTTGTGACAACTCGGTGAGTGTTTTAACCCTTTTTAACAAATTATATCTAATTATTGTTCATTTATATATATAGTGTATGACCATTAATTACTGTGAATTTAATTTTTGATTAAATAATTGTTTGTTATCTAGTAAACTACTCAAAAATAACTATAATTAGTGAAATTCCAGAAAATCCAAATGACTTAAACTATATTGACACTTCCTGAACGACTTGATAAATGATGCATGATTAATAATGTACTGAGTGTAAATTCATGTTACTGAAATTACTAGAAAATTAATGTTATACGATAACATTGTGGTATTGTTATATTGTTACATTGTTATTGTTATTGTAATTGCATTATCTCAGTAATCTTGTTGACATGGATATTAGACAACTTATAGCGGGATTGAGAAAATTAATAGGAGAAACATTTGTATTTTAGATGGACCTAGGATACAGGTCGCGCAGCTGAAAAACGATTTCACTGTAGGTTCCGGGAAATGACTTGCATCCTATCTGTTTATTGCTCTACAGTTATACTGTTCACTTCACTGTTACTGACTACCTAACGGTAGGGCCTGCTTCAATGCCAAGCATCTACGCCGTGGTCTCGGGTATGTAACCTACTTAAAACACAGATAATTTCTCCATCAATTAGTTTCAAATAACATAGCACCCCAATTGACATGTGCAGTAGGCACAGTATGGGATGCGTTTACTGCACGTGGCAATTGGTGTTCACAAACATAATTAATAACAGACTTTTCAAAATGTCGTAAATTGAAGTGTGCTTGCTCGTTGTACACATATTCTATGTTAAGCACCTGACATTATACATGATTCTATTATAGACTGTCCTCCTTATTGTTATTCATGTTCTGAATCTTATTGTAATTATAATATATCGTTTGTTATTATATTGTGTTATAGCTATACATCTTTGAGTATCAGTTGTTTTCTTTACAGTGATGAGTTACTTTCTATTTACATTTTTATTCATAACATTCTTTATCTAGTAGCATTGTAGTACTTGCAGTTTTATTCATAACATTCTTTATCCAGTAGTATCATAGTACGCACACACGTAACATACATGTGCACTTTCCCTCATTTTACATTCGATGAGAGTTTTCAGACTCCGCTGGATTTGTGCATCCAGATGCAGGGGTATTTTATTTTATTGACCAGGTGTTATACATAATATTGAGGAGCTTGCAGAGGAACAATAGAAGACAGAGTTCTCCTTGCTTGACCATCCGATCTTTGGTATTGTCCATGCCTTTCTTTATCTCTTGCCGAATTTATTGATTCTTGGTATATTGAACTCGATATTGTTCTATTTGATTATTCATATAATTGTATTATCATATGTGAAAATTTATATGTATTATTGCAGTGATCGTAGTTGATTTATATAGCTTGTTCAAGTTACGTTAGGCTTAGCGTGTATACGTGAGGTATTCTCCCTGCTTATATTCATCGCCGACTCTCGTCACGTGTCATTTTCACGTATTTTGGAAAGTGGGGTGTGACAAAATTTTATTCAAATCTAAATATGCAGACCTGTATATTATCATATTGCTTTAGGGTATTTATTTTAGAGCACTGCTCTTGCTCTTAGTTGTTCTGATCAAACTTAAACTTCTCTTCTATACCTACAAATCTATGCATTATCATATCTTTCCTAATCCTACACATTAAATTTCTAAAGTACATTACCCAACATCCTATTGCTATGGATAAATCCTTATTGATTTCTTAATAATTTATCGTAAAGAGTGCATTTAACCATTATTTTTTTTGCAGAAAGATGTACCTACTTTAACGTAATGTTACACAACTACTAATGTAGTAATGGAAGGATGAGGGACTTTATTGTAAAGTGGGTATACAAATAGTATATAAGAATAATGGGGTATCAGGAGGCACCAGAGGAAATTTCCTCCAGTGGCGATCAAAAAAGTCAACCATGCTGCTTTTGTCGTTTTGATTAGGCCCACCATGTTGATATTCATACCGTATAATGACTGTACACCAAATATTATGTGTATATCACCAAATTTGATTATACATCAATGGATACAAAATATCATGTTAAGCACCGCTAATTTTATATCTGCTTGATGTAATGTCAATCTCATGATATGCATATAATTTTTGGTAAATGGCTATCATAGAATATGAACATGACAATACCTCATTGAATCAAACAGAAGGATAAAATTGACTTTTTGATAACCACCTTAGGAAATTTCCTCAAGTGTCACTTGATGCCCATTATTCTCACTCTACATACACACGTGGATACACATACAAATCATCTCTTTCTCACACTACATTTCTAGGAAGATTGATATGGACACGAGACACAGAGATATGACATGATAAAGATATGACATGACAAATCTAAAGAAAATAGGATACACGAACACAATGACATGATTATATAAATGTGCATGTGTTATATGTCTATATTTTACTACCTCTAAAAGAACTAATATCGTTTTTTTTCCGAGAGCGAATTTGAGCCTTTAGATTATTTCTATTGTATATATATTGTTTGTTGATTTTCATATTTTAGAAAGAAATCAACTTAAATCAGAGACCAAAAGCACATTGTCAATTTCTTACTCGATTAATATTATGCAAACTCTATGTTGTCTCACAAACTCAGATTAGATTCCTCATATTAAACCTCAATCATCTATTTAAATTTTATTAATTTAATACTCTGCATAGCTTACACATCCCTCAAAACATTTACTTTGTCAAAACAAATCTCACCCAAAATTTGAAAAAACACAAGACAAAGAAGATGAATAGGTAGAAACTATATTATCACAAATAATATTTAAAATATGAAAATATAACTATTTCTAACACGTGCATCGCAGGTGGCCAAAAGTGTAATTAACCTCTAATATTAGTAGTCTAAGTCTTTTCTGAAAAAAGAATTCACCCTTGATTACAAATATATTAATTAAGTTATTAAATAGTTTTATACTCTTGGATTATTTTAATCTGCCATTTTGCTTATGGTTATTTATAAATTATTTTTACTGTATTACATTGTTCATTAATTTTCAGATTTTTACATTTAAATAGGAGACCAAAAGCATATATTATGTCATTTCATTCACCTCTTATATTATAAGTCTATGCTATCTAAAAAAAACTGATCTTGATTCCAGCTCAATTAATTAAATTATTGAGTGTATATCTTTGGACTGTTTTAATATGTAATTTTGCTTATGGTTAATTACAACTGAAATCATTTTTTGAGTAGAATTTATGATTCTAAACTTATGAATATTAATTTAATTAGTTATTAATAAGATTTAAGTCTATTTGTTTCTATAATAAGTGAGGCACAGTCTCATGAATTATAAAAAAATCTAACTTAGGAGTGAAAATAGAAGTATTTTCTAATCGAAACAAACTATATATAAGAAAAAGTGCAATCTTACCAAAATTATAATATATATTAACTTTCTAAATATTTAACTATTTTAAAAGTTGATCAATAAGATAGTTTTGGTATATCCAATTCAAACTTTGAAATTTATTTATAAGATTATAATAAGTTATTAATAAATCTATTAGTAATTTATTCATTTGTTAATAAGTTAAAATTATTTCTATAAAATAAATTTTATTCTACTAATTTTTTTGAAACCTTTTGACAACTATATTTAATTTCTCATAATGTGCACTCGGTGCACGTCTCTTCAACTAGTACACTTAACATCAAAACCACAATAATTAAGACTTGTTTTATAGAACGGAGAAAGGACAATATAAAAAAATAGCGATTTACAAAATTCATCATTGTAAATAAAGTAATAAAGTAATGTAGTTAAATAAAGAAATCTGGAAATTTAATGCTCCTTATCTATGCTTATGGTGACTGATGGGGGCATAAAGATCTATTTGGGAAGAGTTCTTTTAGTAGTCTTTTAGTTTCTTTTATTAGTCTTCTGTTTTTCTTTATTTGAGACACGAGTAGGGCACATGACCTCTTTTCTAAATATACTCTTGTAATTCTTTCGCTTGAAACCAACAGATGGGGTTATTAAATTATTGAGAAATTGAAACCCTAATTAGGGTTCTTTTGAATCTTTATGTGAGAAGCATGAGGTGGAGAGAGCAATTCACTGAGATGCGAGGTTTGAAACCTTATCTTCTTCCCAAATTCCCATAAAACCTAGTTTCTTCTTCCCCAATCCCACCACAAACCTTAACTTTTCCTCTTCCGTTCTGCGTCAAATTTTGGTATTAGAGTTAAATTCATGTTCTCCTTCACAAACTCCAAAAACTCTAGATTTAGATTTCTTCCTTCTTTCGTAGTTTTTCTTTGAAAAATATTACACTATTTAATATTCCCCAAAATTCCCCTGAAAATCACAAAAAAATAAAAACAAAACCCATTCTTCATCATCTTCAACCTCTTCACGCAGACCCTAACCCAGCCCTAAAGAATCTGACCACCTCTATCAATCGCATTGGTGCCCGTCCGCACAATCTTGTCGTCGTGTCGATCTCCATCTCAGATCTCGTCGACAATGATCCAACCACCAAACCCATCATCTCCGCCTTATAGATCATGATCACCAACTTTGTCCTGACTCAAATCCGATTACCGACCTCAACAACACTCAACTCCTCGTCATTCCCTTCATCGTCGAGTCCTCACCGTTGATCTGCAACCACGACAGCACCGATCTCTTCCCTGATCCATCTCGCTTAGGTCTCGATCTTGCTTGGCTCGAGATCAGATTCTCAATCTCGCTTACCTTCTCGCCGGTGTAACTCACCACCATCGATCCTGTGCAACCCCTTGCCGATGATCTGCAACTGCCTTCTTCCTCCTTGTCTCTTTTATGATCGACACGACCCGTGCTTCTATTGGAACAGGTCAAATCTCAAACCCAATGTGCTTCCACTTGAGTTCTGATCCAATCCGACAAAACCTGACCAGTTTTGCACAACACGAACCCAACCCAATAGCAACAGAGACCCGATCCAACTGAAGCTGCGGACCCAGATCGGATCCCTGTTTCAAGTTAGATCCGACCCATTTAGCAACTCGATCCGCTTAAGCTTACGAGTGGGCAGATTTAGATTCTCGGCCCATTTTTCGTTGTTCATAAGTCGATTTGAGCTGTTTTCGAGGCGTTGGATTTCTAAGAGTCTCCTCTGCATCTTAGTGGATCTTGAACTCTAAGTGAAGACAATCGTCCTTTCAACAGCCCCAAAAGATCTGAAACATTGCAATTCCAATCTGACTCGTTTCAGATTCGAACTCATTTGCAATAGATCCAATCTTTAGTTTTTGAAAATTCTGTGTATGATGCATAATGTGGGTGAGAGATTCACCTGGGTGTGAGGCCCGAATTATTAATTTCTGAATGCAGCCACCATCCGGGTTTGAGACAATATCTTACTGCATAGAACTGAAGGGCGAGTTTTTTTAAACTCGAGAACGAATTTTCTCCAACCAGGGGAGAATTAGGGACACAAGACCTATTTAAGGAGAGTTCTTTTACTAGTCTTTTTTTGTTAGTATTTTATTTTTTAAATTAGTCGTTTATTTTTATTGTTTAGGCATAAGTAGTGCATGTGGCCTTTTTTCTATATATATCCATGTAGTTCTTTTACTTGAAATCAATGAATGATTAAATTATTATGAAATTAAAACTCTAAATAGGGTTTTTTTGAATTTTTATATGAGAAGCATGACGTGGGGGGTCTGATTCTCCCGGGTGCAAAGCCCTAAATCTAAACGTGTCTAATGCATATAGTGGGTGAGAGATCCACTTAGGGGCTGTTTGGATTCAAGGAAGCGGGCGGAAGTGAGAAAGTGGGAAGTAGGTTTTTTTTTTCCTTTTAAAAAATGAGAATTTTTGTGTATCCTTCCTGGTATTTGGTTGGTAGTTGATAAGTTGAAGTGGAAAAGTATATTGCGTTTTCGGTGTTTGGTGAGTAATGTGGAAGTGGAAGTGAAAAAGTTCACCACAAAGTTGACCGTAAAATAATATTAAAATATAAATTAATTATGAAAAAAATTAGACTGTAATTAGAATGCAAGTGAGATTTACATGACTACAAAATTAACTGTTTTGAGTTATAACTTATTACAAATGAGATTTACATGACCACAAAATTAACTGTTAGCACCCTAAAAGTGAGGAAATGATTGTGTAAAAAGGGGGAAAAAAAAGAAAAGAGATTCTCATTTTCTTCTTCCGGTAATTGGATGGACAGCGAAAGTGAGAAATGACACTTCCTCACTTCCGCCCACTTCCTTCAATCCAAACAGTTCCTTAGGTTAAAAGCCCTAATTCTTATTTTTTTCTTGATTTACACAAACTCTAGATTAGTCTTCCCCAATCTCACCACAAATCCTAACTTTTCACCTTCTGTTCTGCATCAGTGACCTTACATGTTTATGAGGTGGTTTATGCTAAAATAATATTCACTTTATGCCAAAGATTCTCTTTTTATGTTTGTTTAAGAAACATATGGTTCTAAGGTGTTTGAAATGCAACCTTTAGAATTATTTTAAAGCGGCACTGCTTGAACACAACTTTTTGATTTTTCTGATTTTTATTGCTTCGGTGAGCCTGATACGTGTCATGAAAGTGTCAGCATCTAATACTTTTAAGACACGAACATAGACGCATGACTCACGTTGAAGTGTGTGCTTCATATATACATGTAATACGATTTTAAGCAGATACACATAGTCTTCTCTTATAGATATTTTGGTTAAGACATGTAATCCTTCTACCTGTCTCACACATCATCATCAAAGACTTTGGTTTTTGGTTCACATGTTCTGATTTTATGATTGAAAATTCAGGTATAATTTTTACCTTTCAATTCTACTTATCCATTTTCAAGTGTTAGCTTAGCATATGGATCCACCTCCAATGTCGAAAGTGTTGGCATTGTCACTTAAACTTCATCTTTACTACTACTTAACATGCTATATATAAGCAAACTCACTTGTTCATTGATTGCTCCATCTCATTTTTTTTCCTGATTCGTGTGTTATACATGATTTTGGAATGAGGACGATTAGCACTAACCAAGATTTTGGAGGTTTGTACCACTAAGATGTGAGTTTAAGGTCTTTGTCAACACTCGATTCATTGTTGTCTAGTGAACCACCCTTTATGATTATGAAGTTGGCCCTTGTCTTTGTCATTTATCTATTTTAGATTGTTTTGTCAAATAGGTTAACATCATCATATGTCTTACTCATCTTGAGGATATAGAACACGGATACTTCGACGTAACAGACGTACCCATATCAAATATTTTAATATCCCTAGCACTACACTAAAACTCCAAAATTAGTGGTGCGGGTTGAGAGTAATATTCATACATTCTAACATTCGTGCGCAGGTCGAGCGCCCTTTTCGGACAAAAAAGTTGGGTTTTGCGCAACGATATTATCGATGTGTCAAAACTTGAAAATTAAAATTAAATCCAATATTTGAATGATGGGTTTATAGTTTTATTATTTATTGATGATTGCATTTTGTACAGTTTGTCTAGTTTTTTATTAAGAGGTTCTTAACAAAGAATGTGATTATTTATGTAATCATTGGTTTATACAACAAGAAAAATATTTTTTAATGTTCAAGATAAGTTTGTCTTTTAATCGTTGTAGTCTTACGAGTTCATAATATAGATAATGAATATTAATGTAGACACGGATATAATTTTATTATTGTAACTCCATGACGTATCTTCAAACCCATTTCATGTTCATATTTGCATCCCGTATTCATATTGGTGCATTGTGTAAATTATAAATGCACATAAATTTTGTCGTATACGTGTCTTACTTTTTGAAAATTAGTTGTATTCTTGTGTCCATATTATGTCGTATCTGCCCGTATCCATGTCCATACTTAATAGTCTTGAGTCAATAAGAAAGTTCTTGGTTTTCATGAACTCGTACACTCAGATATAGGGGGTTCTTATCTTATTAATCTAAATAAGGTTTCAAGTATTTTTTTTTCTATTCAGATCATTCTAGAATCACTTGGCTATACTTAATGAAAAATAGCTATGAGCTATTTTCTGTCTATAAATATTTTTATGCTGAAATTCAGAATTAGTTTGGAGTTTCTATGAATGTATTACAAAGTGACAACTATTTGGATGATGGATGAAATTTAAGAAGGATGGAAATGTTGAGAATCGGTTGCTCCGAAGGGGTGTCTAAATGTTTCAATATGCATAAGTGCTCACATGCAACAAAAGTAGTGAGATAAAAAAAACTGGTATAATATGAATGCACATAACATTTATTACAATTATTATATACAATCAACAAATCCAAAGTCTCCCCTCCATCGATGTGCTAGTAAAACTTACGGCGAGCTGCAGACTACACGCTGAAATTGGCCAAAGTGGGACTCATATCATTTATTTATCCTTCTACGAGATGAGGCAATTACATAAAGGAGTGAGCGTATAATTATGCCATTTAACAAGCATTAGTCCAACATCAATTATCATCCAAGTCTTTTCTTACAACAGGGCTCGGTCATGAAGCATGATAAAAGTTGATAAAGTTCCATAAAAAAACTGAACAAGTTTTGTAATCAATTGTGAACCTAACATCAAATGGGAGTAGGTCTCAGATTTCTGGAAAAGACAATACTGATCAGTTGTGAAGTTAGCGGGAATAGATGCTATTTGGCAATTAGGAAGAGGAGTTTTCGGTCATGCAGTTTAAACACATGCAACTAAGGAACAATCGTTCAAATTTCAGACAAAAAGGTGATAGACAAGATTTGCTATAGTTAATCACGTTTGTCTCTGCATTCATTTTGCAGGACGGGTATAAACCAAAGAGCCAAATGGGCTTCCATAGAGGTATTCAAGAAGCACAACAAACTAAGCATGGAGAAAATGATCAGAGAAAGGAAGCACAGAGCTAATGGATATGTGTATAAAGGTATAAAACACTTTGTAGATTCATAGTGGATAGAGAAAGGACAGTTGAGACTTTCACAACATGAATGCATATGTGACCTCAAGAGCGTTTGAGGGTACAACTCACATCTTGCCAGCAATGTAAAGAACTTGTTGCATCATGCCTATTTTCATATGAAATGAGAACTCCTCTTCTCAAGTATGTTCAATAGAAGTAAATCACCGAGGAACTTTTTCAAGATTTTTGTTATTTGGGAGTTTGAGAAACATAAAAGAAAGAACTTAACAAATAGCTCTTCAAGAGTCAATATGAAGAGTTACATTATGAAGAAGTACAAATAGTTTTACTTTTTGAAAAACTGAAGGAGTTATACACTAAAGTCTAAACCCTCGTCACATTTGAAGACAAATTGAAGCCTCTTTTCTTTGTGACAAGGATATTATAATAAACACACAATGTAGTTGTAAAATCACCGGTTAATATCTCAGAAGTTATGCTCGATTATCCAGCCTACATATGAGAATTGATGCGCTTAACATAGCATTAACAATGAGGATGGAAATTTATGACAAGAGAAAAAGGAAACAATATAATACAAAACATAATACAAACTTGTCATCATCTTTCATCAAAGTTACAAAGCAAACAAAAAGAATGAAAAAAACATAGGTTTTAACAGTGGTTTAAAACACCAAATCATACAATCCCATAAGCATGCATACAAAGTCAACACACAAAAAAAAAGCAGGTTTAAGTTATTACCATGATTAGGTTTCATCTAAAGTCCCATGACTCTGCATGCGGAGCTTGGCTAGCTTGTCTCTCCACATGGCTGTCGAGAATACAAATTTAAACCAGCCCCAGTATAATTTATTATTAAGAAGAGTGATTAATAATAATTTAACTCCAAATGAAAGAAGAAAATTGTCTTTTACATACCTGCCTCTTCATATCTTTCTTCTAGTACTGCTGTTTTAATCTTCTTAATCATATCAATCTCGTCAGCTAGTGGATCATGCCCTTCTACTGCACTGAGGAAGAAATTACTTATAACTTAACTATTTTGCAATAACCACCACTTGACATGTTGGGCCAGGTTTTCCTTAACCCTCTTGAACTACATTAAATAGAAAAATATATTCCAAAATACAAGACCTAATGAAACCATTTTGATTATTGCCGATCCAGAAATCACACACATATAGTAGCATTATTGGTATTGTCAATCTACAATTGTCATCAAAACAGATTTCTTCTACTTTTGGGCTATTGTGTAGAAAAGGTAAAATAATATAGTTGTACCCTACTTTGTTGAATTACATTCTTTCTGTAAGTTTCTTATATCATATTAGGTACAATATTTTATGACTTCAATCAAAGAGACAGCGTCAATGAAGTAAATCTCGATACAAAAGGGTGCAACTTTATAAGAATTCATGATATATATATATATATATATATATATATATATATATATATATATATATATATATATATATATATATATATAAAACTAATATTTTACTCATTTAAGCCCATCTGTTTGGGGATGGTTGGAACTTTTGTTGGTTATTACAAGGCAAAAAGGTGAATATTTATGTTTTAAATTATGATGTGGGATTGACTTTAAATTGTATTTTGAGAAATTTACATATATATTAACTTCAAATATTATTGGCATTCCATAAAGTATATTTCACATAATTCTTTTTTCACAGTCTTAGGTAGGAGCATGGTTTAAAATCTTAGCATCAGTATCATTTTAGTCAATGACTTTTAGTATCAATATCGGAAATATCGGCCCTCAATATAAGAATATCGGCTGTATTTGCAATATCGGCCCCAATATCGGCTGATACTACAGAGTTAATATCGTAAGCGGTATCTCAAAACCAGATACGATATTGTCGATGTATATTGGAACGGGCCGATATTTCAAACTATGGGTAGGTCTTTTCAAAATAGATGAGCTACTTTCCCATACGTACAATGAGTATTCAACATTGTTGTAGGCCATGGTTCAAAGTTGCAGTCTCGGCCGCTGACTCGGTGGGCGCTGAGACACATCGGTCGCAGCGTCTCGGATCGGTCTCTAACGATACGCGCAAAACGCTATAGAAAGCTCAAAAAATCTGAAATAATCATGACAAATTTTTTAAAAAAAATGTAGACATCAATATTTATGTATCACATGTTCAAAACGTTTCACATAACACACTAAATATAAAGCGAAAGTATAAATACATGCATCGTCAGTAGATGTGATATGTGTTAAATGTCTACTTAAATTAAATTAAATCATATCTACTTAAATTAAATTAAATTTATATTATATTTACTAAATTAATTAAATCATATTTTATTAAATTAACTAAATCATATATATTTAAATTAACTAAATTAAATTAACAATTACCAGAGAGAGTGAGAGGGGGTAAGACAGAGAGAGATTGGGGGAGAGAGAGAGATCATGTGGCGAGACTAAAAGAGAGAGAGATAGAGAGAGATCGGGAGAGATTAAAAGAGAAAGAGAGACTGAGACTGAGAAAGATCAGGAGATTAAGAGAGAGGGAAGAGAGAGGGAGAGGGATACATATCACGACGATGATGACTTGATCCAGATCGACGAAGACAACCCAGATCGATGACGATGCTTCCAGATCCAGATCGACGATGACAACGATCAGGTAAGCATCGGGCTGGAGGCGGCGACGATGATCGGGTAAGTATCTGCGGTTTTTTTTAAGCACGAAGCGAGATCTGACCCAACTCAGCCGAGTCTACCCGAGACAACTCGCGATACCGAGTTTACTCGGGTAAACTCGGCCGAATCGACCGAGTCAAGGCCGAGTCGAGCAGATCTCGCCCCAAAGGTTGACTCCCACCTCGTTCGCGGCGCAGCGTCCGCTAAGTCAGAGACGAGGGCCAAGTCGCCTCCGACGCTGATACTTCGAACCCTGTTGTCGGCAATAATTTTTTTTACACCTTAAATTTTGGAATCAACATAATATATACTTAATTCCTTGAATTTGTTTAATAAGATTATTAAAATAGCATGCTTTATAATCATTTTCTACATGTTAATTTGATGTACTTATTCGTTCTCTATAGATACGTAAACTTCAAAGTCTAATCGAGGTCATCAATTATGTTGAAAACCGTCATATTTTAGATGTTTTAGATATCAAAATATCATTTTTTTTTTATTTAAAACAGTGATGTTCATATTCTTGGATTTTTATTGATTTTGATGAATATTGTTGTCATTAACCTAAAACTAATTGTCTTGTAAGCTCTTTTGGGTCAATCTAAATAAATGACGAAAATGTGTCGTTAGGTAAAATTCTTCTAAAGTGTCAGCCTAAAGTTTCTTTGCAGGCTCTCACAATAGTTATCCACGATGTAAATTATTAATACACTCCACAAATGGCTAATATGTTTAAAAAATCTTAAACAATTAATTGATTCCTGCGAGCCCATTTGATGTAAAACAATTTCAGAAAGTGAATATCCAGAGTTAATTCAAAGTAAATAGTGAAAAAAAAAAGTTACTGTAGAAGATACAGTAACCATGGCAAAAAATGAAAAGAAAAAATCATTTACTTTTTTGAATATTTCTTAGACTTTAAGTTTAATCAAATCTTTTGAGAGATTTAATAAGATTTCTTTTTTACTAGGATTAGTTTTTTATAAAAGCTCTTATCACATCTTTTATATTTATTTAAGATCTATTATTCAGGAAACAAATCTTTTTAGTTTCTTAGGTATTAAGTTAGTCTTTTGTGGCCTCAAATCAAGCTTTTATATAAATAGGATTGCTTTCTTTTCATGTAATCAGCTTGTGATATTATGAGAATTATGAAATGATATTATATTGTCATAGTGTGATGCCATTTCTTCTTGGTGGTGCGAGGCCATCTTGATTGTGGTGTGAAACCTCCTATGCTTGTGAAGCCACTTCATTTTTATTCTTTCTTCTCTTTTAATTTTTTTCTTGCTTTCACTTGTGTGCTTTCCTATTCCCCGTCATTTTATATCAGAGCAAGTTCCCAGATCCAATAGCAAATTAGTGTTGGAGAGATCTGTCAATTCTTCTATAAATCTAATGGACAAGATTCTGCATGAAATTCTTCAAAAGATAAATGTTATCCAACACCGCACAGACGATAAGAGTTGAAGAGTTAGATGTCCGACTTGAAGCAATAGATGCTCGACGCGGAGGCTTCCCACTTGAAGCAACAATCCACAAGTTCGACCCAAAATCAGATCCCGAGCCAAAGTCAAAGTCAGAACCCGACCAAAGCTAAAGTCAGTTTCCAAGCCATAGCTGCATTTAAATCCAGAGGAAGAACCAAAGTTCGAGTCCGCATTTAAATCCAGAGGAAGAACCAAAGTTCGAGTCCGCATTAGAGCCAAAGGAATCAGTTGATGCATGCCGTGAATCGATGATTGTGATTTGGTAAAGAGAAGACTTTGTTGGGTATTCTCCTCCAGTCAAAGTTCCACTGCAAGAGATGATCGACTTGTCATACCAGATCCTCTGCCACCTACTACTCATCAAGAACTGTGTTTATTTTGACGATTTTTTCACCACTCATACATTATCAGGTTCAATCAATGATTTTATTCTATTCATCCTCTCATATTTTAAAACTCGAGGATGAGTTTTCCCCAACCCGGGAGATTTGGTGTAGGAAGACTTCAGAAAGTGGATCTCTAGAGTTGTTTCAGAGGAAATAGCCAAAAAACTGAGTTACTGTAGCACCTACAGGAACCATGTAAAAGTAAAAAAAAAAATATATCTTTCCTTCTTTGAGTATTTCTTAGACTTCAAGTTTAATCAAATCTTTTGAAAGATTTGATAAGCTTTCTTTTTCCTAGGCTTAAGTTTTTTAGGAAAGATTTTTTCAAATCTTTTAGAATTACTTAAGATCAATTATTTAGGAAACAAATCTTTTAGTTTCTTAGGCGTTAAATTGGTCTTTCTCTGGCATCACGTGAAGGTTTTATTATAAATAGGATTGATTTCTTTTCATGTAATCAAATTATGATATTATGAGAATTATCAAATGATATTATTCGGTCATGGTGTGGTGCCATTTCCTTTCGGTGGAGGCAATCTTGATCGTGGTGTGAAGCCACTTCATTTTTTTCCTTTCTTTTCTGTTACATTTTTCTTGCTTATGCTTTCCCGTTTCCCATCACCCCAAAAAACGCAATCTCCAACACTTAATTGTCTCCACTAGAACAACTAATGTGTCTAAAATTCTCAAGTGCTTAATGGATTCTAATGTA
Source organism: Agave tequilana (assembly GCA_038442645.1). Taxonomy (NCBI): domain Eukaryota; kingdom Viridiplantae; phylum Streptophyta; class Magnoliopsida; order Asparagales; family Asparagaceae; genus Agave; species Agave tequilana. The sequence goes on along the minus strand of JAVJIF010032236.1, from coordinate 283,621 downwards.
AACTCAATAAGTGTGAATCTCAACACTTGGTCGTCTTTGCTAGCACATGTTAATGTGTTAAAAAAATTCTCAACCACTTGAGTGAATTCCTGCAGGCCTATTGCTTAAATGCAAATCTCCAACACTTAGCTGTCCTTGCTCGCATAGCAAATGTTTTTAAAAGTTCTCAAACACTCACTGGATTCCTGCATGGGCACTATGTTAGTGCGAATCTCCGACATTTAGCCGTCTCCGCCGGCATGGTTAATGCGTTTAAAATCTTAAGCACTTGGTTTCCCAAAGCCCACTTTATAAATGTGAATTTATAATACATAACCAACCCTATGGATATGGTGAAAATATCTATAATTCTTTCAATATTTAGCTGTCTATGCAAACATAGACATGGCTAAAGTGTCAAAATTCTTCCAAATACTTGGTCATCTCTAAAGACATTGTGATGTGAAACGTGTATGGTGCGAAAACAATAGATAAATTAACTCAAAGATACGCTTCACTAACAAGAAAGATTGTTGGTAAGAATTGAATAAAACAGATAATATTAGGTTATGCTATGTTGATCATGCAAGTGTTTATCAATTTCAATGTTTAAAAAACTAATTAGAAACTTTTGTTTATACAGAAAATCAAGTTCTATACGTAATAAAGAAGTCAAGCCATCACAAGAGAGAAACAGAATCACTCGCTCAATTTTAAATTGGACAGAATATCAGAATAGATAACAGACTGGATGATGTATATCTAGACTTGTAATTAAAGAGTTGATGTAATAAAAAAAATACCTGAGATGGTTGTAAATTTGATTTTAGCTTACTTGTTGATTGTTGGATGATTTTTTTTGAACTCACGCCGATGAGAAGTACAGTCGACGAAAATAGTGTCGTCAAGGAGACGAGGCGCTTATGCAAACGAGGTTGAAGTTGCTAAATGCGTGATGAAGGAGAGAGGGATTTGGCAACTAGGTATTCGACGGAGATTTATTGGACAGGAAGAAATTTGATGGGAAGATAAAGAGAGGGAATAGAAATAGATAAATCAATTACGGCTTCTTACCAATAATTAAGTCTAATAGGGCATCCACCACTAATAGAGAAGAGGATTGAAAATCCATATTAAACTCAATTGAGAGTAAAAGCTTTTATTGATTGTTCCTTGAAAAAAAAATGAATACATGGAGCCTTTATATAGGCTACAAAATTGCATCTCCTGCTTATATTTGAATTACATAATTCTAATCCTAAAAGAAATCAAAAGTCTAAAAAAGATAAAATACATAAAAAGAAAAGTAGTATCCTACTACAAATCGTACTACTAAAAATAAAAATATAAGAAATAGAAACTAGAACTCCTAATACTACTCGAATTTTACAATTCCTTTTAGAACCAAAATGTCATAGAATTCTTGGGCCTCTTTCGGTATACTTTTCATACTTTTGAATTAGGCTTCGGCTTCACGATGTCCGCATCATTCTCCCCGGGTTGGAAAGAACTGACTCTGTTGAGTTTGAAGAAGAAGAACTCTCATATTGTTCCAATATGTCAGGATCAATCTTTTACAACTTACTTTGATCTATCCACGAATCATCTGTTGGTGATTTTCCTTTCCATCGAACCAAATAATTACAAGTCCCACTATCTTTGGTGGTGATAATTTCATCATCCACGATTGTATCAATCTGATCCACTGTATTAAGTAATATATTTGGAAGTGGTGGAAGAGAATGTCTCTCAGAAATAGGCTCAAGGGATAGCCCATCATTTAATGGGTTGTTAGAGTTAAAAATCAGGACCCTTGTAATCCACTAGATCTTCAATATTGAATGTAGAACTGATACCAAAATCTTGAGGAAGATCAATAACATAAGCATTGTTGTTTGCTTCTTTAAAATCTGAAATGGACCAGCACTACGAGCATGTAGTTTCTTAACAATTCCGGGTGAAAACCGTTCCGGACGAATCAGTACCATCACATAATCACCAACGTTAAATGTTTTAAGTCTTTTTCTTATGTCCGCTCGTAGCTTGTAGTTGGAATTACTTTGAGTAATTTTATCCATAACTTCCTTGTGTAAGTCGTGTACATGTGATGCAGAATCTGATGCTCTAATATGATGGGACATAGGGATAAGGTCTATCGGTTGTCTAGGTCTAAAACCATAAATAATTTCATGTGGTGATTTGCATGTAGTCCTATTCACAGTTGTATTATACACAAACTCTACAGTGGCTAGTTTAAAATCCCAACTTCCCGTATGTTCACCGACTAGTGTGCGTAAGTTCCCTAGACTCCTATTGACAACTTCGGTTTGACCATCAATCTGGGGATGAAAAGCAGTAGAGAATTTCAGTTTCGTGCCTAACATGTGCCAAAGTGTTTTCCAAAAGTAACTCGTGAATTTCACATCTCTATCAGACACAATGGTCTTAGGCAAATCATGCAATTTGACAACACCATCAAAAAATATCTTAACAACTCTAGAAGTATCTGCAGTTCGAGAACAAGAATGAAAATGGGCCATTTTGGAAAAACGATCCACGACAACTAAAATAGAATCGTGTTTTCTCAAAGTTTTCGATAAATCTAACACGAAATCCATACTCACATCTTGCCAAGGGCAATTCGGGACGGGGAGTGGAGTATACAAACCAGTGTTTTATTTTTGTTGTTTAGATAGTTGACAAATGTGATATCTACCAACATATTTAGCAACATCGCGTTTCAAACTAGGTTAATAGAACCTATACTCTACAGCTTTTATGATCTTCTCATTCCCAAAGTGTCCAGTTAGACCACCGACATGCAATTCTCAAACAAGAGATTCTTTAAGAGAGGTTCTTAGAACGCATAGCTTACAGCCTAAAAACAAATATCCATCATGCAGAACAAATCCATCAACTTTTCGTGTAGTTCCATCTTTTAGTTCAGCATATATCTCGTGAAAATCAAGACACGACTCATACTCAGTTTTCAATTTCTCGAAACCATTAACTGTAGTTGACATCTTAGTCAAAATGAACACTCAACGGTTGAGAGCGTCGGCGGCTTTATTTTCGACTCCCGCTTTGTGACATAGGGTGAATGTGTAGTCCTGTAAGAACTCAATCCAACGACCATGTCTAGCATTCAACTTCTTTTGGGAATATATGTATTTCAAAGCCTCATGGTCAGAAAAGAGAACGAATTCTTGCAGTAGCAAATTATGTCGCCAATAATGAAGTGCTTGAATTACCGCATAGAACTCCTCGTAGGTAGAGTACTTTGGTTGGCGTCATTCAATTTCTCACTAAAATAAGCAACTGGATGCCCTTTTTGAGCTAAGATTCCTCATATACCTGTGCCGGATGCGTCACATGCTACTTCAAAAATCTTAAAATAAAATCAGGGAGACGCATAACTGGGGCACTGATCATTCTTGCCTTAATTTCGACAAACGCTTTAGCAGCAGCGTCAGACCATGCAAACTCATCTTTCTTTAGACAGTCTATAATAGGAGTCATAACAGTGCTGAACCCTTTTATAAACTGTCGATAGAAGGTAGCAAGTCCGTAAAAACTTCTCACCTCACGGATGGTCTTTGGTTTCGACCATTCCTCAATTGCTCTCACTTTTTTGGGATCTGTAGAAACTCCGTTCGAAGAAACGACAAAGCCTAGAAAGTGAATTTGTGTTGCAAGAAAGGCACTCTTCTTCGAGTTAGCATACAATTCTTCCTTTCTCAACACAGTACAACTTGTCGTAGGTAGTCTAAATGTTACTCACGAGAATGGCTATAAATGAGGATATTATCAAAGTAAACTACAAGAAATTTTCCCATAAAGGGTCGTAGTACTTGAGTCATTACTCGCATAAATGTACTCGGAGCGTTGGTCAATCTAAAAGCACTGTTCTAAAAATCGGATTAATCGGCCGATTAATCTTATTCGGTGACAACCCGCTTAATATTACATTAATCGCTCTGATTGTGCGCTCAGGCGATTAATCGGGTCCAAAACGATTAATCCCCGATTAATCCCCGATTAATGCCCGATTAATCCGATTAATCCCCGATTAATCATTTAGGTATTTCATATGTTTTTTTATTTGAAAAACTTCACTTTGTGTGTGTTGGATCGCTAAGTAGTTTATGTTATAATGTTGATGACTTGATAATGATCTTTTATATATAGTAGATGAATTGTTATTTATTAAATAGTAGATGAATTATGATATTTTATTATTATATATTTTGCATAAAGTGATACTTATGTTTTTATTATTTTTGATTATTTTTCAAATTAACTTATTTAGTAATCATTCTTTAAAGTTCATTATTTTGATTGATAAATTGACTAATTTTTTTATTTATCTTATTTTGCAAGTAAGTTCTTTGATTTATATTTATATTGCAAAATTTGAAAAATTAGATTACTAATGTGAAGAGAGAAGTTTTTTTACTTCTTTTTTACTATTTATTCAAATTGTCTTGTTCATCATATCATGGTTTATAACTTCACATCTAGATATTGTCTTGTATAATATTTAGGTATTTTCAACAATTAACTGTATATATTCATATGTAGTTGGGTATAAACATAATTAAATATATTAAAATTTTCAAAAACGATTAATCCCTGATTAATCTCTGATTAATCCGATTAATCATTATTCAGTGTTGGACCGCACGAATAATGAAACCGATTTTTAGAACACTGTCTAAAAGGCATAACCATCCATCATATAGTCCATCTTTCGTCTTGAAAGCGGTCTTCCATTCATCTCCCAGACGAATGCGGATTTGATGATAACCACTCTTAAGATCTATCTTAGAAAAGATTGTGGCACCAGGCATCATATCCAGCATATCATCCAACCTCGAAATGGGAAAGCGATAATTGATTGCAATTTTGTTAATCGCTCTACGCACATACGCCATGATCCATCTTTCTTTGGTGTTAATAATGTAGGGACCGCACATGGGCTCATGATTTCTCTAATGAAACTCTTTTCTACCAATTCATCGACTTGCCTCTTAAGCTCAGCATACTCGGTTGGATTCATTCGGTAATGTGACAAGTTTGGCAGACTTGATCGGGGTACTAGATCGATAGCGTGTTGGATGTCAAGCATCGGTGGTAATTTATTCGGAAGGTCTTAAGAGAAGACATCACTAAACTCCTCAATCACGGGGATGACTTCTGGACTGGTGTCTTAATCACTTATCTAGCAACTAGGATCATGAACGGAACACCGTTCTTGAGCTCTTCATCAAGTTCTGTTGCACTGATCAAATTAACTCCTTTCGACTTCTTCAGTGTGTTAGGTTTAAGCTTTTAGTTATAGGTCGGTAGGGTGTCAACTTAATCTTCTTACCCTCGTGCTCAAATCGACACATGTTCGATCGACCGTGAATGGAAACATCATTGTCGTAGAGCCATGGTCGTCCTAGAATGATTTGACCTACATCCATCGTAACCATATCACACCATATCTTGCCTTTATAAACATCAAACTCAATCGGGACAAGACATCGTTGTTTCACGTCTAGGGCTGTGGAGTTGATCCATGACACCTTATATGGATGAGGATGATGTTCAGCCTTCCATCCAACCTTCTCAATCATTTTGAACGATACTGCATTGACACAACTTCTACTATCCACTGTTACTTTCCAATTCTTGTCTCCAATTTTAATGAATGTGTGGAAGATAGCAGCTCTTCTCCAATCGTCCTCTTGTGAGAACGCACATCGGATGACAGATATGTAATTTGAAGGTGCGAGTTGAATATAATTATATTCAGCATCAGAACCTTCTTGGTCATAATCGGAATCGCCGTCTTCACTTATGTCTGGGTGATATGTAACTTTCTCATCATCAAACTCAGGGGCTTGTGTGGGAACTCCATTAATGAAGGTGATCTTCATCGCTAGGACAGTTAGCGACGATGTGACTGTAACCTTGACATCTATAACACTTAGTGGATGCACTAAATTTGAAAAAAAAATTGCTCAGAGGGTTTGCTATGATCATAACTTTGTTTCCGTTTGAAGTTATTCTTTCGGGAGGAAGATTGGGTGCTAGACTTATTGAACTGGGAAGAATAGGAAACCCTAGTCACACTCGATTTTGAATCAAAACTTCTACCATTATAGTTAGACCTAAAGGAATCTAGATCTTGAACTATGGTGTAGGCTTTCTCTAATTCGGTGACTCCTCTAACTAACAATTCGGTTCGCAAGTCTTCTCTAAGTCTGGCTCTAAATCTAGAAAGGATTTGAGCTTGTCCTTCCTTACTGAAGGTACTACATCTAATGAGAAACTCATTGAATTTTGTAACATACTTCTTCACTGATTTATTGCCTTGATTGTAATAATGCCACTTGTCCATAAGACGGTCACTAAATGATGGTGGCACATACTTACCTTTCAGCTCATCCTTCATCATATCCCATGTTTCAATAGGTCGTTGAAGTCGGGATGCACGTATGTTCTCTAAGTTGTCCAGTACTGACTAGCATGATCGGTCAGTTTCATGGCAGCGAACTTAATTTTTCTCGGTTTAGTGAGATTGTACCATGTAAAGTACTTATCTAGTTGGAGTGTCCAATCTAGGAAAAGTTGTGAGTCATGATGTCTATCAAATGTGAGAACATCGATCTTGATGTTTTTCAGATATCGATCATCGGGATTGGATAGGTTATCAGTGTTATCACGACGGTTGTTTCGCGATGAAGATGAATTTTCTCCAGCAGTGGAGGACTCTCGACAAGATATTTCTTTTACTTGCTCTTTAGTTTCGTGTAGATCAGCCCGAGTCTGAGCCATGTCGTGGGTCAAGGCTTCAAGTTTAGCCATAAGATCAGCTAGCGTAGGTTGGGAGGCCATAAAATCAGTGTTGGGTTCACTAACTTCTTCACGCAAGTATGGAGTACCACTACGGGTTGGCATGCAATGTATGAGTCCTAACATGATGCAAATCTATACAATTTTTTATTTTGTTTCCAAAAAAATCTGTTTTCTAAAATTGTCGGGTAGTCAAACCCCAATTTTACCAGTCCAATTAGCCAGGTCGGCGCAACTCAGGTGGGAGATTTTCTGCACTTGGTGTTCCTTAATTATAGATTCACGTTGAGTACCCTTCCTTGGTTAGACATTAGCCATACGAAATTTCAGGGAAAGACTTACCTTTCAATGTTTCCTAATTTACACTATTTTTTTTAGTATTAAAATTAACTAGATGCAAGAAACTACGTTTAAATACTTTCTAGATGCAAATCCTACCTAACTGTGCTCTAATACCAAGATAATGTGAAACGTGTATGGGGCGGAAGCAATAGATAAATTAACTCAAAGATTACGCTTCACCAACAAGAAAGATTGTTGGTAGGAATTGAATTAAAACAGATAATATTCGATTATGCTATGTTGATCATGCAAGTGCTTATCAATTTCAATATTTAAAGAACTAATTAGAAACTTTTGTTTATGCAGGAAATCAAGTTCTATAGGCAATAAAGAAGTCTAAGTCATCACAAGGAATAAATAGAATCACTCGCTCACTTTTAATGTGGATAGAAGATCAGAATAGATAACAGACTATATGATGTATATCTAGATTTGTAATTAAAGAGTTGATGTAATAAGAAAAATAATTGAGATGGTTGTAAATTTGATCTTAGCTTGCTTGTTGATTGTTGGTTGATTTTTTTTGAACTCACGTCGACAAGAAATACAGTCGACGAAAACAGTGTCGTCGAGTAGACGAGGCGCTTATGCAAACGATGCTGAAGTTGTTGAATACGTGACGGAGAGAGGGATTTGGCGACTAGGTATTCGACGAAGATTTATTGGAGAGGAAGAAATTTGAAAGGGAGATAAAGAGAGGGAATAGAGATAGATAAATTAATTATGACTTCCCACCAATAATTGAGTCTAATAGGGCATCCCACCACTAATAGATGAGGATTGAAAATCTGTATTAAACTCAGTTGAGAGTAAAAGCTTTTATTGATTGTTCTTTAAAAAAATGAATACATGGGGCCTTTATATAGGCTACAATATTGCATCTCTTACTTATATTTGGATTACATAATTCTAATCCTAAAAGAAATCAAAAGTCTAAAAGAAAGAGAAAATACATAAAAAGGAAAGTAGTATCCTACTACAAATCATACTAATAAAAGCAAAAATACAAGAAATTAAAATTAGAACTCCTAATACTACTCGGATTTTACAATTCCTTCTAGAACCAAATTGCCATAGAATTCTTGGGCTTCTTTCGGTACACTTTTCATGCTTTTGAATTGGGCTTTTTTTTTGGGCTTCGGCTTCACGATGTACGCATCACATTGTGTCTCAAACTCTTCTTACATTTACTCCTCTCATACATAGTTAATTTACTAAAAATTTATCAGATGCTTTGTCACAGCTTTAGTTGCAACTAATATGTTCAAAATCATTGGAACACTTATCCGTCTTCGCAGACATGGCTAAAATGTCTATAATTCATCCAACATGTGGCTACTTTGTCGACACAGAAAGTGTTTAGAATTCTTCAACACTTGGCCGTTTTATGGACAAGGCTAAAGTGTCTCAAATTCATCCAACACTTAGCTGTATCTTTAGATATGGCTATGTGTTCAAAATTCCTCCGACTGGTCGCTTCTTGACTCATGACTTGTGCGTTCAAAATGCTTCCAACTATTAGTCGTCTCTTCAGATACGAGTAACATTTAAAAAAAGTTCCAACACTTTCTCGTCTCTTCAGCATGACTAATGTGATAAAATTCTTTGGACATGACTAACATATCAAAAATCTTTCCAACAATTAGTTGTCTCTTTAGACAAGAGTATGTTTAGAACTTCTTCAAATACCTATTTGTCTCTTTGGACATGACTAATATGTTAAAATCCTTCAAGTAGTTTGTCATGTCTTCTGACATGATTAATGTGATGCAAATTCTTTCAATATTTAGTCATCTCTTCTGATATGGCTAATGTGTTAAAAATATTTCCAACACTTGGTTGTTTCTTCGGACATGGTTAATGTATTAAAAATTCTTCAAACACTTAGGTGTCTCTTTGTATATAGCAAATGTGTTCAAAAATTCTCCAACACTTGGTTGACTATTTAGCCATGAGTAATGTGTTAAAATCCTACAAACACCCAGCCATCTTTTTGAAGATGATATAATGTTCAAAACCTTTACGACACTAGGCCATCTCTTTAGATATGACTAATATGTTTTCTAATTAATCCCATGTTCTAAATATTAACCTCCGCATTACTAAAAGGGACAAAAATTCAAACTCTACAAAATTAAACATTCGATCATCATGTCAAACTGGAAATTCCTAAATTTGACCTATATGTCATTGAACAGGAATTTACCCAGTATTCAGAAACCCCACCACCACATCACTAAGCTGAATTCAAAATGCAAACCTCTATTTCATTAAACAGAAACTTTATTTGAATTCAAGAATTTTCCACCACGTCACTAAACTAGATCCAAATCCATAAATTATCTCTATGTCACTAAACTAGAACTTATCAAAATTTTACCTCCATGTCATTCAACTGGACTCCAAAATAAATTCAACCTTGTTTCTTAGTGGTATGAAAGTCCTCTCCGTATCAGGAATCTACTAAAAAACTTTATCTAGTAGGAAAGTCCTCTGTTTATTCGAAAATTTATATAACTTCCTTTCTTTAATGTGAAAATCCATTTCACGTCAGGAATCTACTAAATCCTCCTATCTGGTAGAAAAATCAACTATATATTAGAAAATCCATAAAATTTTCTCTTTGTTGTGGAAATCATCTCCATATCATAAATCCACAAAGATTTCCTATCTCGTAAAAAGTCATTTCTCTATTAGTAATTCTAGAAAATATACTTTCCATATGAACTCTCCGTATCAAAAACTTGAAGTCCTTTTCCGGTGGAGAAGTTCTATTCGTGTCAGAATTCTAAAGTATCCTTCCAATAGTAAAGTCCTCTTAATATCAAATTTTCTTTTTTTAAAAGGAAAATCTCCTCACTATTTGAAATTCTAATAAGAAAATCCAAAATTGTTCCATTTTGTGGTGAAATTCTCCACAAAAATCCACAACCAAAATTCTATCCTCATGTCAAAACTCATTGTTCGATGACTAGAGCGTTGCTGGTAACATATCTCGTACTTCATCAGAGCGCCAACTGAGGATTGAAAAATCACCCAAAAAGAGGTTTCATTTTAAATATGCAACATCATCACTAAATTTGAGTTCCTAACAAAACATATAACCCGTTAACTAGATATTCTTTTAGTTTACTAAAAAGGGTAACTAATGATAGATTCTCAGTTTATTAGATATATTGAACATCGTCGCATTAATATACCTCTATAAGTAGTAGGGTGTGATTTTTTATCCTATAGCGAAACTTTGGTTTGTCAAGCCCCTCATGAATGATGGTGCACTTGATCCTACAACGGAAGCTTGACCCTTGAGCTTAATTGCATCAAGCTTAGCCTTCTTGTCCATCACTACATTCTTGCACTAGAATGTCCAACATCATTTGAAACACCGGTGGATGAATTCTTCTAGTTGCTTTCCCCCATGGAAGTCAGAGAGTTCTATTTTGATGCAATCACAATTAGAGTTCGAAGTATCGGCTGAGTCGGAGATGACTCGGCTGACTCGTTTCTGACTCGGCGGGCGCTGCGACAAGAACAAGAGGCAAGTCAACCTTTGGGGCGAGATCTGTCCAACTCGACCTTGACTCGGTCGAGTCTATCTGAGACAACTCGGTATCGCGAGTTATCTCGGGTAGACTCGGCCGAGTCAGGGCAGATCTCGATTTATGCTTTAAAAAAAACGCAGATGCTTACCTGATCGTCGTCGTCGTCGCCTCCAGCCCAGTCATCGTTATCGCCTCCAGCCCGATGCTTACCCAATCGTCGTCATCGTCGATCTGGATCTGGAAGTGTCATCTGAAAAACACCTAGAGGGGGGTGAATAGGTGTAAATGCTAATCTAGAAACTAAATGCGGAAGCTTAAAACAATTTGCAACAAACTTAATACAACCAACAAGTGTAGCCGAATTCCCCGTGAAGGGCTCTGGACTAACTCCTCTTGATTCCCCTAGATAAGGGTTGAGGTGCTATATGAAACTCTTGTGGTTAAGTATAAGTGAGGCACACACAAGCAAGCCAAGCATATAAGAATGAGTAATATGAAATAATGCAAGGCAACACAAGAAATATGAATGATATGAATGAAGAATGATGTTTTGCACAAATAAAAGAGAGAGTTTAGAGACAATGGATCAAACGCAAACACAAAAATATGTTTCGAGCTTCGAGCCCCTAGCTCTACGTCCCCGCCTTCACCGAGAAGGATTTCTAATCCACTATCTTGTCCACCGAGGACTCCCACCGAGGGAACTTCCACCGAGGAGGATTTTTACAACAAGGGAGTACCGAACTCCTCTCTCAAACACCGCCTCACAACCGAGGGTAACCAAACAACAACCAACACCTCTACCGAAAAGGGTTTACAAACCAAACTCCACCTCTCACTAGAGGGAGCAAACCACAATCTCAACCTCTACCAAAGAGGGAGCAAACCAATCACCCGATCAACCTCTACCAAAGAGGGATACAACAAAAGCAAGGGTGTTTACAACTTGGAGGCTCAATCAACCTCAAACAATCTCTTTTTCCACAAACAAAGATCCTAATAGATTAGGATAGAAGATATAGCTCAAGTGTGGAAAACAAGTGTTTTGATCAAAGAAAATCTCTTGGGAAAATACCAAATTGATATAGAAATGAAGAACAAGAAACCAATTCCCAAAAACCTATTTTCTTTGAAAATAACAAAACACTTTAAAAACAAACAAGATTAATCTTTTGGCTCTTTAAACACTTTTAAAAACTTATTTTTAAAACCAGAGAATGGGGAAATTTTTGCTCTAGAAAATCTTAGTTAAAACCCCCAAGAAATGGGGTATTTATAGCCCAAACAGAAAACTAGCCGTTAGGCTGATCTGGCAGCCTGACAGGCTGGCGGTCGACCGGCCGGTCGACCGCCAACGGTCTGAAATATGACCGTTGGGCAATCGACCGCCCGGTCGACCGCCCAGATATAGAGAGCAAAGCTCTCTGGTCCGGTCGACCGGTCAGTCGACCAGCCCACTGTGCTGCCAAACGTGCACAGCTCTGTGCACGTCGGTCGACCGCACGGTCGACCGGCCCTTGGTGTGGTCGACCGAGTGGTCGACCGACCTGGCCTGTCAGCCAGTTCTAGGTCAGAAACTGGGGTCAAAATATTTCTAAAAATCTTATAAAAACTTCTAAAAATCCCCAAAAATAGTTTTCTCATTTTGCATTGATATATAAACATGTGATAAAAATTTCAACTCAAATATCAAGCATATGAAACTATTTTTGTGTCTTATCATTTTTATCAAAAACCAAAACATGTATTTTATCAAACTTGAATTTTTCAATACATGAATAGGAAAGTCAAAATAAGTTTGTATAAGTCATGTAAGCATGTATGTATATTGAACACATCTAATATACATAAAAACAAAGTAAACTTGTTTCGATCAATCTATTCATGAAAACCAATTTCAAAACATAAAACTTGTGTGTTGTACACTTGAGCATATCAACTATTCTTATCTTTACACATGGATCTAAAACACACTAAACTAAAACTAGGATACCTAAGTCTTCTTGACGATCTTCCATCTTCAAGTAGACTCGATCTAAACTGTGATCCACGAGCTAGGCTATGTATGATCTTGATGCTCGGACCCTGGAATCACCAAGTGAAGGCTTCCAAACTCATCCTTTTGAAGCAATCACCAACTAATATCTTGATCAATGATCTGTAACTAAAATCACAAGAATATTAGTAAACATAACTACATGAGTTAATCATCATCAAAACTAGAGAGGAAGGCCTCTGGGCCAACAATCTCCCCCTTTTTGATGATGACAAAACTCATGGAGTTATATATGCATGGATTAAAGTTAAGCTTCAAGGAAGCTCCCCCTTAACTCATGCATAAACAAATAAACAATAAATATGCAATGAATGTACATAAACGTGTATGCATCAACATGCATAAAACACATAAACATGCATAAACACAAATTATTCTCCCCCTTTTTGTCAATCATCAACAAAAGGGTAAACAATCAAAACAAAACAAAATCTTCTCCCCCTTTTTAATACAAAGAAACAATCACCAATAAAAGGGTAAAAGCAAAACCAAATCAATAAATTTTTCTCCCCCTTTTTGTTCGAAACAATGAATCAACAAAGGGGTTAATAAAAACAATGTTCTCCCCCTTTTTGTCTAAAATAAAAACAAAACCAAATAGGGGTGACAATCAATTAAGATATCAATTGAAAATATGTCAAAGTAGCATCTTGATACCAATTGAAAGTAAACATGAATCAATCAACAAATGGTATATGCGATATACATTCATGAAGAGGAAGATGTGAAGCTTCCCTACATAGATACATTACATGAAGGAGGGATGACAAGCCCTAATTCACATAACGTACACTATGCAATGCATAAGAGGAGATGTGAAGCTCCCCCTACACACGTGTACCACATAAAGAAGAGATGTCAAGCTCCTCAATACAAGATACACTCAACATGAATCTATATGTAGAAGAGATGTTAAGCTCTCCTTGCATATAGGCAATACAAATCAAAACTTTTGTATTTATCTTTAAACAATTTTTTTATTTTTAATATCAATTTTGAAAACAATGATCAAACTTATTGATACCAATTTTAAAACACATTCAGATAAACATCTTGATATCAAAAGAGAGTATTTTTCTTTTTAAGTATATGATATCAATTTAAACTTTTTATTTTCTATCATAAAGTAAGAAGTGGAAATACAAATACCAATTGAAATATGAAAATCGAATTTTCTCCCCCTTTATGAAATACCAACAAAACACATGCATAAGCTTGAAATAAGATACCAATTGAAAAATTGAATCAATTGAAACAAAGTTGAAACTCAAGCTTTAGCATAAACAAAATTTTGTGCCTAAAGATATAGGGATATAATAAGCACAAATAAAACATATATATGTATGAAAAGTTTAATACCAATCGAAATTGATACTATTGGAATTGAAAAACATACATACATACAAACATATATGAGTATACAAGAAAGGTCAAAATTGATACCAATTGAAAGAATCCAATGATACCAATTGAAACAACAATAATATCAAAGTATAACTCATATAACCTATCCTCCCAATCATGTTCAAGTTTAAAATGATTTTCAATATAAGGCATACATGAGCATGGTCGCCCATCCATCCGCCCGTGGAAGGTAGGGGTTTTCAAAAAAATAGATTTGAAAATAAGCTTTGTTTGAAAAACTCTACCATATGAAGAATACCGTAACTAGTTATATGAAAAATTTGTAAACTAGTACGAAATCCTTCAAGTAAGGAATAAAACAAAATTAATTTTCATAAACATGAAATTCACAAAATAGTCAACACTCATAATCAATTAGACATAAATATGACTCATGAAAACAAACACATGAGTAAACAATAAATGTGAGTGTACAAATACAATGTGAAGATCATAATCATGAAAGATGGTCAATAAGCTCAATATTCCTTGAAACATGAAAACATGAAAATCATCAAAACTATTTAATCTTCAAGATATATGTATGTCCTATACAAACTAAAGTATACATACATATCTAAACACGAGTCCACAAATGTATATGCATGAAGGCACGTGGCTCAAAAGAATGTATATGTATAATCAATAGTTTGGATAAAATGGACATATACATGAAGTTAAACATAAACATATGGAAACATGAAAACATGGATAAAATTAAATTTCCATTAAAACAAATTTCATTTCAAGGTATATGTATGATTTGTCAACACAAAAAGTATACATACATATCCCTAAACACAATTGAGTCCATATGTATAGATTTGCATGAAAAGCAAATGACTCAAGGGGTATACATGTATATCTTAAAGTTTGGCAAAATAGACATATACATGAAATGAAAACACATGATCATAAAACAAAACCAAAATGGGAATACAAGTTTAAAATACATGGATCATCAAAACTAGACTATACTAGCACATTTAATGGGAACAAATAAGCATTCAAGCACAAACATATATAGATCTATTTGTGGCCTACTATATGTACAAGTATAAATCCTAGTCTTAATGAAAACTAACATTTAAATATATATTCAAATCATGAAGCATAAAACAAGACAAAAAAATCAACATGATAAACATAAACATGATTATTATGTAAATCCACATGTTATTAAACCTATGATAAACATGATAGCTAAACAAAGGTGAGAACACAAAAATATGATCCATATTAAACATGGGTGTCTCAAAGGCTATACATGCATGTCAAGGGTCTAATAATCATGGAATTTTCATAATGATCATATAAACAACAAAACATGCTACAAATAATGAACATGAAAAGCATGCATAAATAAAACGGGAGTAAAGGATTGTCACCAAAACCGAAGAAGCAACTCTCCTTGTCTCCAAAACATGGTGGTCTTCCCACCAAACCTTCCCTTGAAAGTGATGCATCCAAATGATTTCCATGAAGCTCGGAACACATCCACTCCAAGGTACCGCTACTCTCACGTCATGTGAGAGCCCACACCTACATCAAACATAAGAGAGGTGGTCTTTGGTACCCATATCTTATTGGGTCCATGGGGGTTAGTACCTTCTCTAACCCAAACAAAATTATTTACTAAATTAGAAACATGTATACGATCATAGCAAAATTTAGCAAGGTGGCCCTTACGTCCACAATGTGTACAAGTGTACACATGAGCATACATAGTGTGATGGTGTCCGTGAGGAGCATGTGTATGCCGTGGAGGGTGTGCATACAAAGATGGAACTTATTTCTTTCGAAACAAAGTTTCCAAACGTGAATGACTAGAAACACATTGGCTCAAAGTGAAGCCCAACCAATCCATATTCTTCTTCAACAATTTTATATCATTTTTAATTATAGAAGAAGTGGAGCATGCAATAGGTAAACTAGGTGAAACTACCCTAGCATGACAAACATGAGCATCTAAATCATTTTTCAAAGATTTATTCTTCTTTAAACAAATTTCTAATTCTTTTGTAATGAAATCAATTTCCATTTTCAAGGAATCATTATTTTTTACAACAAAATCAATTTTTGAAGTTAAAACTTTATTTTTATTCAAAACATCATTACAATCATTTTTAGATTTCAAAAAATTATTTTCTTTTAGTGCAAGATCAAGTTGAGATTTTAATGAATCCCTCTCATTAGAAATCTCCTCTTTCTCTTGCAAAACATTGTTAAGTCTAGAAATCAAATTTTTATTATCATTGTTAAGGCCTAGACTTTTCTTTTTCAAAATCTTATATTTTTCAATTAATTTTTCACAAACAATAGAAAGTTCTTCATTCAAGGCATGGGCATCAATATTCTCATCACATGAAGAACTAGAATCAAAACTATCTAGTTGAGATTCTGATTGTACCTCAAGGGAGTCATTCCCTTGGATCATGAAGCATTGAGAGTCGGATTCTCCACTAGATTCTTCCGGTTGGATTTGCAATTGAAGCTTGGAGGTGGTGGTGGTTGTCAACTTGTTCCACACTGCAAAGGCGGAATCAAAATTAGAAACATGCATAAGATAATCTTTAGATAGCGTGCTTCTAATGGCCTCAAGGGCTTGTGCATTGGCCCCTATATGCTTGCTATCACTAAGGTAGGATTCCTTGGTAATGGCAAGGTGAACCTTATATCCTAGGGTTTGTTAGATGGACATCTTAGTCTTATGTTGGAAGCATCATACATAGGTAAAGTCCATGGGATGGTAACATCTTAGTCTTCCAAACAACACAGTGTTTGGGAAGTCATCATTACATAGGTGGGTATGTCTGTAACTGGGCTGAAGTCCATGGGTCCAAACAAAAACTAATATGTGTGCGAAAAACAAACAAAAATGTATGTGCAAATGCAAACAAGATTAGCAAACAAGGATCTCACTCCTAAGATGTTAAGCCTAAAGTATCAGGAGCGTAGGCTCTGATACCAATTGAAAAACACCTAGAGGGGGGTGAATAGGTATAAATGCTAATCTGGAAACTAAATGCGGAAGCTTAAAACAATTTGCAACAAACTTAATACAACCAACAAGTGTAGCCGAATTCCCCGTGAAGGGCTCTGGACTAACTCCTCTTGATTCCCCTAGATAAGGGTTGAGGTGCTATATGAAGCTCTTGTGGTTAAGTATAAGTGAGGCACACACAAGCAAGCCAAGCATATAAGAATGAGCAATATGAAATAATGCAAAGCAACACAAGCAATATGAATGATATGAATAAAGAATGATGCTTTGCACAAATAAAAGAGAGAGTTTAGAGACAATGGATCAAACGCAAACACAAAGATATGTTTCGAGGTTCGAGCCCCTAGCTCTACGTCCCCGCCTTCACCGAGAAGGATTTCTAATCTACTATCTTGTCCACCGAGGACTCCCACCGAGGAGGATTTTTACAACAAGGGAGCACCTAACTCCTCTCTCAAACACCGCCTCACAACCGAAGGGTAGGCCCATAGCCAAACAACCAACACCTCTACCGAAGAGGGTTTACAAACCAAACTCCACCTCTCACTAGAGGGAGCAAACTACAATCTCAACCTCTACCAAAGAGGGAGCAAACCAATCACCCGATCAACCTCTACCAAAGAGGGATACAACAAAAGCAAGGGTGTTTACAACTTGGAGGCTCAATCAACCTCAAACAATCTCTTTTTCCACAAACAAAGATCCTAATAGATTAGGAGATATAACTCAAGTGTGGAAAACAAGTGTTTTGATCAAAGAAAATCTCTTGGAAAAATACCAAATTGATATAAAAATGAAGAACAAGAAACTAATTCCCAAAAAACTATTTTCTTTGAAAATAACAAAACACTTTAAAAACAAACAAGATTGATCTTTTGGCTCTTTAAACACTTTTGAAAACTTATTTTTAAAACCAGAGAATGGGGAAATTTTTGCTCTAGAAAATCTTAGTTAAAACCCCCAAGAAATGGGGTATTTATAGCCCAAACAGAAAACTAGCCGTTAGGCTGATCTGGCAGCCTGACAGGCTGGCGGTCGAGGCCGGTCGACCGCCAACGGTCTGAAATATGACCGTTGGGCAATCCCGGTTGACCGCCCGGTCGACCGCCCAGATACAGAGAGCAAAGCTCTCTGGTCCGGTCGACCGAGCGGTCGATCGACCTGGCCTGTCAGTCAGTTCTGGGTCAGAAATTGGGGTCAAAATATTTCTAAAAATCTTATAAAAACTTCTAAAAATCCCCAAAAATAGTTTTCTCATTTTGCATTGATATATAAACATGTGATAAAAATTTCAACTCAAATATCAAGCATATGAAACTATTTTTGTGTCTTATCATTTTTATCAAAAACTAAAACATGTATTTTATCAAACTTGAATTTTTCAATACATGAATAGGAAAGTCAAAATAAGTTTGTATAAGTCATGTAAGCATGTATGTATATTGAACACATCTAATATACATAAAAATAAAGTAAACTTGTTTTGATCAATCTATTCATGAAAACCAATTTCAAAACATAAAACTTGTGTGTTGTGCACTTGAGCATATCAACTATTCTTATCTTTACACATGGATCTAAAACACACTAAACTAAAACTAGGATACCTAAGTCTTCTTGACGATCTTCCATCTTCAAGTAGACTCGATCCAAACCGTGATCCACGAGCTAGGCTATGTATGATCTTGATGCTCGGGCCCTGGAATCACCAAGTGAAGGCTTCCAAACTCATCTTTTTGAAGCAATCACCAACTAATATCTTGATCAATGATCTGTAACTAAAATCACAAGAATATTAGTAAACATAACTACATGAGTTAATCATCATCAAAACTAGAGAGGAAGGCCTCTGGGCCAACATCATCGTCGATCTGGGTTGTCGTCGTCGATCTGGATCGAGTCATCGTCGTAATCTGGCCAAGTCGTCGTCAATGTGGATCTGGATCCCTCTCCCTCTCTTTCCCTCTCTCTTAATCTCCCGATCTCTCTCTCAGTCTGTGTTTTAATCTCTCTTGATCTTTCTCTATCTCTATCTCTCTCTCTGTCTCTTTTTTAACCTGTCCACCTGATCACTCTCTCCTATTCTCTCTGTATTATCCCCTCTCACTCTCTCTGTTAATTGTTAATTTAATTTAGTTAATTTAAATATATATGATTTAGTTAATTTAATAAAATATCATTTAATTAATTTAGTAAATATAATAATTTAATTTAATTTAATTTAAGTAGATATGACTTAATTTAATTTAAGTAGACATCTAACACATAGCACATCTACCAACGATGCATGTATTTATACTTTCGCTTTATGTTTAGTGTGTTAGGTGACATGTGTCGACATGTGATACATAAAAATTGATATCTACATTTTTTTTAAGATTTGTTAAGATTTTTCAGAATTTTTTGAGCTTTGTATCTACGTTTTGTGCGTATCGCCCGAAAGCGATCCGAGACGCCGCGACCGATGTGTCTCAATACCCGCCTTGCCGGTAGCCGGAACCGTGACTTTGAACCATGACCACAATATCGATCATGGCCTCCTTGGTAACCCCAAAAATCAGTGTTGCAAAAAACGAAAAAAGCCTCTACTTAAGGGGACACTTGAGTGTTTTGGGCCTGAGCCACTACACTCAGGCCCAAAGCGTCGATGTTAAGCGCCTTGCCCGCTTTTGGTTCGCAAAAGCGCGTCGATTTTGCAAAAGCGAGCTGCAAGCGGGCTCAAATCCTCTTTATTTGGAAAGCTTTGCACCCACTTTAATCCCAATCCACCTCAAAAAATATCTTTTCCAAAAGCCCTAACCCTAATAGCAGTGTCTCTCTCTCTCTCTCTGAGCTCTCAGCCATCTCACTTTCTCGAGCTCTCCCACAACCATCTCTATCACTGTCGAGCTCACATCAGACTCCGACAACAATCCCATTGCCCCACCATCATCGACAGCACCTTGCACCTCCAACGGCTCTGGTATCCTATGCCCAATTGTTGTCGACAACATCGCGACAATGCCATCAAGAGCTCTCTGAGTTGTCATATATAGATGTTATGATTTGTATTAGTCGTCAAAAAGCACATTAATTTTTAGGATTTTATTTCCCAAAAAAAAAATTCTCTATTTTTCCCATTATCCATATTGTTCTGGTGTTTTATTAATTTTTTAACCTATGTTTATTTTTTATTTAAAAATAGACTTGGTCCAACTTAAGCCACGCTAAAGCTATAAAATCCTAAGCTATGCGTTGCCGCTTTGCTCCACTTTCTGCTTTCCACAACCTTCCCCAATATTGATTGTCTTCATTGATGACCATGACCAAAGGTTCATTTACTTATTATGCTTGTAGCTCATCCCATTAAATCTCACATGTTTTAAGATTAGTGGCTCGATCTCTAGTTCCATATGCATTGGAGACCCTTTCTGTGCCAAGGAATGCTATTTTCGGGTTTCTTATGCTTTACTTAGGAGTGGATAAAAAAATACTTTGTTTTCTCTTTTAATCTTTGGTTAAGACTGAATGTGTGTATTTGTAGACTTAATGAGACTTGGTTCATGCTATCATTTTGGAGATGTTGGACTTGATGTTGACTTACAGCATGTAATTACGTAATGTAATTTTGGTGGTGCATATACCCTATCTGAACCTTGGATAGTGAATTCCTTTCACATATGTGGATTTGGTTTTGTGGATATTGAGACCCTGAAAGATAACCTGTACATGTGTGATGACGTAAAGTTACATGGACATAAGATCATAAGAAGTTGTGTTAGGATATATATACTGTAGTGGATATTTGTACTTTAGGTCTTAATATTCCCTTATAAATATATTCTGACCGAGACCGGACATGAAATCTGTATTGTACAACAATTAATAGTGAAAATAGAAATTTGGGTAATGAAAAATAGAAATTGGGCAAACAAAAGTAAACTTAGACAACATTAATAATTCCTATCTACAAACAAAGGTGAAATAAATCCACATCCATTATTCACCAGGTCTGATAGAGGCACATCTAGCATGGCTCTGCAACACTTAAAATAAATAAATATGTATTTTATGTATGATAAAATGAAAAGCTACATACAAGATAATACATTATCTATGAACCATTAGTCTCTGAACACCAGAAACTGAGATAATTCTGAATCAGCAATTTCAGATTTAAAACTAGTGATGGGTTACCTGTCCAGTGAAACATCATAAACAGTTTTTCCACTTCCTTTCCATTTTCCATAGACAATTTTAATAGCATCTTTTAGAACAACTTCCTTGCTTACATATATTGGTGCCTGCATTTAGTGAGTTTCAAGTTTTGATTACAAGGAGAGTCACAAAAAATTAAGTTTACTCGCTTATTCAAAATAGATAAAACATAAAATGCATCATAGACAAATCAAAAATATTTGGTAATATATAATTTCCAAATTTAAAAGTAGGGTAAATCAATGAAACACAAAAGCAGTCACACGTGGTTCTCTATATGTGAACATCCAAGGGCTTCTTAGATACAAGTTCCAAACAAAAACTAAAACGGATGCTAGTTCCTCAAAACTCGGTACTTGTATATTAGTTCGCCACCAAATGTATTCCACTTATATGAGCTTCTATGTTACATTCCCGACCAAAGCTCTAGACTAACCATGGACCATGGTTATAAACTTACCCTTTAATCCATACCTTAATCGTGAGTTCCCAACTCCTTGTCATTCATCTCTCTTTCAGCTCCAAACCTAATTCCCCCTCTTCAAATAGTGGGAAGACTTGGTGAAGTTGAATAACTGATGATTTTCAGCGAAGGTGAACTGGTACCTACTACAAGGGTGAGATTAGCGTGGTATCTACCAACCCAACTAAATAGAGAACCAGTCGGTGATTGAAGGGCACGGCATGCATGGTGGGGTTTCACAATTCAATTTAATTACTTCATATAATTTGCCACTTTCTTAACAAAGGATAATTGATGTGAAACAAATATGTCTGCAAAAGCAATAGATAAAATAACTCAATTAATCGTTTCACCAACAAGAACAATCGTTATTAGGAAAGCTTAAAATAGTTAATATTAGCTATGTTTCTTTAACATGTATGTATTAGATCAATTAAAATATCAAAGTACTAATTAAATATTGTTATGATGCAGATAACAGATTCTACTATCAAAAAGAAATCAAATAAGTACAAAAGAGAAGCAGATTCACAGACTCACATTTTAAAGTAGACAGTAAATCAAGATCAATAATAGATTAGAGATGTAAATTCAACTTGTAAATGATTAATAGTAAATTGGAATTTACCTTTGAAGACTCTAAATAAGTTATACATGAACTTATTCTTAATTATTGTAATTGTGTAGTACTCTTCTTCACGAACTCAACGCTTCAAACGGTGCGTAATTTGGACTCCGGATAAGTGAGTTATGATCCGAACAAGTCAACTTACCAGTGACTGAATTTTGCTCTCGTGAATCTGCTTTTTGCGTGTGGGAAAGGCCTGGATGGCCTCGACTTCAGCGGCGAGGAAGAGGGGAACAATGGGCATCGAGGTCGGCTGAAAACATGGAGAGAGAGGAATTTGGCAGCACTTTTAGAGAGAGTAAGAAATTTGTTGAGGAGGAAAAAGAATTATAGTAACCGATAAACCAATTAGGGTATCCCACCACTAATCGGGATCTAATAGGACATCTCACCACTACTAGAAAGAGAATTCATGATTCATAACAAACTCACAAAAAGAATAGCAAATTTTCATTGATTTCAGTGTTGTTCATTGAAAAAGTGAATACATAGGGGCCTTTATATATGCTACAAAATTATACTCTCCTACTTCTATTTGAATTACATAATCAAATTTTTAAAAAATTAAAAGTCTAAATAAAAGAAAAATACATGAAAAGAAAACCTACATGAAAAGAAAACCAGAAATCCTACTATAATTCTTATTACTAAAAACTAAAAAAATTAAGAAATAGAGACTAGTAATCCAAATACTATTAAAACTACTAGATCCATGTCCAGTTGGCGCGTCTTCTCCAACGATGATAGATACACAAAGTTTTCGTTCTATTGTCTGCATCATTCTCCCCGTGTTAGAGAGAGCTCGACTCCGTCGAGTCAAAAGTGATAAAAATTTTCTTCAACCTGTTGGGATTAATCTGTTGTAGTGTACTTTGGTCTTTCTACTTGTCATTAATTGGCGCCTTTACTTTCCATTGAATCAAATACTTACAAGTCATGATAATTTCATTATCCAAAATTTTATCAATCTGATCAATTGTGTTATAGAAAAAATATTTGGAATTAGTGGAATGGAGGGTCTCTCAATAATAAACTCATGGGATGGCTCATCAATAAAGAAGTTGCTAGAGTTAAAATCAAAACTTAATAATCCACTATATCTTCAATATTGAAAATAGAACTGATAACAAAATCTATAACATAAACATTACAATTTAGTTTCTTTAAGATTTGAAATAGATCAGTACTACAAACTTGTAAATTATCACCAATATTAAAAGTTTTAAACAATTTCTTAATGTCAATTCGTAATTTGTAGTGGGTGTTGTTTTGAGCAATATTATCCATGACTTGCATGTGTAATTTGTGATATGATGCAAAAGATGATGCAGATTTATGGACATCGGTTTGACAATAGGTGTGTGGTTGGAAGGCGGTGAAGAACTTAGACTTAGTACCTAACATGTACCACATGGTTCTCCAAAATAGAGAAGAAAATCGATCGGGACTAGATATGGTTGTGGAACTCCTATGATTATGGACTTGAACCATGGTACCTTAAATGGGTGAGAGTTGGGTAACGACTTTAATCCATCATTTTCGAATACCTCAAAGAATATTGTATTGGTGCAGCTTTCATAATCCACAATGACTTTACAATTCTTATATCTTTTTTATGACAGAACAGTACTAACAATGGACAAGTGATACGAAGGTATTTGACTAATGTCATTGCGTGTAACATCTTTAAGTAAGATATCAACAAGTTTTGTAATGACTGGAGTGACTTCGAGGGAAATTAAGGTACTAGACTCTATGATGTCATCACCCAGTTCTTCATCAACTTGGCATCAGTGAAGTCATCATCTAGGTCTTCATCGAAATCAGAATCTATGCCTGAGTGATATGTAAACTCTTTGAAATCAGATTCAATCTCGAGTTGGGTGTCACATATCGATTATGGTTTGTCTTGAAACTCTTTTGGGTATCACTAAACTCTTTTACTACGGGAGTGAATATCGAGGATTACTGCTATCAAACTTGTCCATAATTTTTCTAACTATTGAGATTACAGAAGTGGTACCGCTTTTCGGGTTCTGGTTGTGGGTCTCAAATTTGATCACTACCTTATTGACATTCTCTTTCAATCATTTTGCGTCTAAACGGAAGGCATTAGTTTCTTGAGTTAAAAATCAGGTTTAGTCATGATGTCAGCTAGGTGGTTTGAAAATCCATTGGAGTTGGTATGCAATGTATGAATCTTAATATGAATGTAAATCTAAACTAATTTTTATTTTGTTTTGTTGATTTTTTTAATTGTCGGATTAATCAAACCCTTAATCTTACCAATCCAATTGGCTAGATCAGCATAACTCAGGTGGGAGATTTTCGCTCTTAGTGTTCTTTAATTACAGAACTACGTTGAAAACCCTTTCTTAGTTAGCACCAATCGTACAGAAAATTAGGGAAAGATTTACCCTTCAATGATTCTTAAATTACACTATTTTTTGTTTTGAATAAAATTTAACTAGATGCAAGAAAGCAAATTAACATGCCTATCATGCAAATCCTATCTAACTGTGCTCTGATACCAAACTGATGTGACATGTGTACATGTGCGGAAGCAATAGATAAAATAACTCAATTAAACGTTTCACCAACAAGAACGATCATTGATAGGAAACCTTAAAACAGTTAATACTACTATGTTTCTTTAACATGCATTTATTAGGTCAATTCAAATATTAAAATACTAATTAAATATTGTTATAATGCAGATAACAGATTTTACAATAAAAAAGAAGTCAAGCAACTACAAAAGAGAAGCAGATTCACACTCGCATTTTAAAGTGGACAGTAGATCAATATCAATAATAGATTAGAGATGCATATCCAATTTGTAAATAATTAGTAGTAGATTGAAATCGCATTTGAAGACTATAAATTATACCTGAACTTGTTCATAATTGTTGTAGTTGAATAGTACTCTTCTTCACGAACTCAACGCTTCAAACGGTGTATGATTTGGACTCTGAAGGAGTGAGCTATAGTCCAAATAAGTCAGCTTGCCAGTGGCTGAATTCTGCTCGCGCAAATCTGTTTTCTTTCTGATTTTGGTGTGGGAAATGCCTCGATGGCCTAGCTCCAACGACGAGGAAGAGAAAAACAATGGGCGTTGAGGTCGGCTGAAAACGTGTAGAGGAATTTGTAGCACTTTAGAGAGAGCAAAGAAATTTGCTGAGGAGAGATTGATAGAGAAAAAAAAGAATTATAGTAACCGATAAACCAATTAGGGCATCCCACCACTAATCGGGGGTCTAATAAGACATCCCACCAATACTAGATAGAAGATTCATAATCCATAGCAAACTCACAAAGAGTAACAAATTTTCATTGATTTTATTGATTATTCATCAAAAAAGTGAATACATGAGGACCTTTATATAGGTTACAAAATTTTACTCTCCTACTTTTATTTGGATTACATAATCAAATTCCTAAAAGAAATCAAAAGTCTAAAAGAAAAAAATACATGAAAAGGAAACCTTCATGAAAAGGAAACCAGAAATCTTACTACAATTCTGATTAATAAAAACCAAAAAAATTAAGAAATAGAAACTAGTAATCCTAATACTATTAGAACTACTGAATCCATGTCGAGTTGGCGCGTCTTCTCCAACAATGATAAATATACCAAGATGTTGTGAAACGCATACGGGAGTTTTGCTACGAACCACTTCGTTTGCCTTTGAAGTCGTTCTTTCAAGAGGAGGATTGGGTGCTCAGCTTATTGAACTAGGAAAAGGAGGAAGTCCTAGACACACTCAATTTTGAATCAAAACTCCTAGTATTGTAGTTAGATATAAGAGAATCTAGATCTTGAACTATGGTGTAGTCTTTCTCTAACTCGGTGACTCCTCTGACTAACAATTCAGTTCGCAAGTCTTCTCTAAATCCGTTTCTAAACCTAGAAAGAATTTGAGCTTGTCCTTCCTTACTGAAGGTACTGCATTTGATGAGAAACTCAATGAATTTTGTATTGCTGATTTATTGCCTTGAGCATAGGATGCCACTTGTCCATAAGACGGTCACTAAACGATGGTGGCACATACTTACCTTTCAGTTCATCCTTCATCATATCCCATGTTTCAATTGGTTGTTGAAGTTGGAATGTGTGTATGTACTCTAGGTTGGTCCAGTACTTTCATGGCAGCAAACTTAATTTTCCTCGATTCAGTGAGGTTGTACCAGTACTTATCTAGTTGGAGTGTCCAATCGAGAAAAAATTTGTGGGTCATGATGTCCATCAAAGGTGAGAACATCAATCTTAATGTTCCTCAGATATTGACCATCAGGATTGGGTCGATTATCAGTGTTATCACGTCGGCTGTTTCGCGATGAGGATGAATTCTCTCCAGCACTGGAGGACTCGACAAGATATTTCTTTTACTTGCTCTTTAGTTTCGTGTGGATCAGCTTGAG
The DNA here is from genome assembly GCA_038442645.1 of Agave tequilana. Lineage (NCBI taxonomy): Eukaryota > Viridiplantae > Streptophyta > Magnoliopsida > Asparagales > Asparagaceae > Agave > Agave tequilana. Next base: position 256,741 of record JAVJIF010032236.1, on the reverse strand, counting down.
TCTGAGCCATATCGTGGGTCAAGACTTCAAGTTTAGCCATGAGATTAGCTAGGGTAGGTTGAGAGGTCATGGAATCGAAGAAAAAGCTTTTACTCTTAATTGAGTTTAATACAGATTTATCAATCCTCTTCTCTATTAGTGGTAGGATGCCTTATTAGACTCAATTATTGGTGGAATGCCGTAATTGATTTATCTATCTCCTTATTTCTCTCTTTATCTTCACGTTTAATTTCTTCCTTCTCTCAACTCAATGCCTTCGTCGACAAACTTAAAAAGCCTCGTCATAACTGCCTCCAATTCTCTCACGCGTCTCCTCACACTGCTGAAGCCCAGAAAACAATCCCATGCGCCACAAATAGCCATCATATCACCTATTTGCGCAAGCAGAATTTTACCGCAGCGACCTCTCTTGTTCGAACCGTATCTCTCTCATCCAGAGTTCAAATCACACGATTTTCGATGCGTTGGATTTGTATGGAAAAGAACTACACATTCATAACAATTCAGAAGGCATCAGAGAAATTTTGTTTACAAATGAAGAATCTAGTGAAATTGGGAGGATTTAGTCTCTTGTTACAGAACAGTGATGAGGTGGTGATTCATCGCTATATCTTCTTAAACAAATCCAAAAATAATGTCAAGAGATACAAATAAGAGTTAATTGAGGAAGACTTAACAATTCACATGCTATTCAGAAAGAATGCCTACTTTAAGAAGCTGCTTCCCTTGTGCAATATATCAAGAAGAGCCAGTTATGGTAGGATAATAAAGCTGGTCATACTTCATTTGGATGAGAGTAATACTTGCAGGTGGAGAACAAACTAGCTCTAGATTGATATTCTCGTTGCCTTGTGCTGTGAAAATGTTCGAGGCATATGAAAATTGTGAGTATGCATTCAGTCCCAAGGGGTTGGTATCAAATATGCGCGTTCGCGCCGGAGAATGTTTCAAAGAATCTGTAGCTATGCAATGGAATTATGGCAGTGCTGCTACTAGCAGTCTATTGCATGCTATGTTCTTCTATTGTTTGTGCAGTTTAGAAATCTCAAGCAAATGTTTGCTAACACAAATAGCAGTTGCATTAAAATAGAAAAAAGGAAAAAAAATATATAGAAGATTCAAGTTGGAGTTTTTTCGCTTTATCTCAAATATATCTATGTTGACCTGGTACAAAGACGTGCATGCGTTCAAGTTCACAATGTATCAATGTTTGTTGCCTTGAAGAAAATATATGAAATTAGAAAGATGGCATCTTTCTTCAAAAAAAGAAAAAAAAATTAAGAAATAGAAACTAGTAATTCTAATACTACTAAGAAATAGAAACTAGTAATTCTAATACTACTAGAACTACTGGATCCATATCGAGTTGGTATGTCTTCTCTAATAATGATAGATACACCAAGTTTTCGTTCCGTTGTCCGCATCAATAATTATATGTTTATGAAACATATTGAATTTCGAGCTTAAATGTTGTATTTAACAATTTTATTGTTAATAATCATGTTATAAACCCATAACCATCCACACATAAAGTCCAAATCAAATCAAATTACAATATTACATGCCATTCAAATTGCAAATTCACTTTGTTTAAGTTCATCAACAACATTAAAAATGCTTAAACATCCAAATGTTGCCATGCACATTTGCTTTTTACTTTTAAGTGTTTTAAATGTTGTAGATCAAGTTGAACAAAAGTGATTGCACCTGAATTGCTATCACTTGTGTTCTACTCAAACTAACGCACTTAGCTCGCAAACAGAGACATGGAATGCAATTTTTAACAAAACTGTTAAGTGCATATTGATGTTCAATAAATATAAGGAGTTACCATTTTCTCTACTTAGCATCAATCATTCGTTGTGATCTTAATATAGAGATGTGATTCATAGAATCAAAGAGGGGGTGGTTAAACTAGAGAACTAAAGTAAAAATCTTGCAGAGCTAAAGGAAAATTCTATAGGGTGGCTATAAAATAGGTAATTGATTAGTATATAGTTCTGCATTATTATATCGCATTTCTCTACCGATTTATGAATAAAATATCATTTCTAATTGTGTTTTGGTCTACTTTGCATATAAATCAAGAGTCTAGGGGCAAAAGGTTAATAAGAGCTTAATTAAACCCATTTTCGGGTAATTAAATCCGGATTTCTTGGAGGCCAAGCAAGAGAGCTCCTAGAAGATGCATTGAACCTAGACCCTTGCGCACGTCAGACGAATATCCAGACAAAAATACCCGAATCCAAGTACACCAAGAAGATCTTAGAAGCGACGGGAATATGCTCGTCAAAACCAGGGACCTAACTCCCTGGTTTGGCCATGGAAACGAGGCCTAGGCGAGCCACGCGTCAATTTTCGACGCGTGGCCTCATCTCGTCTTCTAGAAGTCTCTTTTGCCTATAAAAACCCCTACAGAGGCCCGAAACGCAAGCAGATCGAACATAGGCTAGATTTTCTCTTTTAGTGTAGGTGTTCTTCTTTTCTTTCTTTTCTTTTGTATTTTAATTTCGTTTTTGGATCATGTATTAGGGCTGAGATATTCAGAGAGAGAAAGAGAGATTGATGTAATAGATGGTGACAATCTATGTAAAGGTGTCTCCTTTTTTCTCCATTGTAATCTTCTTCATCTTCTACATGATGCTTAGCTAATTTTTCTTCTCATGGCAATCTAACTACTAACCACTAATCATCTAACCACTTATTTGATAATCCACATGAATCTAATAGCTTCTACAAGGCCTTGCTCATGCAAGAGCCATTGATGGCTCATGATGATGGATTCTAACATTCTAGCATTTATAACATCTAACCCACTAACTTGCTAACTTGTAATGCTAACTTTATTTCATGCTCACCTCTAACCGGTCTTGATGATTTAATAGTAGCTTGCAACTTGTTGTGTGGTATGGATATGTTGTTTGAATGTAGAAGAACAAACTTATGTGTCATACTTTGTATCGTCTCTTGAAACCAAGGACTAGTGATGGCCAAGGATCCATGTGAGGCAACTATCACTAAGAGGTTAGCATGGTTAGTGGAGCAATTAGTAGTTAGTAACCATGAGTTTTCTTTTTACTTTGTTTTAAAATCAATTTCCTAAATCTTTTTATCACTCTCTTATCGATGTTTACACCAACTTCTTAGTTCACCTTTGTTTCATCTTCTTTTTATTTTCAAAACCATTTCTCTTTTATTTTCACATCGCCGATTTCATCGCCTTCTCTATCTATCAAATCTAGATTTATTTTCTTTTTCTTTTATTTTTTTCATTCTTTAAACAAAGAAGAATTGTTAACATACGACGTGAATAAAAACTGTTAATGCTTTTATTGCCTCTCGTCCCTGTGGATTCGACCCGTTGAGCCAATGCTATAACGGAAGTATCGAGGGAACATTAGTACACACATAATTTCATTGATTTTACAAAACACACATTTTCAAGTGTTGGTTCTGCTGCGATCAAATTTTTGGCGCCGTTACCGAGGATGAGAATGGTTTTGATTTCACATTTTTGTTAACATTTTCTTCTCTGTTTTGGTGTGCAGGTCAATCTTTACAAAAACTTAGCATTGTAGAAGTATAGTCTTGCTTGCATTTCCCTGCTCTAGAAAGCAGGGACCCTGATTCCTTATTTTTGCCGCAAAAAAACCAAAAAAGGTCGCGAAAACGCGGCATTGTTATGGCATCTGAGCTTCTTCTTTTGCAAGGACCTTGCAAGTTGCATATATTGTTGTATTGCTGCTGCTATTTTCTGCTTTGATTGCCTACACGCTGTAATAAATTAAAGAACTAAAATACGGTAATTGGACGTTTTTAAAACGGTTTAGACATTTGCATTTAGGCACGTGTCAATTCAATTTCAATATACTATATTTTGTCCTGTTGTGATCTAGACTGAGGTGTACATATGGCATTGCATATAGCATAGGACAAACACGTGGGTAATTTACTCGCTTTTTGTGTTATTCTTGTCTATAGTGCACACTTGCACGATTGAACTTAAGGGCAAAACCCTATACAAGATAAGGTGGGAATTTCATCACCCTTCCTTAGCCCAAAAATCACCTCCCCACTCACACAACTCAAGCCGTAATAAAAATTGATAGACGTTGGCCCCTAGGAACATCTCGAACTCATTAAGAGATTGACAGAGGGTGAAACTTGTTTTCAATCTTACTCTTGTGAAATTGGCGTCTAAGGTAGGGGATTAAGAGGTTTACGCCTCGAAGATACCGTGGTTTGGCGTAATTAAAGTCTGTTGCTTACGCACGGATACCTCCCACCGTATTTTGCCCCTACCTGACCGATTAGCTTGTGGTTGGATTCATACAACAATCTCCCCCGGGTATTCGACCAGTTAGGAATCATCTAGGTCTAGGTCAACCTTAATATAAGCTTGGTTTTGATTTTCTGCTTCTTTTGTTTTTTTCTTTCTTGTTTGTGTTTGTTTGTGAAATGGAATTCAACAACAATTTTTTCAATCTTAATATGAATTCATACTTCACATCAACCTCATTGTCGAATAGCTCCAACCCAGCTTTGAAAAACATGAACCAACCAAATAATCTGGATTGGATGCATTCGACTCAATATAACCCATACCGCTTATCTGATGACCAAAATTTCAAAAATAATTTCAACTTGTCACAGAGTCAATGAGGATTCACCTCCACCGAGTCAAATTTTCAACCACCTTGTCCATAATTTTCATAATTTCCACAATATCCATTCCCTAATTTTGCTTCCTATACTCCTTTTCTAGAGCCACCAATTAAAGAAAAATTTGAGCTAGAAAAAAGTATAGAAGCCGTACAAGCCTGCTTGAGTCCCAACAAAAGAAGCTCAATTCACCAATTCCACAATATTTTCATGATTCATACTTAGTTTCACCTTTTCAAAATGACCAACCATCTGCCCAGAAAACAAATATGGAGTGCTTTTGTGAGTCTGAGCTTCAATCTCAAAACATGTTGGACTCACAATCTCACTATCTTTCCAAAACCAAGATTCCTACACTCCTTTTTTGGAACATCCACTTAAAGAAGCATCATATCTAGAAAAAAAAGTATAGAAATCTTACAGGAGTCCGCGCTACAATTTCAAAAATCTTCTTCTCAGTCTATCGATAGGGGATGGAAACACAATTGAGTTAATTGGTCAACATTTATAGGAATGAGGAAACTCTTTATCAACCTTTGACCAATTAAGATATCTTTAACTCTATCGATTTGACCCAGGACTCTTGTTATTTTGGAAACCAAGATTCCTACACAACCTTTCTAGAGCATCCACTTAAAGAAACATCACATCTAGAAAAGAGTATAGAAATCTTGCAAGAGTCCGCGCTACAATTTCAAAAATCTTCTGCTCAGTCTATCAATAGGTTGGAGACATAATTGAGTCAATTGATCAACATTTATAAGAATGAGGAAACTCTCTTTTATCAATCTTTGACTAATTCAGATATCTCTAACTCTATTGATCTGACCCAGGACTCTTGTTATTTTGGAACCAAGATTCAATTTCAGCACACCATCTGAACTTGACCAAACTTCAAATGTTGAAAATCTCATTGACATTTTGGCAAGTTATCCTTTTCCTGATATTGAACTTGAGCATGAATATTATCCTGAACCTCACTTGGTAATTTAATTTCACTTCCTGATTCAATAATGACTGAGGTGTTTTTACCTGATTTCAGGCTTTTTCCCAAGTCAACATTGGATCCTGTGCCAATTCATTGTGAAATTGAATCACCAATCTTTTATGATCAACAAATTAAACTTGACCAATTTTATACTTTTGAATGTCCCATTGACAAATTGGTAAGTTTTCCTTTCAAAGAAATTGAACTTAGACAAGAATGTGACTTCGATCCTCAAATTTGTGATCCAGTTCAAATTCCTGAATCAATATTGACTCCTATTGCGCTACCCAATTTGAGTAACACTTTAGAATCAGTTTTGGTTCTCATACCTGTCATTCTTGAACTTGAATCACCAATCTCAAAGAGTCACATTCCATTGCGGGGAAATGAATGTGGATTTGAATTTCAACTTCTTGATTTGGACCCGATTCCTGAACCAATTTTGACTCCTGAACCTTTACTTGACTTAAGTCAAATTCCTGAGTCAGCATTAACTCCTGCACTTCCTGAGTCCAAATCAATCCATCTTTTCACACTCCATTTTGGAACAAGGGTGTTGATAAAATTGACTCTGAAGTTATTTTGAAAATTTGAAAATTAGATGGGGTAAAATTCTTAATAAAAATCATCCATATATGCATCATTCTAGTGGGCTGTATTATAGAGGTTTCTGGTGGGTTCTTCCGAACTCCACGCAAATTGGATTGGGTCGCATTTTGTGGACCAATCAGACCGCGGCCCAATCAGACCGCCACCGGAACCACCACCTTGAGGTGATTTTTCCTTCCCTCTCTATTTGTTTCATGCATACATACATTCACGATGTATTAAAAACAATGCATGAGATAAGTGTAGGGGAGGATTTACTAACATAGAGTTTTTTAGATTCTTTCTTTTTCACTTCTTTTAGGATACTTTTAGAAATCTTTCCTTTTGTATAGGATTTTTCTTTTCTTTTAAAAACTTTTTGAAATAAGAGACAATGTTTTGATCTATTTTTGAAGAAAATTAAGATGATCTTGACATCTTAAACCTAGTTGAAATAATAGATCTTGTTTAAAATTATAGGTTAAGTATAAAAGATTGGGGAGATAATTTTATCTTGAATTTTTTACCTTAGATAGTTTGCACTTCACACAAACATAATTTTTGGGATGGCAACAAAAATCTAAAATGCCATAAAGCAAAAATAAATAAAAAGAAAATATATATATACAAAATCACTTATTAAGCTGGATAACTATGCCTCAAGAAGCATGATTATTCACGCCTAAAGGTGGTAATAAGGAACAAATAATCTCTCTTAGTTTTGTGGCCTTGTTTACTCGAGTCCTTAAACCCAAGGGATGTTTTCTCATCTGGTGCCCTAAGACCGTCCAGTCTGGGAGTCATCGGTTAAAGGCTCACTACCCAGGTGAATTAGAAAGCCTAAGAAAACTAAGGGAAAAAGAAAAAAAAGAGAAATATATATATAAATAAATGACTTGATGGTTAGAGCTGAAATCCCAGAAATCTTCATTGTCACAAAGTGCATATTATCTAGGTTTTATGAAAGATAAAATATTCAATCCAGTTTTGAATTCTTACCTTGATTAATGACAAGATGTTGCATATAAACTAAGTTTAAGGAAGAATAATTTTTTGTTAACTTATGATCTTAGATCGCTTATATTTTTGCAAAAATATTTCGTAAACTTATCTCTCTTTCAAAATGTGTTTTCAAAATACTAACATTTGTCTTCTTTCTTTATGGATTTTGTGGGTGCAATCCGTTGAAAATCCTCAGGAGACAAAACTCCTCTATGGGAAACCTAGAGGTTTAACGGCTTGGTGCACATGCTCGGTGCAATCGCGTCAACTGCGAAAGTGGTGTAATAACATTTGTAGTATAGTTTTTCTTGTTTTGCTCGGGACGAGCAAAAAGATAAGCGTGGGGGTATGATTAGTCTATAGTTCTACATTATTATATCGCATTTTCCTACCGATTTATGAATAAAATATCATTTCTTATTGTTTTTTGGTCTACTTTGCAGATAAATCAAGAGTCTAGGGGCAAAAGGGTAATAAGAACTTAATTAACCCATTTTCGGGCAATTAAATCCAGATTTCTTGGAGGCCAAGCAAGGGAGCTCCTAGAAGATGCATTGAACCTAGACCCTTGCGCACGTCAGACGAATATCCAGACAAAAATACCCGAATCCAAGTACACCAAGAAGGTCCTAGAAGCGACGAGAATATGCTCGCCAAAATCAGGGACCTAACTCACTGCTTTGGCCACGAAAACAGGGCTATGGCCGCGTTTCCGCGGCCAAGTAGGCGAGCCACGCGTCGATTTTCGACGCCTGACCTTATCTCGTCTTCTAGAAGCCTCTTTTGCCTATAAAAACCCCTGCAGAGGCCTAGAACGCAAGCAGATTGAAAATAGGCTAGATTTTATCTTTTAGTATAGGAGTTCTTTTCTTTCTTTTCTTTTGTATTTTAATTTTATTTGTAGATCATGTATTAGGGCTGAGAGATTCAAAGAGAGAAAGAGAGAGATTGATGTAATATATGGTGACAATTTATGTAAAGGTGTCTCCTTTTTTCTCCATTGTAATATTCTCCATCTTCTACATGATGCTTAGCTAATTTTTCTTCTCATGGCAATCTAACTACTAACCACTAACCATCTAACGACTTACTTGATAATCCACATGAATCTAATATCCTCTACAAGGCTTTGCTCTTGCAAGAGCCATTGATGGCTCATGATGATGAATTATAACATTTTAACATTTATAACATCTAACCACTATCTTACTAACTTGCAATGCTAACTTTATTTAATGCTCACCTCTAACCGGTTTTGATGATTTAATAGTAGCTTGGAACTTGTTGTGTGGTATGAATGTTTTGTTTGAATGTAGAAGAACAATCTTATGTGGCATGCTTTGTATTGTCTCTTGAAGCCAAGGACTAGTGATGGCCAAGGATCCATGTGAGGCAACTATCACTAGAAGGTTAGCATGGTTAGTGGAGCAATTAGTAGTTAGTAACCATGAGTTTTCTTTTTACTTTGTTTTAAAACCAATTTCCTAAATCTTTTTATCACTCTCTTATCGATGTTTACACCAACTTCTTAGTTCACCTTTGTTTCATCTTCTTTTTATTTTCAAAACTATTTCTCTTTTATTTTCACATCGCCGATTTCATCGCCTTCTCTATCTAATCCGGATTTCTTTTCTTTTTCTTTTATTTTTTTCATTCTTTAAACAAAGAAAAATTGTTAACATACGACGTGAATAAAAACTGTTAATGCTTATATCGCCTCCTGTCCCTGTGGATTCGACCCGTTGAGCCAATGCTATAACGGAAGTATCGAGGGAACATTAGCACACACATAATCTCATTGATTTTACAAAACACACATTTCCAAGTGCTGGTTCCGCTGCGATCAGTAATTTATAGGCAATCAAGAAACATGTCTAGAAAAAAGTGTGACTGAGATGAGAGAAGAGACGAAATAAGTAACAATACATCAAGAGACGACAATAAATTAGTGCATATGTAAGATGTTACATGTAGCTCCCATTGCTAACAAAGTGAGGGAGAATGGAATTAGATGGTTTACCATCGCAAGAGAGATCGATAAGTGAGGTAGCTAACAAAAGTTATATGCCTTATTTAATAGTGATAGGATCACTTGAGTGACATGGACATGACAGTTGTTAAATTAACCAAATAGATGGCCCTCAACGGAGGTGAATAGAAAGAAAAGGATTCATGTAGGTGACCCCAAAAGACTAAGAAAAAGGCTTTGCCGCTTCTTTGTTTCTGTTGTTGTGACTGTGTAGACATACAATTGTACTCTTAATGTGTCCACATAACTGTATTGTATCATATCCATAATGTTGCAATGTAGATCTCTATTATCTATATACATATAAAAGCTACTACCGAATAAAGAATATTCGGGATCATCAATTGTTAGCCCTGTTCACACTACTGTCACCAAGCATGGTTTAGGTCTGCTGTGTTCTTGTCCCTTCAGCTTCTTCTATGGGCCCACTGAGAAAAGAATTGCAACTAGCTATGTTCACACAACATTCAAACTAATAACAGAGCCATTTCTTGCATGGTGGGCCCCTTTGAAAAAAAAGAAAGCAGCTCTACCCTTTCCTCTTGTATGGTGGGCCCCCTAAGTTAAAGAAAGAAGAAGAAAAACTCCATGAATATATCCTCCTCTGTTCTCTTTTCTCTTTCATCGCCACTCTCTTTCTCCTTCCCCCTTCCCCTTTCTTTTTTGCTTGGATCTCGCATGCAGACCCCCAATCCAGCGTACGCTCGAGCCTCTAATCCGCTGGTTGCCATTTTTAATCCGCTGATTGCCATTCAATTTGTGCTCAATCAAACCCCACCGACCGCAGATACCCAGATCTAGCCACTGCATTCAGGTCTCAGTGAGTCGTTCTTCAGTTCACTGCCAATCTCGTTTCTGGTCCACGCTCAATTACCTCCAAAGAGCAGCTGATCCTGCATCTGATTCACGCCCGATCACCTCCTGCTGCTGCTGACACAACAGATGGATGCACACTATCCCGTTGATTGATCATTCAGCCCTTGGCTCCCGCGTTTCTTTGCCACGTATTCATCCGATGATCCCCTCTCACTCCTTGTCTTGGCATCCATTAGGGTCTAATTCTCTTCATATCTCTCTTGTTCAAAATGTCGTTAGTTGGAAGTTTTGAAGAATCCATTGGCTCAGTGATTGGTGAGATCATTGCCAACATTCTTACTGGTTTTTTTTTTTTTTTTTTTGCATTTATCTAGTGTTTAATGATGTATTTTTCATTAATCAGTGATGTCATATAGACGGGTATTATTTATTTGCATCACCATCTTGTCTCGGTTTTTCGAATATGATGATATTCCTTTGCAAGTTCATTATGTAGCGTTAATTCACATAACATCATTTAATTCACATCAGCTCATTTTCATAAAAGAAAAAAAAAATTAGAGTAAAATAGTGCTAGATATTTTACTTAGGATGTGGTTTAGTAGATTCTATTGTCCTCTTTTGTCCTCTCTGGTTAACCAAAAGAGGACAATAGAATCTACTAAACCACGTTCTATTTTCTGAAGCATCATTTTACTTCTCACATTAAAAGAATTTTGAACTTGTTCAACTCCTAATGAACATATTAACTCGAAATCAAAAAAAGGCAATCGAACAGAATAGTCTTATGAGATAAGTTTGTGTGACCCATGGGCACGTTATGCTGAATTCACATGTCCCATGGGTTTTGTGACGGATAGGTGTAACTCATTACTGGGTTGCTCATGTGTGATCTTTGGTACTTAATATGGACAATTTGAGGGTTGGATTCACGCTATCAGATCCATGACGATATGAGATTGACAATATCAGATGGTTATTATTTTTTGAATGTTCTTCTGAAGTGTTATTCACTTGTTTTAGTACTTCTACAACTTTTTTTTGGGTGGTTATTTAGGTGTGGTTAATAAAACATTATCAAGGCTCCATTCTCTTTCTTTTTTCTTTTTTCTTTTTTTCCTTTGTCTTTCTTTTTTAAAAAATATGAATGTCTATGATGCGGACATCCAGCACATATGTGGCGCCACGGATCGATCTAGTTAGCTAGAGTCTGTATTTTCTATTTTTCATGCAGAATCTATTATATTTCCTTTTATTTTATTAGTCTTGTGTTTAGCTTTTTAGTCCCACATCGGTCATGTGGAGAAAGTTATCAAGTTGTAAGCCTCTTTAAAGGCATAAAATTGAATTAAAAAAAAATAAAGTTGATTAATGAAAATGGATTATTTTCGCATTGAAAATTGTCTTTATTGAAATTGGAGTGTGAAACCCATTTCAAATTAGATCTTGGAATGTGAAACTCTAGATCTATAGGTTTGAGTGTGAATGCAAACCTAGTTATCCCTCTTCTTCTCCATTTAAAAACCCTAGTCGTCGTCATCTCTATCCACAAACCCTAGTCGTCGTCATCTCCATCTCAAAACCCTAGCCACCTTCTCCATCTCTCAAAGAAAATCCTGCTACAGTACCACAGTGCTATGCTACAGTATTTCTGCGACTGCTACAGTATTCTGCGACTGCTACAGTGCCCGCAACTACTACACTACAACAGTGCTCTAGTACAGTATTTTCTGCGGTTACTATAATATTCTGCGACTGCTACAGTACTCGTGACTGCTACAGTGTCTGCGGCTGCTACAACACAACTGCTACAGTATTTCTGTGCCAGTCTTCATCTAAAGCCACCAAACTATGATTACAGTGGTGTCGCTGCCTTCATGCCGCAGAACTGAAGACAACGCTTCGTCCTTGTCTTTATCTATCACCACAGCATCGTCATCAACTATTGTTCAGTTAACAACTTCGACAATCCTGTAACAACATTGAAAGCATCACCAATGACATCAACAGTAATCACAATGATAGGAACGTGAGAACGAGCTTCTCAGTAGGTAATTTTGACTTTTCAGCATCAGATTATCAATTAGATTATACAGTAGATTTATTCTCTATATTGTTATCATATTTGTGCTTGTTAATTACTGGTCTTAATATTGCGAATAGGACTATTTCATGTTAATTGAACATTATATTTGTTTTCTCAAGATTAGAATATCTGAACAACGCATGCAATAATTGTTAAAATCTATCTTGTGACATTGCTCGTTTTAAGTTAATTTCCTACCGAAGATCATATTTTTGGTGAAACATTGTGGAATTTAAGTGTATCACTGATTAACCACACCATAAGGTCCCCGTTTCGCATCACTATGGTTATTTGTGTTCTCTTGGTGAATCAAGGTGAAATATTTTATTATGTCAACATGCAAAAATTAGTCAAACTTTTTTGGCTAAAAAATTAGGGGTTTCACTATGTTGATTACTCAATATGAACTTTTTATTTCTTTTCCTAGATAAATTTTCTAAAATTGTGTCACAGAGCTTGGGCTAATTGTTAATGTTGTTTTACTTCTATATTTTTATAGAAGCTTTTGTTGAAAATGGTGAATGTGGTTTATAGTTTCCACTAACTAATTGTAATTGTGTGGTTATATAACAATTGTTGACCTTTTTTTGCTTTCTATAAGAAAAATTTATGTTTGCTTCTTACTGCATTTTTCCATTTATTTTTTCTCATGTCCAAGAAATAAGAAGGTAGATTTGTTGAATTTGAATTTTGTGTCACCATGTTGTTTATGGTTGATGAATAATTTTGATATGTGTGAGTAGCCATGGGGTCAGTTGTTGTTGGCATACCAAAAGAGTACTACGTTCAGTGTTTTAAATATCAGATATCGGCAATATATCGGTCGGCAAAATTATATACCGAATATAAGGTGATATATCGCAATATGGTACTAAATATCGGGCGTCATTTTGGACGTCATATCGAATGAAGAATATACATGTGATTGCCTACATAAATCATATGAAACTACTTAAAGGACGTTTAAGGTCATACTCATAGGGGATACTTACCTTTTATAGAAACTCCTCAAATGCGTTTGTGGAAGCTACTTAAATGCGTCACGTACCGATATATCGGATATATTCATCTTGGATATCGGCCGATATATTGGCCACATGACGATATATCGGCCCATATCGATCTAAAATGATATTAGGTAGAATTTTGCACTTATCGTATCGTTTTGGATAAAATACCGGTAGATCGGCCAATATACCGGTATATCGGCCGAGATTTAAAACAGTGATTGGGTTAGATTATTTCTTTAAGATATGTTCTCAGTTATTTCATCTTTTTTTGTAGGTTATGGTTTGACATTTTCATGAAACCCTAAACATGGGTTAATAGGATTAATGAAAGAATACTCCAAAAAAATTTTGGGAACAGTGCAAGGTGTATATGGATGGTGTGGAAGAACAAATGTAAATAGTGTGAAAAAAAAAACCAAACTTAAACTGTGAATTGAAAAAAGTCAAAATATTCAGTTTTAAAAGTGAAATGCAGGGCAACAAAGTAAGAGTTGAGTTTAGAAGAATCCAATCCACAAACAAGTCAATTTTAAGCGGTTCGGGCAGCCTCTCACGACCTTCGAGCCTCCTCCCAAGGATTTCAAAATCCACTAAGTAAGCTTTCACCCAAAGTTGCTTTTACAATTGTCAGCTCTTTACACCATAGAGATTGGACTTCTTCACTCTTCAGCCCGAAGAGGAACTCTCTCTTTCAACCAAAGAGGATCTCATAACTAGAGAGAATTTTTGCTCTCTTTAGAACAAGATTGATAATACTATTTTGCACAAAAAACCCGTGTAAAAGTACAATTTGTGGCACTATAGTGAGATGATGAAGTAACAATTAATTGGCACAATGATTGACACCACTGGAAGAATTAAAAAAGAATTCTCTTGAAGGAGTAAATGTTAGGCTGAAGATTCCAGTGAAAATCTGAGCTTTGAATAAGCAAGAGAATGTGAAATTGAATGCTATGGTTTCTTGTTATTCTCTCTTAAATGATATTCTCTTGAAAATTAATTGTTATTCTTTTTATCTGAAGTGATTATAGAGGTGAGTTTGAAAAATGAAGCATTTGATTCATTTTGTCTTAAGCATGACATCGAGCACATTTTTTCAGCACCTAGAACACCTCAACAAAATGGTGTTGTAGAATAGAAAAATAGAACTTATTCAAGAAATGACACGCACCATGATTAAAGCACATGATTTACCAAAGTATTTTTGGGCCGAAGTAGTTAACAAAGCTTCTCATGGTTTAAAAAGAATTTTGATCCATCTCAATTTGAAAGGGACTCCATGTGAGCTTTATTATGAAAAATCTCCAAATATTTGGTTATTTTCGAGTTTTTGGTTGAAAATATTTTATTTTTAATACCAAAGAAAAATTGAAAATTTTTGATTGAAAATTGAATGACGGCTTTTTCTTGGATACTTTTCCGCCAGCAAAGCTTTAGAGTATTCAATAAGTGCACAATGAGTGTAGAAGAGTTAATCATGTTAAATTTAACAAGACTAACACTCCGGTCATAGAATATCTACAATAACATAGATTTGGTGATCCTTCCACGGAAAACAGGAGATTCTTCCATGAAAAATAAAGATTCTTCCACGGCTCTACCAAACCAGAACTGTTGCAGATCACAAGTGTTGCAAATCAGAACTCTGATCTTGAAGACAGTACTCAAAGACAACAGGAAAGTCAACTAGAAGATCATGAAAGGTAGTCGAGGATCATCCAACTGATCTCATTATAGGTGATGTATCTGAAAAGGTAAAAACTAGATCTCAAGCTCAAAGTGAATATTCTCATCTAGTTTTTCTTTCTCAAATTGAACCAAAGCAGATGAATTTTGGTTACTAGCTATGAATGATGAACTTAATAACTTTAATAGAAATAATGTTTGGAAACTTGTTTCAAGACTCAAAAATTGTTCTAACATTGATACTAAGTGGGTTTTCTATAACAAGTTAGATGAACATAGCATTGTTACGAAAAGCAAAGTAGATTAGTTACCCAAGGATACAATCAAGAGGAGGGCATTGATATTGATGAAACTTTTGCACCCATAGCTAAAATGAAAGTCATAAGAATGCTTTTAGCTTATGCAAGTTTTAAAAACTTCTGTTTATTTCAAATAGATGTCAAAAGTGATTTTTTAAATGGTTTTTTGAATCAAGAAGTTTTTGTTGAGCAACCTCCCAGATTTGAAAGTGTTGAATTTCCAAATCATGTTAACAATTTAAAGAAAGTTTTGTATTGATTGAAACAAGCATCCCGTGCTTGGTATGAAGGCTATAAAAATTTATGATTAGAAATTATTTTTCCAAATGTAGAATAGATAATACTTTGTTTATCAAAAATAATGATGATGATTTGTTATTAGTTCAAATTTATTTGGATGATATCATATTTGGTGCTATAATGAATCTTTGTGTGAATATTTTTCCAAATATATACAAAAAGAGTTTGAAATGAGTTTGATGGGAGAACTCAATTTCTTTCTCGGATTGCATATCAAACAAGAAAATGAAGGAATCTTCGTCAATCAAGGCAAGTATGCAAGGGAGCTAGTGAAGAAATTCAAGATGGAAAACTCGAAGGCTATTAGCAAACAAATTAGTACTTCTACAAAATTAGACAAAGACTCCACTGTTAACAATGTTGATTTAAAATTATATAAAGGCATGATTGGTAGTCTATTATAATTAACTGCTAGCAGACCTGATATTATGTTTAGTTTTTCCTTGTGCGCACACTTCTAAGTTTCACCTAAGGAATCACACTTGTATACCGAAAAAATTAGATATATTAAAGGCACACTTGATTATGGATTGTATTATCTTAAGAATGCATGTTTTGATTTTTTTTTTGGGCTATAGTGATGCGGATTTTGCCGGTACCGGTACCGGATAGTGAAGAAATTCAAGATGAAAAAACAATATGGAGGTGGTTGGATACAAAACTCCAAAATCTAATTCAAGTGAAATTAAAGTTCAACTCGGCTAGATCAAGAGCCAAGATCAAAAGAAGCATTATAAAGAGTAGAACTTTCATATTTTTCTAGTTTACATGTAAAGTGTTTTGATGAAGTAAATTAGTTTGGGACTTAAGATTTTCTTAGTTCATGTCTTTCATATTTCCTTAAATTTATCCTATAGAACTTACCCATAGACATTTTCTATTTTTCAGGAATTATTTATATTTTCTCACATTTTTATGTCTAGGTTCTTTCAGGCATAAATCACCTTCTTCCAGAACCCTTCTTCTACATGAACCAGCATTGCACATCATTTAGATAATATTTCATTGTTGGATAATGTCTTTGGTCAGCTCAAATTTTTTATATCATTAATTTATCTTTCTGACAGGGAGAGAAGAATCTTTTGAATTCAAATCCTATCCTCAGTCCTTTAGCCCTTATGACAACCCATGTGGATGTGTCATTTCTTCTCCACACTTGTCTTGTTCGACTCCTGTGCTTTGTACCTTGTCCAGGACAAAGAGCTGTTGGAGTATTATTTTATGGAGACAAAAAAATATTTCTCCTTTCTTCTCTCCATCTCTTTAAGTGTGAGCATTAAATGCCCTTCCCTTCCACTGATCCAACCCATTTACAGCTGCTTCCTGGCTTCTCATTTTTTAGTAGTCATTGTGTCCAATAGGAAGAAATTTCTAAACTAGCATTTAATGTTATCTCTTTTGCATATACTAAAAATATAAACACGGAGAGATCATTAAAGAGAATACTAATTAATTTTCAATAGAATATCATTCAAGAGATAATAGCAGGAAATCAATAACATTCATTTTCACATTCTCTTGCACATTCAAAACTCAGACTTTCTTAGGAATCTTTAAACTAACAACATTTACTCCTTCAAGAGATTCCATTCTTTAATTCTTCAATTAGTGCCATCATTGTGCCAACTAATTTCAACTTCATCATCTCATAATAGAGCCTCAAATTTTACTTTTACATTTGAGTGTTTTGTGCAAAATAGAGTTCTCAATCTTGTTGCAAACAGAACAAAACCTTTTCTCTAGTTGTGATATCCTCTTCGGTTGGAAGAGAGAGTTTCCTCTTCCAGTGGGAGAGCAATGAAGTCTAATCTCTAGGGTGTAGAGAGTTGGCAATTGTAAAGGAAGCTTCGGATGAAAACTTAATTAGTGAATTTTGAAATCCTTGGAAAGAGGCCTGAAGATGGTGGACATAGGAGGTTACCTGAACCACCTAAAATTGACTTGGTTGCAAATTGGATTTTTCTAAACTCATACCATACTTTATTGCTCTGTGCTTTATTTTCAAATCTGCAAATTTCTGTTAAAATTCACTACACAGTTTCGGTTTGATTTTCCACACTAATCGCACTGGTTCTTCCACAGTTCTGTGGTTCTTCCACACCTTTCTTCCACAGCAACATTTGCATTATTCCAAAAGAATTTGGTATTCATTCATAAACCCTATTCACCCCCTAAGGTTTTATGTTAACCACCTCCATATTGGTTTTGCAATTTGGGCTCATTCCATCCATCCTACAGCTCATGTGTCATATCTTATAAGACACAATACTAAACAACAAGATTAGTAACAAACTGATTGGTTTATTCATCATCAAAATGATGGGATTCACAACCTCCCCCATTTTTATGATGGCTACCTATTGATATCTGAATGTCTTAGCTAATAGACCATACAGGTAGACAATCAATATAGACATAATGCCCACTACGAGAAAAAGAGTTCATAAATGGTGTACTTGATAACTAAACTAATTATGCATAAAACGGATATTGTACCTTGAATTTTTCTGCCACATTTATAGCATCCGAGGGGCGCGCATCAATGCTTATACTGTTATCATTTGTAGCCTGCACGTATTAAAAAGTAAAGTACTACTTTTGTGGTTCTTATTATTAGAAATTACTTATAGCACAACATCCTATAAAAATAAATATATAGTGCGGTTAACAACCTTTCCAAGATATATACGTGCATGGTAGGTATTAACTACTCCCGCTGTAATCCGCACCATTTTTACCTGAAAAGTGGAGGCCAATATGTCATCATAAGTGGAGCAAACTTTACAAATATTTTATATTTCAGGATTAAAAAAAAGGACCTTAGGGGGCTAACTCTTGATTATCATCTAAATATTTCAGGCTCTAATCCAAAAAAGTATCTTGTATAGTTGGGTTTTTAGCATATATATCCTTAAGTTTTGTGATATTACATATTTCTTCTTGGCTTATGTATAATTTCGTATATGCCCTCACATTTTAAACTTAATTTTTATCCTTTCATTATTTGGAACTTAACCAACATTAGTAAAAAAAAAAAAAAATCTTATAAAGACATAATTACTCTTTTAATGAGAAAATGAACATTTAAACCATTCCCTGCATTGAGAAATAACAACTTTAAACAGGTTTTATCTCATTCATCAAAAAAAACAAAAAAACAATCAAAGGACATTAAAAAGGTTTAATTTCACTAAATTCTTTTAACTCATTGAATCTCTCTATTTCATCGTCTTCAATTCCTTTTCGTGAATATGTCTGCAACAATAGCAGCCTCCAGCATAGCAATAAGTACAAAACACCATGTAACTAGAAAGGCAATGACAACTAGTAGTTCCAATAGCTATATAAGTGGAGCAAGTAATCAAGCACAGTGAAACTTCCAAAGTGTAGATAAACCATGGATACTGTTGATTAGCAAAAAAACCATGTACGGTTGGAATTGTCCCAAGAACTATCCATATGCTTGCACCCAAATCTAGTCACCAAAAGGATATACCAGGAAACATTTTCAGCCCAATATCCCACAGCTTACCAACGACAAGATCCCACCATAACACGGTTGTGATGCTCAGACTCCAACATAACCTGTGTGCTCACATTTTTGGGCTTTTACCGATGAATAGCAATTAAAAAATAAATACATATTTGAGATGAAGAGATAGAAATGATAGAGGGGAAAGAAAACTAGTTCTGGCCAAGCTGATGAGACGATTCAGTTTTAGAGAAAGAAAGGGAAAGAGATTGGGCAAAAATGTTCAGTTTTGGAGCTTTTTAGCTGACAGGAAAAGAAGGGCGGCCCGTGAAGTCGAAACAGAATAGGTTAGTGATGGTTAATGGTTACATATATGTACAAACTTCAATTTTATAATTAACTCATACAATTCCAAGAATATTCAGCATCAGTTAACTCTCAAGTAATGAAAGGACATATTTGCAAAACTATAATAAGACGCGAGTGCGGGTACAAAACTGTATATAATACAAGGAGAAATATGTAATATCTGTAAAACCTAAGAATAAATTTGCTAAAAAAAATTTGTAGTTTTATCACCAAAAAAATACCATGAAAAGTAAGGCATTAAATAGGGAAACATTACAAAAAAAAGTATTAAATTAAAATAACTCTCTAGAGTTGACAACAAGGATACATGCCACAACTCAACTGCCTTTTGACATCAGTACCTCTTTCTACAAATGCACAATGTAGCTCATATCAGAAAACCAGATTTTATGTTTTACATAGGATGAAATGTAGCAAAGGCACTTCTATAATGAAGTAATTTTTTTAATATATCTTAATCTTGAACACTTCTTGAACTAACTGGTCATGTATTTGACTTCTGATATACTTATGTCATTCTCATTACATGTAGTGTGTTACTTTGATTATAAAGAAAAAACTGATATCAAAAGAAGGACTTAAACAAATCGAAAAACAAATATCGAATATGTTTCAAAATAAGAAGTGAGGCACATGAAGCTATAGAAAGATGAAACAGTCAAACCTATTCCACATACAATGAAACTGCATGATAGGTTATTTTTTAATTAATTGACTATCACTTCCTCTCATAAAAAATGTGTTGCCATCTCGTGCTATCCCTGAGTCTTGTTTTTTTGAAGAATCATATGTGTCCTTGTGGTGTTGTGTGACTGTGTCCATGCTTCTTTGGCTTATATACTAGTTAGAAAAGGATTCTGGCTGGCATCCTGAATATCCATTGAGAATTGTCCATGTGACAGCCTTTTTCTGAGCCTTCCATGTTTTTGGCAAAGAATCCAACTATTGTAATGATGTCAAGTTTTGTATCATTGGTTAATAAAATTAGGGCTTATCAAAAACTTTCCTAAAAATGCACTCATGTCAAACTGTTTGTACCGTTGCCCATTGCCCTATTTATCTAATACCATGATAAGATGAATACATAGACAAATATTGGGCAAGACCTAGATTTATGGCTTGTTTGCATTGTTGGGGTGAAAATCCATTGGACTTCATTTTGGTTGAAAATCCATTGGATTGAACTTCTTTTTTAAAGTGTAGGAACATTTGGGTTGCAATCCAAAGATTTTGTTTGATGCCATGTTAACTGCACCATAAGCTGGTAACTTTTGTCCAAAAAGTAGTTCTGTATTTAAGAAAGATAATGTGAATTAGGGGGAAAAAAGGTCAATACCAACTTTTCTAATCAAAAGGATTGGGCCATTTTTTTGGATTAAAATCCTTAGGATTTTAGTCAAAAGATGAGAACAAAAAAGTCATTCTTTTGGATTTCCCAAATCCATTAGAAAAATGGAGTCCAGGACTCTATCCTTGGAATGGGTCTATTCAAACATGCCCTTAACAACTCTTCTCAACCAAATGCTGAATTCGTTCAAGCGATAGTAGTGAACATTGGAGCATCAAGTTGCTAGGCTTGTTTTGACTCTTACGTCTTATTCTAGTCACCTGCTATTAAGCTTATTCTTCAACTTGGTATTTCCCTGTTACAACAGCCCTAAGATCTTAGTCTTGTTCATTTGACCATGAATCATCTCTATCTACAGGTTTTTATTTGTATGATGAAGAATGGACTTGGGCCATAACTG
This sequence comes from Agave tequilana, assembly GCA_038442645.1. NCBI lineage: Eukaryota > Viridiplantae > Streptophyta > Magnoliopsida > Asparagales > Asparagaceae > Agave > Agave tequilana. The sequence goes on along the minus strand of JAVJIF010032236.1, from coordinate 235,686 downwards.
CTTCCCATATCAAAGTTTGAAATCAAACTAGGAAGACTAGCACAAGAAGAATTTCATTGCCATAATAATTCAAAATTATGATTAAACTTTAAAGCCAGTTTTTGCACAGGAAGATACTCAAAAATTAACCAGAATATAAAGATAATGGAATCACAGAAAAACACAAAAAAGTAATTCCAACGAAAAATGTAGGGCAGTTAACTATACTCAAAATAAACAAATAAATAATAAACTATTGAAGCTTAGTCTGTGTAAAAGAAGGGTATGAATTAGAGAGAGTAGCAAAAGCAGAAAACTTAAGAAGTTGAAAGGCCAAGTTATTAACTAACGGGATTCATCTGATGGAAATTAGTATTACTGAATCAATGTTCTGATATTAAAAAGTACTGGGACACTATTAACAATTTATGTGAATCCCCTTCCAGATGATGGTCACAAGACTGTCTTTTCATAGTTAAACATAGGTCAATCTCATATGGATCATGAATAGAATCAAACTGAAAACATCACTGCTAAGTGGTTATTGTTGCTGTCCGGTTAGGTTAGGAAATGTGTACTGCAGCTTCCACCTCTAACTTGTTAAGGTGACCATCTTGCTGACCAAGCCAGAAGCCTGGCCTGCTATCGCCTCACGAGCTCACGAATTAAGCTCAATGTTGAGTACTTGACATGTGCATGTTTGTATTGCAAAGGTACAGTATCGGTGATTCTCCAATAATAAGACAGGCTAAAACTTCTTCTGCTCACTACCTGTGTCCTATATATGTCGGGGGCAAATAGTATGTGAAGACAGATTTCCAGCAGTATTATATAGCAGGATACCACTAACCTCATATCCAAAGTTTAACGCAATACTTTTGGCAAATTGAAATTGGTCCGGGCTTTCCTGCAATTAACCCACTTTCAGTACACAGTGTGAGGTGATAAGACGAGATAAAAGTTACCTTATGTTGATCATCACTCAAAGCATTTATGAGTTGAACGATGGCAAATTCTCCTTCAAAAACAAATATTGAAGGTACTTCACACTCAAATTATATGAAAATCTTTGACAATATGTATATCAGAAATAAAAATATGCAGCTATTTTAGAAAATATTTTGGTGTTTATATAAGTATACCTACAATAATGGGCAACAATAAGTCTCCATCACAAGCAATTTTAAGAAAAATCGTCGGAATCTGAAATCTTCGAAGAATTCCATGTCCAAGAGAACTAGCATTTGATTTGTCCTCGTTTCTCTGATGAGAAAACAGATGTTCCTTACCAGGTGAATGCCATTTTGTATTTTCTACAAAGCCTTGTTTCCACAAGTTGTAGTGTCTGACAGTTTCTGCATTATGAAAAATGCGCATCAATTGAAACGAATTACTTGCATGATGTTGACAAAAAGTGTCTAAAAACTACTCAAGGTTCACACACGCACACACACACACACACACACACACACTATACAGTGCAAGGAATCAATCATTCTCTACGACAAAGGATACACACACACATAATTTCATTTAGGTTCCAAATACAGGTGAGATTATATGATAAGAATTCTCATATATAAAGGATTGAATTTTACAATACCAAAGGTCCAAAAGGGGTGAAAATGTCATCATGAACTACGTCTAGAGATGATTCAGTCAGTCCATCTTATTCTTCATGTCCTAAGATGGTTGTGTATTAGAATTTATGCATTTTTTTCTTTTTAACCACACATCAAACACTTACAAAATGAATGTTTTTTCAATAATAGAACAAATGATATCTCGTTTGATCAATTGTGAAAAACCGTCCAAATTACATGAATTTTCATATACAATCACTTTATGACATGTAAATCAAGATGGAATGGATCATCTCTAAGCATGGTCCATGTTGAAATTTTGGGTTGTCTCCTTAGGAGACACACTAGGAGCACTTTACCCATATTGGGTAAAGTGCTTCCAGTGTGTCTCCTTAGATAACTATCTAAGAAGACAGCATAAAATCTCATCATGAACCGCCTCTAGAGATGATCCAGACAATCCATCTTATTCTTCATGTCCTAAAATGGTTGTGTATAGAATTTATGCATTTTTGAAACTTTTTAACCATACATCAAACAATAGCAAAATGAACGGCTTTTCAATAATAGAACAAATGATATCATTCGATCAACGGTGAAAAACTGTTCAAGTTGCATGAATTTTGATACACAATCTGATGGGGGACGAAAAGAGGGAAGAGGAGGAAGAGATAGAAATCAGAGTTTTGCGAAGATAAAGATAGATTCGGGCTGCAGCACCCGGGAGATCTCTCTCCCACTCAGCACATCACCATGAAAAGATCATTTTGAAAGCAAATCATCATGCTCCAATAAAGAGGGTTTAATTTCAATTCATCATAGTCTAAATAATCAACTACAAGTCTTAGCCTTTTATAGGCTCATACACAGAAAACTTCTCCATCAAAACCGATGTGGGCTAAAAAACACACTGAATAAAATAAACAACTTAAAAAAAGACTACTACATAATAGCTAGAGTGATACCCATCACAATCACTTTATGACATATAAATCAAGATGGAAGGAGTGGGTCATCTCTAAGAATGGTCCATGGTGATTTTTCGGGTTGTCTCCTTAGCTAGTTAGATACAGCATAAAATCTCACCACGAACCGCCTTTAGAGATGATCAAGTTAGTCCATCTTATTTTTCATGTCCTAAGATGGTTGTGTATTAGAATTTATGCATTTTTTTTAATCTTTTTAACCATACATTAAACACTTAAAAATGAACAATTTTTCAATAATAGAACAAATGATATCGTTTGATCAATGGTGAAAAAACTGACCAAATACATGAATTTTCATACACAATCACTTTATGACATGTAAAATCAAGATGGGAGGAGTGGATCAACTCTAAGAATGGTTCATGGTGACATTTAATGTTGTCTCCTTAGCTAGTTATCTAAAGAAACACACTAAAAGCACTTTACCCATATAAGGTAAAGTGCTCCTAGTGTGTCTCCCTAGATAACTATCTAAGAAAACGACACAAAATCTCATCATGAACCGCCTCTAAAAATTATCTAGTCAATTCATCTTATGCTTCATGTTCTAAAATGGTTGCGTATTAGAATTTATGCATTTTTGAATCTTTTTGACCACTTACAATGAACAATTTTTTTCAATAATAGAACAAATTATATCGTTTGATCAACGGTGAAAAACTGGCCAAATATCATGAATTTTCATACACAACATGTAAATCAAGATAGGACTCGATCATCTCTAAGAATGGTACATGGTGAAATTTTAGGTTATCTCCTTAGATAGTTATCTAAAGAGACACACTAAAGCACTTCACTTATATATATATATATATATATATATATATATATATATATATATATATATATAGAGAGAGAGAGAGAGAGAGATAGACTTGTGTTATTTCGGAAGGATTCGAGGCTGAATCCTTCCCGCTCAAATACAATCCTATGATATCTGAATGCAAGATCCACTCCTTTGAAGTTTATCAACATTATTTCAAGTATCTAAAAACCAAAAATCATGTCTTTTGAATACTTTTTCTCATCCATCAAGTAGGCGCAAAATGGACAGCCGAAATAGTGAGTTTGTTAGTTTAACGGTGCCACATAGTTTCTCACTAGTTCAAAGACTCGACAGTTCAACAGAAGTCCTTGCACATAACATAATGAAGAAAATTGGAAAATAAATGAAGTGAAGGTAATAAAGAAAAGTTGCACATGCTGCATCATTAAAACGTGCCCTATGAGAGAGACGAGGAATAGAGGAATCACCTCTTTGGATTGAGAGAGAGAGAGAGAAAGGCCAATGGAGTTTTTTGGGAAACAGATCTAATCTCTTAGTGTTATATTCACTATTCAATTGATTTAACATTGATTGGATTTTATAAAAACAAACAGAAACATAATCATTTTTTATAGTGAGGTATGCCTTGGGATGATAATGAGTCGAGGTCATATCGGATCTAGGCTAGGCCCCAACCTAGCCCCAAAATATTCAAGGCCTTAAATCTGGCCCCAACCCTGTCCTTGTGCTATAACCTAGCAACCTTAAGGTGGGCCCTAAGACTATTTAAACAAAAAAAAGGAAAATATACTTTTTGTGCTTATTTCTCACAAACTCTTCCATCCTTAACTTAATCACAAACGATTTTTAAGATTAGGAATCCTTACCTTATAAATTTTTGAAATTTATAAAGTAATACTAAATTGTATGAAATTTATAAAGTAATACTAAATTGTATCGTAATAACAATATTAACTGGAACATAAGTATATTTGAACTCAATAGGTAGGGCCTAAAATGGGCCTCTTTAAGGACCAAGGTCGGGTTCAGATCCAAGGCCAGGCCTAGGGTAGGACGGGCCCCAGCCCTAAAATAAAATGGGGCTGAATCAAAGTCCTAACCCCTACCCCATTTTTGGCATGGCCTGGGCTGGGGCCACTTATATACGGCGTGCCTTGGTGGCAAGCTAATTTATACTCCTCATGTAGAAAAGATAAGGATAGAAAAGAGCAGATTCATACCCAACCAAAAACTGAGTGAATGATAATGTTCCTCGAGTATTTCTTGCTTTTTATAACTTCCAAACAACCCCAGGGACCTATATTGTACTTGAACCAATGTTTTTAAACACTCCCCTCTTCATTCAATGAGTTTCTACACACCCTAACTACTTTGGACTTCTACTTAAGACTTTTCCTATGATATTCTAGAAGTGCTTTGTGCTTGCTCTTTATTATAACCTCTATTTAGACGTTTTCACAAGCACTATTGTGCGAACCCTTGGGTGTTGAAATTGAATTGTATCTTGCCTTCATCTCACAACCTCACATCTTAAAAACAATAACGAACTTATATCAAACTACTAAATTGTGTTTAAAAATTTTCAAACGTGTTGCATTAGAGGTTGGAATTATATTGTTTAACATGTAACTTTGGATATTTTAAGTCAAATTCTTTGTTTAAGCGGATGTGATATGATTAATTCGCATTTATAGCATTTGGGAAGTTTTTTGCACGTCCAACACACGTCCAAAAATCTAGTTTTAATTACTACAACTACGCTTAATTTTCAGGATACCATTTGGAAGGGCATATTCTACGCAAATGCTGCTACATAATAAAACAACTAAGCTTAATTTGCTAACTACATCATGATATCCCATTAAACCGAAATCAAGAAACGGACCTGAAAAGAGGAGAGAAGCCTGAACAAATCCATCGTCGTCGCTGCCGTCCTTGCCGTCGGCATTCCTACGGCCGAGAGAAGCCTTGCAGAATCGAACCAGGGGTTTCGAGCAGTGGTGGTTTTTGGAGGAGAGAGAGAAGGTTTGGGATTTGGGATTCAAGGGCAAGATGCGGGCATTACTGTTTGAAATTTGATCGGAACAAGATTTAGAAGGAGATGATGATGATGATGAAATAGAAATACAAGAAGAGGGGTTTGGGGCGAGGGAATTGGAGTGGAATTGGACCCGGATCATGGCTGATGGTGGCTGAGTTCAGGATTTTCGCAATTGATTTCAGGGTTTTGCAACTCGGAAAATGATGATGGAGGACAGAAAAAAAAGTCTGTAACGAATATGGTCGCGGGGCCCGCACGTTGATTGCTGTGGACTTCGGTGTGATCTGACTATAGTTTCGCCATATGATGTGACTAATTTTTTATTTTTCTTTTAGAAAAAGCTTTACATATATTATAGTCACATGTCAGCTCACAGATGTTCGAATTGGTGAGCACCAGATAGCAAATCTATGACCTGACCAGCGGGGACATGATTTGGCTAATTTTAGTTGGCTCTTGGGTGGTCACTGCATCGAAAGGGTTGTATGACTGTTGGAAAACAAAAGAAAGAAAATAGTGTTTTCATACTTCAGATCAGAAAAACAGTTTCTCCGTCTTAACTTTTTTTTTTTTTTTTGTTAAGAGAAAAAATGGAATGAAAAGAGAGGTATTCATGTTGTTTTCATCATCACTCTTTTTTGCTTGACAAGAAAAAACAACCCAAGGAAAAACATAATGGGCCCCACAAGCAAGCATATAACAACATCTCACATCAAGATATGGTCACCACTCAAAATTGATTGGCATACTTACCTCCAATAAGACAAAAATTTAAAAGCCAACTTATTTTAAGCTCTAATTCAAATCACAGCAACGGTCAAAAGAGAGCCCAACGAGCAAGAGGCCCCCAACGGCCACAAACAGACCCTTATAAAGGATACTTGGGTGTTGTAAAACAAAGGAAAGAAAAGGTGCTATCAGATTTAAGGCAAGAAAGCAGTTTCTCTCTCTGTTTAAGAGAGAAAAGCTACTACAGAGAGCAAATTTCATCAATTTTGAGGAGTTAATTTTATCAAATTGGTTTCAATGACAGCTATGAGCAACGAATCAAGTATATTCATCACAACAACCACAAAAACTTGCAACTGCAAACTTACAATACCACTGAAAAGGTGCAGGCTTGAAAAAAAAAATAAAGGTAAAATATTTTGGGGATGTTCAAAATGTCCAAATAGAGAGTGCAACTATTTTGTGTAGTCTAATAAAGAAAACCAACAGTTGGGAGATACATACAATGAGCAAAACATCCAACAAGATGATAAAATGAAAAAATTGATTGAAAAATTATATACAAAGCAAAGAGAACTTTCAATAAACTTTGATAGATTGAGAAAACAGGTTGTAATCATGTTTTTCTTTCTTTTTTCTTTCAATTTCTCTTACTTGCTCTTTATTGTACTCATCAAGTAAATTATGAAAGTATAATTGATTGGGATGAAAAATTCTTGGTTTTAGACTCAGAACTAGCTCAACTGTCATTTTCAGTCATCCAAATCACATAATTTGTGTTGGTTGCTAATTCAGTCATTGTGGACTCTTATCACAATATAAACTTTAATTGTAGAGGCTCAGAACTTATATTCCAATTATATATAGTCATCCTAACAATTTACAACTGTTTATTGTTATATCATGTATTGGACTTTCATTATTGCCTCAGTCAAATAGAATGTTTGGTATTACCCATGGCTCATACCAACAAACTAACCATTTCATTAATTAGAATCAATTTTAATTCTAGCAAATTACATCACTGCAACACATTTTCATTAGCCAACAAATGGTTACCACCAACCCAATCAGTTCCCATGAATTAATAAAATGATTTAACAAAGATGGAGTTGGAAGATTATATCAAAAAATAGGTTTATAAGATTATACCAAATTCGCCCAGAATCGTGACAGCCTCCCCACAAACAAACTGCCACTGCAACCAAAACAATAACATAAGACAGGTGATGATGAAAACAAAACTGAACCAACCTCATTTCAACCCATTTTTCCGGCTAACAAACAAGAAAAGGGACAATAAAAGGAAACTGCTTTATTTGTAACCCGTGGCGGCGATGATGAGAGCAAAGGAAGAAATCCACTCGCTACATTCTTCAGCATTCCCCACTCCAAATACACAAAAATTTAATTAAAAAGAAGCCTCAGAATATCATCATAACCTACCATATTAAAAGCCAACATATTGAACGTGCGCAAATTCCACAAATTGCCCACTCACCGGTGACATCGCCAGCAACGATCACCCAAAGAAGTCCACCCTGGCCCTCCATGGGAACTGAAGCCCACATTCTGAGCCCAACATTTATCTTGTAATTTGATAGCCCAACAAAGGAGGGGCGGGGAGACAAATGACGACGACGAGGATAGCACGCCGGTGAGTCCAGATACAACACTGACAGAAAAGAGCGAGAAATCCTAACTGAGACAGAGAGGCAGCGAAATAATACTTAAAGGTCGGAGCCTCTCATTTCGGGGTGCTCTCTCTCTCTCTCTCTCTCTCTCTCTCTCTCTCTCCTGGGGCCGAGAGGGTGAGATTCTCTACCCCGCCGTAGTGAGAGGGGATTTGGGCCAGTAAACCTAATTGAGAGAGAAGCCCATCATAGAGGATCCAGAGAGATTATCTGCACCGTCAAGGATAGCAAGTCGAGGAGGATAATTGCAGTGGTGCCTCTAGGAGATCAGGGTGACGAGATCGTGGTTGTAAGAGAGGGATAGGGAAGTTAAAAGGCTGAAGAGGGGGAGATCAACGTGGAAGAGAGCGAGTAAGGGGTGAAGTGGCGAAAAAGAGTAAGAGGGGTGGTGACAAACGAAGATCATGGCAGTGGGATCGAGAGTGTTAGAGAGGAGAGTGACGATATCTCGTCTGTAGAAGAGAGATCAGTGGCAGAAGAGACTGAAAGAGGAGGGCAGCGGGAGAGAAAAGATTGTTGGCCCAAAGGCCCATCACTCTAATTTTGATGATGATCAACTCATGTAGTTATAGTACTAATGATCTTGTGTTTATTTATTTCAGATTTGTGATCAAGATCTTAGTAGGTGTGTAGCTTCAACAAAGGATTTAAAGTCAAGTTTTGGAGCTAGCACGGTTTGATTCAAGAGCTTGTGCATCAAGACCACATCAAATACTCAAGAGGAGTCTAGCTCTATGGATCGTGTTTGGACCAAGTCAAGAAGATGTGAAGACTTCAAGTGAAGACCTTCAAGATCAAGACTTGTGTCTAGGTTTGTTTTTATAAGATTTTATTTTTAGATAAAATGTAAAGGATAGAATAGTTGGTGGATTGCTCAAGTATACCATATACACACACACTCTTGATTTAGATGAGTTTTCATAAAAGAATTTTTATTTTGAAAAAAATACAAAAGAGTTTTCTTTTAGAAAAATACCGGTTTGGTTTTTGAAATTCAAAGTATATATGTTTTAACCAAAACCAAATTTAGAGTTTAATGTCAAAAACATAGATATTTCACCATGTATGTATAGTGGATCATATCCATACACTCTATGCTTTAAAAGAGTTTAAAATATCTTATTTTTGTATTTGGAGAAGTTTTGAAAAAACCAATTTTGAAAAAATACAGTTTTCGTTTTTAACCAAAATTTTAAGTTACAAAAATAGTTCAAATTGTTTGTAACATGTCTTGATTTTGCTCAAGCATGTTTGTTTATTAAAGTATAATGTTAAAACTATTTTTGTAGATTTTTCATGATTTTATGGGATTTTATTTGAGCCAAAAAGACAAACATTTTATTCCCTAAAATGACCTGTCTGTTTCAGCCAGTCGACCGGACCGGTCGACCGTGCTTGAAGTCAGTCGACCGGGTCGGTCGACCGACGTGCACGCCAGTTCTGGCTGGAGGGCCGGTCGACCGACCCCGGTCGACCGCAGAGAGCTTCTGCTCTCTGGTAAGCCCCAGTCGACCGGGCCGGTCGACCGGCAGAGAGCTCTGCTCTCTGTTCTAGTGCCACGGTTGACCGGCCGGTCGACCGCTGGCTCAACGGTCAAAATTCTGATCGTTGGCCGGTCGACCGGGCGGTCGACCGACAGGTCAATCTGGCTCCCAACGGCTAGTTTTTCTAACCCTATAAATTTGAGTTTTTGGGGGTTGTTTTCTACAAGATTTTAAGTGGATTTTTACACCAGTTTTTCTTACTCTTTCAAGAGGTTTTCTCCACTTATAGAGCCAAATATTTCCAATCAAAAGGGTAGTTTATCAAGAGTGTTTTAAAAGTGATTTTCTTGAGTTTTCCTCCACCATTTCAATCCTTGTTTTCTCACACAACACTTGAGCTATCCATTGCTATACCTATCCTATAGGGATCTTTGTTGTGAGAGGATTTTAGGTGATCAAAGTGTTTAGATCACCAAGAGTTCTTTCTTGTATTTTGAGGAGGCGGACTTGCAGGTTAGCGGTGTTTTGAGTTCGTGTGTGAACTCGGTGTTTGAGGTGCGGCCTCGGCGAGCTTGTGGGCTTGCGGTGTGTACGGGACTAGAGAGTCCAAGGAGTTCAAGTGTGAACTCGCCTTGTAGGTGTTGCGGCACCGAGTGATCCGGTGGGATCGATTCTAGTGGAAATCCTTCATAGTGTTGAAGGCGGGGACGTAGAGTAAGTGTGCTCGAACCTCGAAACAAATATTCCGTGTTTGCGATTACTCTCTCTATCTCTTACTTGTTTATATCTTGCATGCTTTATTGTCTTTATCATTATATGCTTGATATACATTGTGTGCTTATTGATATATGCTTGGGGATTGTTTGCTAACACTTGTATTCAACCAAGAGAGCGAACGCGGCACCTCAACTCTTATTTAGAGGAATCTTGAGGAATTAGTCCAGAGCCCTTCACGGAGAATCCGGCTACACTCTTGTGTTATACGTGGTGTTTAGTTTAATAAGTTTTTAATTCCGCATTTAGTGACCATTAGATTAGCCATCACCTATTCACCCCCCTCCAGATGATTTACAATTGGTATCAGAGCCAAGTGCTCTTGATTTGGGTCTTACAACCTAGAGTTAAAGATCCACATTTTTTAGGCTAATCACAGTATTTGTACACACACCATGGATTTCATATCACCTCCCACCTTTGACATTCTTAACATCCAAACTTGGAAAGTTAAGATGTCTTTGTACCTCAAAGGCCTAGGTATTCATGTTTATCTTGCTACCATTAATGATTCATATGTTAATAATAGCAAGTATATTGAGGCTAACTCAAAAGCCATTCATGCTTTGAAGAGTACCCTAAACAATGATTATTTATATATGGTTGCTAACATTGACTCGGCTTTTGTAGTTTGGAACATTATCATCTCCCTAAGCGAAAAAGAACAATACTATGCGGGGAGCGACTCGGATGTTGGAAGTGACACCTCCAACGTATGCTACATGGTCCAAGGGGATAACTCCCTTGAGGTAACTACCAAATCCGAGGTAGAAGAGGATGTTGATATGTCCTATAATGAACTTGAATCTTTTTGTCAACAACTCCTAGAAAAATATGAATTGCTAAAAAGGATAACAAAAATTTGAAAAAGAAATTTGATTGCATGTTAAATGAAAATGATTATTTTAAAAATAAAATTGCATGCATTGAAAAAGAAAATGAAATTTTGAAAAATAAAAATGTTTCCTTGCTCTCTAAATTAAATGATCTTTGTGAAGGAAACACTACTTTGAAAAATAAGATTGTTTTGGTGGAAAAACAAAAGGAAGTTGTTTTACATGAAAACACTTCTTTAAAAAGAAAAATTGTTGAAAAAGAAAAAGTTAATGTTTCTAAAAAGAATAAGAAAAATGATTCTCTATCTCACCATGCTTTACATGCCACCATTAATCAAAATGAGATTAATATTTTGAAAAATAAAATAAATTGTTTGAGCTCAACTTTGAGCGCATGTGCATTTAACCATAATAGATTGGAGTCCTTGTTTTCAAAAAAACAAACTCCATATGTTCATGCACATCATTCACATCATGCATATGCACACTTTGCACGTCATGATCACACTCACACTCATATGCATCCTAAGGTGTACAAATATACACATTGTGGCCGCAAAGGTCATTTAGCAAAGTTTTGTTTTGATAAGATACATCATGTTAATTTTGCTAATAAAAATGTTTGGGTTCCTTACAAAGCTAACCCCCAAGGACCCAAAAGAAAATGGGTACCAAAATCCCCACCTTGTGTATTTGATGTAGGCGCGGGCTCTCACAAAACGTGAGAGGGATGGTGCCTTGATGGTGGATGCACATGGACATGATGGACACATATTTGATGCAGCGCTATCAAGGAGGTTTGGTGGGACAGCCACCATGTTTTGGAGATTTGGAATATAGTTCTTTGGTTTGGTAACTATCTCTAAACTCCTAGTTTATTTTCATGCTTATTCATATATGATATTTTTAGCATGTTCATGTTTTTGTACTTCTTGTGGCAAATACTAGTTTAAATGTAGTTTTATCAAAACTTGGATATATACTTGTACAAATAGTGAGCAACATTTGATTCATATACGTTTGCACTTCATTATTCATTTGTACTCACTATATGCACATGTATAGCCTAGTTTTGATGATTCTCTCATTTACACTTGTTTTGCCTATTTTCATGTTTTGCTTCATGTATATGTATTTTGTATTCAAATCTAATAAATATACATGTATACCCCATGAGTCATTTGCCTTCATGCAATTTACATTATGGACTCTTTTTATATTTGGGATATGTATGCATATTGTTAGGATTGGATAAAACATACATATACCTAGAAGTTTGTTTTTAAGATGAAAAATGAATTTTTATGATTTTCATCTTTATATGAAAAATAAACTTTCATGATTTGTTTGATAAAATAATATTCATGTTTGTTTTGAGCATTATTGATTATTTTCATGAAAATGCTATTTACATGATTTTTGAACACTCACACTTCATTTGTTTTGTCATGACCTTATTTCATGAACATCTTTATGAGTTTTATCGATTTTGAGTGTCAACTCTTGTGTATTTGGTATGATTCATGAAAAATATATGATTTGATTTCATGTTTTGAAGGATCTTTTACTAGTTTTTTAAAATTACTTTTAACTAGTTATTATTCTTCATTTTTGAAAACCCCTTCCAACGCCGTCATGGGTGGTCGGATGGGCGATTATGCCTTGCAAACCTTATTGAAAATCTTTTACGTTGAGCATATAAATGGGTGGAAGGTTATGAGTTATATACTTGATCTCTATTGGTATTTTCATTTTGTATATACTCATATTTTGTTTCCTATATATGTATGCTTCATTTCAAATAATATCAATTTCTATTGATATTTTCATTTTCATACATATATATATATATGTTTTGGAACTCAAGCACAAACAAATACATATATTTATACTTGAGTTAAAATTGATTTACATATTTGAAGCACAAAGTATGTTTATGCTAAGCTTAATTCAAATCCTTATTTTCAATTGGTATCTCAATTGATTGTTTAATAAGCTTATGCATTATTTTAAAAATTGGTATTTTTATTGATATCAAATAAGTGCAATAATTTTCTATTGGTATCAATATGTTTCTATATTTGATTAAAATTCAAAATTTGTAATGATTATTTACAATTGGTATCTTAAAATTTGATTACAAGTGGTACCTTAAAAAATTTTGTTTATATGATATCTTAAATTTTGAAAGTAAAAATAAAACAATGTTTTCTAAGAAATCTCAAATTTTGTTTTATTGAGAAAAACTCAAAATTTGTTTTTAATGAGCAAATTAAAAAAATGTTTTGATGTGTATTGCCTATATGCAAGGGGAGCTTAACATCTCTTCTACATATAGATTCATATTGAGTGTATCTTATATTGAGGAGCTTGACAACTCTTCTTTATGTGGTACACGTGTGTAGGGGGAGCTTCACATCTTCTCTTATGCATTGCATATTATGCGTTATGTGAGTTAGGGCTTGTCATCCCTTCTTCATGTAATGCATATATGTAGGGAAGTTAACTTAGCGTCTTCCTCTTCATGAACGTATATCGCATATATCTCTTTATTGGTTGATTTGATTTCACCTCTTTGTTGATTTTTGTTTTTGGACACAAAGAGGGAGAACATTTTGTTTTTACTTTAACCCCTTTGTTGATGATTGACAAAAAGGGGGAGAAAAATTTGGTATATATGCATGTTTTCCTTGCTTTATCCATAAAGGGGGAGAAGTATTTATGTTTATGCATATATGTTTTGTTTTGCAAATAGGAGAAAAAGAATTTGATGTGTTTCATGCTTGTTTATGCATGTTTATCTCCTTGTATTTGCATACATGTTTATGTGCTTCATTGCCATATATTATTGTTTATTGTTATGCATGACTTAAGGGGGAGCTTCTTTGAAGCTTTACTTTAATCCATGCATATATAACTCCATGAGTTTTGTCATCATCAAAAAGGGGGAGATTGTTGGCCCAAAGGCCCATCACTCTAATTTTGATGATGATCAACTCATGTAGTTATAGTACTAATGATCTTGTGATTTAGTTTCAGATTTGTGATCAAGATCTTTGTAGGTGTGTAGCTTCAACAAAGGATTTAAAGTCAAGTTTTGGAGCTAGCACGGTTTGATTCAAGAGCTTGTGCATCAAGACCACATCAAGTACTCAAGAGGAGTCTAGCTCTATGGATCGTGTTTGGACCAAGTCAAGAAGATGTGAAGACTTCAAGTGAAGACCTTCAAGATCAAGACTTGTGTCTAGGTTTGTTTTTATAAGATTTTATTTTTAGATAAAATGTAAAGGATAGAATAGTTGGTGGATTGCTCAAGTATACCATATATGAAAATCACCTAGAGGGGGGTGAATAGGTGATATAGCTAATCTATGAACTCAATGCGGAATTTAAAAACTTAATGCAATACACTCAAGTGCAATCAACAAGTGATGCACACACAACCAAGTCAAGCAATTATGAATGCACAATATGAACAGTTGCAAGACACAAAGTAAAGAGAGAGAGAGAGAGAGTCAATGGATCAAGCGCAAACAACAAGATATGTTACGAGGTTCGAGCACCCAGCTCTACATCCCCACCTTCGACACACGAAGGATTTCTAATCCACTAGCTAGTCCACAAAGAACTCTCACAAGGAGTACCCAACTCCTCTCTTTACAACCATAACCTCCTCCTTGAGGCAAGCTCCAATCCAACAAAACAATCACCTCACAACTTGAGGGATTAGCACAAAGCAAACACAAGGATCACCTCACAACCTGAGGGATACAACCCAAAGGCACAAAGCCAAGAAAAGATTGGGTTTACAACTTGGTGGTCTAAACAACAACCACAAACAATCGCTTTCTCCCACACAAAGAATAAGAAAGTAGATGTAGCTCAAGTGTGGAGAAAACCAATGGAATGGAAATCAAAATCACAAGAAAATCCTTGGGAAAAACTGAAACCAAGATATAGAAGATGAATCAAAACTCTTTTTCCCAAAAACCCTTTTCTTTGATTTTCCAAACCCTAGCAAAAACACCAAATAGATTGTTCAATTTGAATCAAAAACTTCTTTTGATTGCTGTGAAAACACCAGAGAGTAAGGAAAAATTCGCACAAAAAATCTTAGAGAAAAACTCTTTCCAATGGGGTATTTATAGCCCCCAGAAAAATATAGCCGTTGGCAGTAGAAACTGCCAGAAATGACCTGCCGGTCGATGCACGGTCGACCGTCCAACGGTCATATTTTGACCGTTGCCAGCTACCGGTCGACCGCCCGGTCGACCGAAACAAACAGAGAGTTTCCTGCATGCAGTCGGTCGCCCGTGCGGTCAACCGGCCATGTGGCAGCCAGCGTGCACGTATCCGTGCACGTCGGTCGACCCGAACAGTCGACCGGCTACTTGGTGCGGCCGACCGTTCGGGTCGACCGACCTAGCCTGGCAGAGGCTGTTCTGGTCAGAAAAACTAAGGAATTAAATATCCAATAAATTCTTGTAAACTACTTAAAAATCCCCAAAAATAGTTTTGACAATTTGCATTGATATATAAACATATGATAAAAGTTTTGACTCAAATATCAAGCAATTAAAACTATTTTTGTATCTTACAATATTTTCTAAAAACCAAAAACCGTATTTTCTAAAACTTGGATTTTGAATAGAAAATACATTTTGTCCAAAACTCATCTAAATACAAAAACATGATATTTAAACATTTTGAAGCATGATGCATATGGATAGAAATCCAATATACATGAAACATATATATATCATAGTTTTTGACTTTAATTCCAAAAATATGTTTTGTTAAAATACAAAACCTAAAACACATGAAATAGACTATCAAACTAAGTTTGTCTAAATAGTTGAAGCATGCATGTATATAGAACAAATCTAATATACATTAAACCATGTAAACTTGTTTTGATCTATCTATTCATGAAACCAAGATCGGTTAAACCAAAAACCAAAACCCAAAACATGAAACGTGTGTGTTGTGAACTTGAGCATATCATACTATTCTAATCTTTACAATTTGGATCTAAACACAAAACTAAACTATGGTACCGATGTCTTCTTGTAGAGCGCAATCTCCAAGCCGACTCGATCCAAGAACTCTTTGATCCACCGAGCAAGTGCTATATATGATCTTTGACGCTCGAGCTCTTGAATCAACATGTGAAAGCTTCCAAATCATCTTGTTGAAGCTAATCACCAACTAATAATTTGATTAATGATCTGAAATTAAAATCACAAGATTATTAGTACACATAACTACATGAGTTAATCATCATCAAAACTAGAGTGGAAGGCCTTTGGGCCAACAATCTCCCCCTTTTTGATGATGACAAAAATCATGGAGTTATATATGCATGGATTAAAGTTACGCTTCAAAGAAGCTCCCCCTTAACTCATGCATAGGGATAAACAACAAATATATGCAATGAATACTAAACATGAAACATGCATAGATATGCATAAAACAATAAATGGCTCTAAATACCAATGAAAGATATCAATGAAATTTTCAAAAAACAAATAAACATGCTCTAGATACAAATTAACAAAAACAAACAAACCTCTAGATACCAATTAAACTAAACAAATAAACAAACTCTAAATACCAATTAAACTTCATATATGCAAAACAAAACTAATGATCTAATGATCTCTTATACAAGCTCTTGATACCAAAACTAAACATGTTCTTTAAATAATGCTTTGGATACCAATTGAACTTAATAAAAACATAAAACATGCATACAAACTCAAATTCTTCTCCCCTTTTTGTCAATCATCAACAAAGGGGTTAAAAATAAAACAAAACTGATACACATATTCTTTTTATTCAAAATAAGGAATCAATCAAGGGATGTTCTTCCCCTTTTTGTCTAAGCTCAAATATGATACCAATTAAAAAATGTGTCAAGGAAGTGCATATTGATACCAATTTAAAAGTGAAACTATACCAATTGAAAAACACAAATCTTGATACCAATTGATAAGTAAACTAATATCATATCAATTGTAAATAAACAATTTTGATATTAATTGAAATTAAACATTACAATTTTGAATTTCTAAACATAAATCTTAATACCAATTGAAATTATTATACTTTTTACCAATTGAAATCATTATTTTCTATCATAAAGCAAGGGAGTGGAATACAAAATACCAATTGAAAGATGAAATATAAGATTTTCTCCCCCTTTATGAAATACCAATAAAAACTATGATAAGGCTCGAATTAAGATACTAATTGAAAGCTAAATCAATTGAAACAAAGTTGAAACTCAAGCTTATCATAAACAAGTATATATGTATGGAAAGTAGATACCAATTGAAATTGATATTCTTTGAAATGAAAGCATACATATACAAAAATATATGAGTATACAAGAAATATCAATTATTGATACCAATTGAAAGAATCCAATGATACCAAATGAAACAACAATAAGATCAAATGTATATCTCATATAACCTATCCTCCCAATCATGGTTCAAGATTTAAATGATTTTCATTTTAAAGCATACATGAACATGATCTCCCATCCAACCGCCCTTAGAGGGTAGGGGTTTTCAAAAATAGGTTTGAAAATGTAGCATGTTTGAAAATCTCTACCATAGTGAAGAATATGAACTAGTTATAGGAAAAACTTTTTAAACTAGTACGAAATCCTTCAAGTAAGGAATAAAACAAAATTGTTTTTCATGAATCACATGTAAATCACATAATCACTAAACACTCAAAGTCCATAAAGCCCATATCATAGTCTCATGAAAATAAATCATGAGTAAACTAATAAAGTGAGTGAGCAAGTGTAATATGACACATATCAACATGAAAATATTCAATTAAGCTCATATGAAATTCCTTAAAAAAAACATGAAAACATGAAAAACTAGATTTTCATTACCAATTGAAATTACCTAAAAACATGAAAATCATTAAAACGATTTAAACTTCAAGGCATATGTATATCATGTACAAACTAAAGTATACATACATATCCTAAACATAATGAGTCCACAAAAGTATATGCATGAAGGCACGTGGCTCAAGAATGTACATGTATAATCAATAGTTTGGACAAGATAGACATATACATGAAGTTAAAACACATGATTATAGAAACATATTCAAAATGAGGAATACAAGTTAGAATGCATGAATCATCAAAACTAGACTATACTAGCACATCTAATGGGTACAAATAGGCATTCAAGTACAAACATAAAAGATTTACTTGTGGTCCATTCTATGTACAAGTATAAATCCTAGTTTTCATGAAAACTAACATCTAAACATATATTCAAATCATGAAGCATAAAACTATACATAAATCAACATGATAATCATAAAAATGATCATGAAGTAAATCCACATGCTATTAGAGTCATGAAATACATAATAGGAAAACAAATGGTGAGAACACAACAAATGGGTCCATATAAACATGGGTGATCTCAAGAGCTATATATGCATGTCAAAAGTCTAATAAACACGGCATTCAACATACTAAACAATACATGAGTCATCAAAACAAAACACCATAAACATTCATATGATCATTATGAAGATGCAGTGCATAAGATCTAGGGCATACATATTAGTTTAAACAAGGTGAGAACACTAAATATAGATCCATATAAAACATGAGTGTCTCAAGTAACTAAACATGTATAACACTAATCTAATGAACATGGCATAAGCATAATGAACACTAAAACATGTCACGCTATGAATGAAAGCATGTAAATGAAAATGGGAGTTAGAGAGTGATACCAAAACCGATGAAGGTGCATCTCTAGTTCTCCAAACCACGGTGGTCCTCCCACCAAATCCCCTTGAGAGTGAAGCATCCAAATGGTTCTCTTTTAAGCTTAGAACGCATCCACCTCAAGGCACCAATACTCTCACGTGATGCGAGAGCTCCCACCTACATCAAAAGTCAAGGAAGTGGTTTTTGGTACCCATTTTCTTTTGGGTCCATAGGGGTTAGTTTCTTTTGGGTCCATAGGGGTTAGTTTCTTTTCTAACCCAAACAAGATTTTATGCTAAATTTTCATTATGTAAACGATCATAGCAAAATCTAGCAGATGGCCTTTTCAACCACAATGTGTACATGTGTACACATGAGCATACATGTTATGGTTGTGTCCGTGATGAGCATGTGTATGCCGTGATGGGTGTACATGTAAGGATGGAACTTGTTTCTTGCGAACCAAGGTTTCCAAGCGTGTATGATTCAATGTACATTGGCTCAAAGTGGAGCCCAAACAATCAACACTTTTCTTCAAAATATTTATATCATTTTCAATAGTAGAAGATAAAGTGGAGCATGCAATAGGTGTGCTAGAAGAAGAAGCTACACTAGCATGGCAAACATGAGAATCTAAATCATTTTTCAAAGATTCATTTTTCTTTAAAACTAAATCCAATTCTTTTGTAATAGAATCAATTTTATTTTTCAAGACAAGGTTATCTTTTAAAACAAAATCCAATTTAGAAGATAAAACCTCATTGTTTTTCACAACATCATTACAATCATTTTTGTTTTTCAAAATATCAATCTCATTAAGGGCAAGGTCTAGTTGAGATCTTAGTGAGTCACGTTCACTAGTAATCTCTTCCTTCTCTTGCAAAACCAATTCAAAATTAGAACACAAATCCTTTAATTCATTTTTCAAAACAAGATTATCCTCTTTCAAAAGTTTGTGTTTTTCCAAGAAATTTTCAAGCTTTGTGGCAAGTTCCATATTTAAAGTTTGAGCTTCTAAACAACCATCGCACTAGGAACTAGAGCAATCATCTAATTGAGAATCCGATTGTACCTCAAGGGAGTCTTTCCCTTGGACCATGAGGCAATGCTCGTCGGACTTGTCTCTCTAGATCTCCTCAACTTGTTGATAATCCTTGGTAGCTCGGGAGAAGTTAATATGCTCCAAACTGCAAAAGCCGAATCATAATGATCAAACACCGGTAAAAGTTTTTCATTAAGAGATGCTCTAAGTGCCCTAAGTGCTAATGCATTAGCCTTTTTGTGTTTACTACTATTAGGGAAGGATTCTAAAGTGGAGGCTTGATAAACAAGATGACCTAGTGATTTTAAATGCCTACTCATATTGACCTTCCAAGTATCAAGTCTAAAATGGTCAAACATAGGAGGGCTATCCATGAGTGCAAACTAAATGAGTGCAAATGAAGATTAGCAAACCAAGATCTCACTCCTAGGTGGTTAAACCTAAATATCAGGAGCGTAGGCTCTGATACCAATTGAAAATCACCTAGAGAGGGGGTGAATAGGTGATATAGCTAATCTATGAACTCAATGCGGAATTTAAAAACTTAATGCAATACACTCGAGTGCAATCAACAAGTGATGCACACACAACCAAGCCAAGCAATTATGAATGCACAATATGAATAGTTGCAAGGCACAAAGTAAGAGAGAGAGAGAGAGAGAGAGAGTCAATGGATCAAGCGCAAACAACAAGATATGTTACGAGGTTCGAGCACCCAGCTCTACATCCCCACCTTCGACACACGAAGGATTTCTAATCCACTAGCTAGTCCACAAAGAACTCTCACAAGGAGTACCCAACTCCTCTCTTTACAACCATAACCTCCTCCTTGAGGCAAGCTCCAATCCAACAAAACAATCACCTCACAACTTGAGGGATTAGCACAAAGCAAACACAAGGATCACCTCACAACCTGAGGGATACAACCCAAAGGCACAAAGCCAAGAAAAGATTGGGTTTACAACTTGGTGGTCTAAACAACAACCACAAACAATCGCTTTCTCCCACACAAAGAATAAGAAAGTAGATGTAGCTCAAGTGTGGAGAAAACCAATGGAATGGAAATCAAAATCACAAGAAAATCCTTGGGAAAAACTGAAACCAAGATATAGAAGATGAATCAAAACTCTTTTTCCCAAAAACCCTTTTCTTTGATTTTCCAAACCCTAGCAAAAATACCAAATAGATTGTTTAATTTGAATCCAAAAACTTCTTTTGATTGCTATGAAAACACCAGAGAGTAAGGAAAAATTCGCACAAAAAATCTTAGAGAAAAACTCTTTCCAATGGGGTATTTATAGCCCCCAGAAAAATATAGCCGTTGGCAGCAGAAACTGCCAGAAATGACCTGCCGGTCGACCGTCCAACGGTCATATTTTGACCGTTGCCAGCTACCGGTCGACCGCCCGGTCGACCGAAACAAACAGAGAGTTGCCTGCATGCAGTCGGTCGCCCGTGCGGTCGACCGGCCATGTGGCAGCTAGCGTGCACGTATCCGTGCACGTCGGTCGACCCGAACAGTCGACCAGCTACTTGGTGCGGCCGACCGTTCGGGTCGACCGACCTAGCCTGGCAGAGGCTGTTGTGGTCAGAAAAACTAAGGAATTAAATATCCAATAAATTCTTGTAAACTATTTAAAAATCTCCAAAAATAGTTTTGACAATTTGCATTGATATATAAACATATGATAAAAGTTTTGACTCAAATGTCAAGCAATTAAAACTATTTTTTTATCTTACAATATTTTCTAAAAACCAAAAACCGTAGTTTCTAAAACTTGGATTTTGAATAGAAAATACATTTTGTCCAAAACTCATCTAAATACAAAAATATGATATTTAAACATTTTGAAGCATGATGCATATGGATAGAAATCCAATATACATGAAACATATATATCATAGTTTTTGACTTTAATTCCAAAAATATGTTTTGTTAAAATACAAAACCTAAAACAGATGAAATAGACTATCAAACTAAGTTTGTCTAAATAGTTGAAGCATGCATGTATATAGAACAAATCTAATATACATTAAACCATGTAAACTTGTTTTGATCTATCTATTCATGAAACCAAGATCGGTTAAACAAAAAACCGAAACCCAAAACATGAAACGTGTGTGTTGTGAACTTGAGCATATCATACTATTCTAATCTTTACAATTTGGATCTAAACACAAAACTAAACTATGATACCGATGTCTTCTTGTAGAGCGCAATCTCCAAGCCGACTCGATCCAAGAACTCTTTGATCCACCGAGCAAGTGCTATATATGATCTTTGACGCTCGGGCTCTTGAATTAACATGTGAAAGCTTCCAAATCATCTTGTTGAAGCTAATCATCAACTAATAACTTGATTAATGATCTGAAACTAAAATCACAAGATTATTAGTACACATAACTACATGAGTTAATCATCATCAAAACTAGAGTGGAAGGCCTTTGGGCCAACAATATACACACACACTCTTGATTTAGATGAGTTTTCATAAAAGAATTTTTATTTTGGAAAAAATACAAAAGAGTTTTCTTTTAGAAAAATACCGGTTTGATTTTTGGAATTCAAAGTATATATGTTTTAACCAAAACCAAATTTAGAGCTTAATGTCAAAAACATAGATATTTCACCATGTATGTGTAGTGGATCATATCCATACACTCTATGCTTTAAAAGAGTTTAAAATATCTTGTTTTTGTATTTGGAGAAGTTTTAGAAAAACTAATTTTGGAAAAATACAATTTTCGTTTTTAGCCAAAATTTCCAAGTTACAAAAATAGTTCAAATTATTTGTAACATGTCTTGATTTTGCTCAAGCATGTTTGTTTATCAAAGTATAATGTTAAAACTATTTTTGTAAATTTTTCATGATTTATTGGATTTTATTTGAGCCAAAATGACCAACATTTTAATCCCTAAAATGACCTGTCTGGCTTCAGCCAGTCGACCGGACCGGTCGACCGTGCTTGAAGTCGGTCGACCAGGTCGGTCGACCGACGTACATAGACGTGCACGCCAGTTCTGGCTGGAGGGCCGGTCGACTGACCCCGGTCGACCGCAGAGAGCTTCTGCTCTCTGGTAAGCCCTCGGTCGACCGGGCCGGTCGACCGGCAGAGAGCTCTGCTCTCTGTTCCAGTGCCACGGTCGACCGGCCGGTCGACCGCTGGCTCAACGGTCAAAATTTTGACCATTGGCCGGTCGACCGGGCGGTCGACCGACAGGTCAATTGGCTCCCAACGGCTAGTTTTTCTAGCCCTATAAATTTGGGTTTTTTGGGGTTATTTTCTACAAGATTTTAAGTGAATTTATATACCAGTTTTTCTTACTCTTTCAAGAGGTTTTCTCCACTTATAGAGCCAAATATTTCCAATCAAAAGGGGAGTTTATCAAGAGTGTTTTAAAAGTGATTTTCTTGAGTTTTCCTCCACCATTTCAATCCTTATTTTCTCACACAACACTTGAGCTATCCATTGCTATACCTATCCTATAGGGATCTTTGTTGTGAGAGGATTTTAGGTGATCAAAGTGTTTAGATCACCAAGAGTTCTTTCTTGTACTTTGAGGAGGCGGACTTGCAGGTTCGCGGTGTTTCGAGTTCGTGTGTGAACTCAGTGTTTGAGGTGCGGCCTCGGCGAGCTTGTGGGCTTGCGGTGTGTACGGGACTAGAGAGTCCAAGGAGTTCAAGTGTGAACTCATCTTGTAAGTGTTGCTGCACCGAGTGATCCGGTGGGATCGATTCTAGTGGAAATCCTTCATAGTGTTGAAGGCGGGGACATAGAGCAAGTGTGCTCGAACCTCGAAACAAATATCCCGTGTTTGCGATTGCTCTCTCTCTATCTTTTACTTGTTTATATCTTGTATGCTTTATTATCTTTATCATTATATGCTTGATATACATTGTATGCTTATTGATATATGCTTGGGGATTGTTTGCTAACACTTGTATTCAACCAAGAGAGCCAACACGGCAACTCAACTCTTATTTAGAGGAATCTTGAGGAGTTAGTCCAGAGCCCTTCACGGGGAATCCGGCTACACTCTTGTATTATATGTGGTGTTTAGTTTAATAAGTTTTTAATTCCGCATTAAGTGATCATTAGATTAGCCATCACCTATTCACCCCCCTCTAGGTGATTTACAAAGATAAACGGCGGAAGAAAGAGGGAAGTTGAGGAGGCAAGAGAGCAAGTAACCCTAACAGAGAGAGGTCGGGGTATAAGAGAGAGAGAGAGACGAAGGGACGATCTCATTGCGGGAGGAGGGAGATCATGAAAATCACCTGAAGGGGTGTGAATAGGTGATGTACTAATTAAATATGAAAATTAAAAATTTTAACTAATAAAAACTCAACACACAAAAAATAACAAAGAAGTGAAGTCGAATGTCTGGTGAAGGGCTCTAGAACATCTCCTCAAGATTCCTCTATAATACAGTCGAGGTGCTTATTTGCTTTCCTGGATCAAACAGGTACAAACATATAAACAATATCAAGTATATAATAATGAGCAATTATAACCAAGCAAGATACAAACAAAAATGAGTAGAGTTGAGTTGAGAGGATATGAGCAAACACAAATACAGAAGATTTGTTTCGAGGTTCAAGCCACTTGCTCTACGTCTCTACCTTCACCGCAATGAAGGATTTTCACTATCTTCACTAAGAAAACAACAATGGATCTACACAAGATCCGAAGTCTCAGCACCAACCTCCAATCCTCTACTCAAGAGGAGAGCACAAAAGCAAACGATCCTTTACCTAAGAGGAGAGCACAAAGCAAATGAAAATTACAATCTCACTTGGTGACCATAAAGATCGCAAACAAAGAATTTCTCATAAAACAAGGATCCTATAGGATAGATAGAGATGATAGCTCAAACTTATGTAAGAAAACTTAAAATTTTGGATTTGAAGCTCTTGAGAAAACTTCGCTGAAGGTATAGAAATTTGTAGCTCAAAAAATGATTTTTTTCAAAAACTTGTTTTCTTGAATTTTCAAAACATTTTCAAAACTTAAACTTGAACATGTGTGCTTGAAAATCTTGGTTTAAAACTTTCTATAATGGGTCCTATTTATAGGGAGTAGGATGAGATCATTAGCGAATAATTCCAGTTATTAAAAACTTGTTTAAACCCAAATAAAGTAAACATTAGATGCTTGGGCATAAAAGAAATCACAAAAATCCAAAAAACTTGTTGTTTGAGGCAATCTGCTGCTTTTGACAGCTGAGCGATTGATCTCCCGATCGACCGGCAATGGCTCTGAGAAAAGACTCGTTGCATTCGGTCGATCGCCTAGTCGACCGGACAGAGCAAAGTTCTGAGCTTAGAACGGTTGGTCGATCGACCCGGCCCTTGCCCAAATAGGGGTAGGCAGTGGTCAATTGCCCGGTCGATCGAGCCTTGAGCTGAGCTCTGTGTATGTTATGCGCACCCGGTCAACCGTGTGGTCGACTGTACACAACCCAAAGACTCTTTTTCTTTTAAATTTTAAAATCCTTTTAAAAGTCAAATAAATTCTCATAGCATCTATAAAAATCATTTCTTATAAATACTATATGGCATAAATATGTGTGATAAAAAACAATCACATATCACAAATAATTGGGCTTCTTTTTGAGATTTTAAATTCATTTTGAAACATAAACTATATAAAAATATTTTTCTAAAAGCTAAAACTTTAAACATAAATAAGTTAAGTCGAAAAGGGTAAACCAAAAGTTTTGAGTTTCGACCTTGAAAAATAATATCAAACTTTAAGACGTGTGTAAAAGCTTGAGCAATCAAGTCTAATCTAAACTTTACAAAAATCTAAATTAAGTGTTATTCTTGATATGATCTTTTCTTCTTCTTGACTGGATCCAAATGTGAGTTTGTTGAGCTTGACTCCTTGAGTATATGATGTGATCTTTAAGTTTGAGCTCTTGAATCAATATTAATTAGCTTCAAAACTTGACTTTGAGTCTTTTGATGAAGCTAAACATCAAGCAAAGATTTTGATTAAAAATCTGAAACTAAAAACATCACAAGATCATTAATACTATAACTATATGAGTTAATCATCATCAAAACTAGAGTGATGGACCTTTGGACCAACAACTCCCTCTTTTAATGATGACAAAACTCATGGAGTTATATATGCATGGACTGGAGAAAAGCTCCATAAAAACTCCTCTTAAACTCATGCATAAAACATCAACCAAACAAGCAAACAAATATGCCTAAAACATAAGATATGCATATATAAACATTCAATTTCTCTCTCCTTTTTTATCATATCATCAACAAAGGGGTAAATAAAATGAAATAAGGTTATATGAGATACAAATTCATGATGCGGATAGACGTAAAGTTAACTCCCCCTATATAAATGTATTACATGGAGAAGGAATGACTAAGCCCTAAACCACATAAGTATAATATACAATATATATAGACAGAGACATTAAATTGGCTCCTCCTACACATGTGTACTATATAAAAAAGAGAGGTCAACTTTTTCTTTATACAATACACTCATCATAAATCTATATATAGAGGGATGTTAAGCACCTTGCATATAGACAACAATGTCAAAAACAAATTTTGAGAACACCAATTTGAAATCTTAGATAAATTTTAGATTCCAATTTGAAAACTATGCAAAAGATATCAATTATTCTTGAAACAAATGGATACCAATTGAAATTTAAAAATGATATCAAATGAAAATTTTTAAAAATTTTAAAAATAATACCAATTGAAAATTGCAATCAAAACACTTTAAACATTGGATATCACTTGAATCAAAATATTTAAAAGTTGAAGTACTTTTGATACTAATTGAAAACTAATCAATAAAATTTGGAACAAAGATAATCAATTAGCAAAATAAGATAGATACTGTGGAGGTAAATTCTCAGAGAATTTCTCCACACTACGAGTTGTAAGTGAGTTTGTAAGTGAATGAATAGATGTAAGTTAGGGATTTATATTAAAAATTAGAAAGAAAAAAACCACAGGAGAGAGAGAATTCACTATAATATCTAGGAATTATAATGAGTTCAACAGAGTGATATTGCGATTACAAGTTTTAGAGTTTTTTGGAATCAGGTGCAAACTGCTAGAATTCCTGTGATCTGGTCTGAACCAACCCCCTGTAAAGCCTCCAGGTGTCTGGATACGTGTCATGATATTGACGAAGGTCAAAATCTGACCGCTACAGATGCCCCTTCCACCTTCTCCTTTCAAAGTCTTCGAGCAAGTAGGAGAGTAGACTAATTTCATATTCTGGCATGGTTTTGTGCTGAGTAGTCGGAGTTAAATTCTTATATTTTGTGAAAGATAGTTGGAGAATGCTAGAGAGCAGTTTGGGGTGCCTCTTCATACTCTTGCATTTAATGTCACGTCTGTAAAAGCTGGTAAAAGTCGCATCACATGTCCAATTTGCGTGCGCTCTGGATAGATAGTCGTCACTTGGAAACCATCCAAGTGAGTTGGGATCTGCGCAGTGGTTGGAATTTAGAGACAATTGGCATGTGAAAAGACTTTTTATCCCTAAGCCATCATTACGATGACGTCGACATCTGTCTTTAAATTGGGGAAAACTTGAAAGTTTGGGCTTTTCACAAAACCCTAGATTTTTCTGAACTTTATGCCTTCTCATTTTTCCTATACTTCTGATCTCTGAATCTTTGATTTTGTCATTTCTATCGTATTGTAAATGACTGAAGGAGGAAAGTTTGTCATTGTTGGCGGCAAGGCAAGGAGCAAGAAGGGTGCCGTGAAAGAAAAGAGGAAAAAGGCTTCTCCTAGAACAAGGAAAGCCATGGATTTTGACCCTAAGCAGCGTGTTCTGTGTAGCCAGAATGAGGTGGATGAGTATCTGGCATTGTACGACATCCGCCTGCCTTCCAAAATTAAGGTGGAGTGGTGTTCACCAGAGACCGATGTCACAGTCTTGCCTCTTGCCGGTGGCATGTACTTCTATCCTCAGATCCTGGCTCTTGGGGTGATGTTCCCCATGGCTCCTTTTGTCAAGGATGTCTTGGTGCACTAAAAGGTCCCGCCCTCGCAACTGACAGCAGGGACATGGCAGACTGTTCTGGGATTTGAAGCTCTTTGTGCTACTTATGTCCCGGTTTCATACAAAGTGGAGGAAATCTGCACCGTTTATGTAATGAGGAAGTCTCATCAGAATGCTCTCTCCCTCGATCCAAGGAGTGGGTGCGATAGGTTGATCACTAACCTGGTGGACAGCGATCACGGTTGGCGCGACACCGCCGTTCCTGCCTCTGTACCTTGGGAGGCTGCTTCAGCCAAGGATTGTGGGCATGTCTTGATCGCGTGGAATAGGGGTTCGCTTCCTAAGGGGAAGTGGCGATCCCCAAAGAGATGCAGGAGAGGATTCAGAAGCTGTACCCGCTCCCGTATACCTGTCGGAATTAGAGTTGGTTGCTGGACCTACAGAGGCCTTCCGAACCCTCAACCATTTCGAGACTCACGACGTCGGGCAAAGATGAGGAGGCGCATGCTCTTACGACCGAGAAGGAGGGTGCTTCCGCAAGTGATGTCTCAGTGAGAGGCAGAATCTTAGTCGAAGGTATGGCTCTGGAGCCCGAGGGACAATCCTAGAAGCACCCGGCTTGAGCTGAGCGATCGAGGAGCAATAAACCACAGGAGGAGTTTTCTCTTCAACCTCAGATCTCTGGGAAGGTAAGTATTAATTTGGCTATGGATCTTCCATGATTTTGATACTTGTGTTTTGCAGAAAAGATATAGGATAATTGAGTATGACTCTGATGCCGAGGAGCTGAAGAGGATGATGGCATCTGTGGGCGGAGGCTCCAATGCTGAAGAGGGAAACAGAGCCAAGCAAGAAGACCTTTTCAGTGTAATAGGGCAGCCAGAGTCTCATGACCCAACCTCCAAGATCGAAGTACTCAGAGAGGTGATGCCCTAAGAGGATACCTCCGGGTCTGTGCTCCCGACTGAGGAGCCTATATTCGGAGTGGCAAAAGTCAGCGAGGTCAACATTGCTATCGAGTCCTCTGAGTTGGCCTCCTCCTTTCTGACAGCGGCTGGGGAGCCTCAAGGTGCGAGCTCTGGGCTGAGCTTGCTTCTGAAGAGAGAAGACAACGAGGTGGCCTTAGTCAAAGGAATAGAGGAATTCAAGGCACTCTCGATGAGGGAGCAGCACTAAACACTGGAGAATGATATCTTTTGGGTAAGTTCAAATTATACTTTATCTTCTGGTAATCATGTAGCTCACCCCAGATCTCTTCTTTTACATAACGCCATGCTCACTGTTGAGCTCTGGGCAGTCAGCAGATAGCCCTGAAGGAGAAGGAAATGACTAATATTGACTTTGTGAGAAGGGTCGATGCCTTGTCTGCCGAGAAGAGGGGGTGGATGAGAAGCTCACCAAGCTCTATGTTGACTTGAACCTCAAACTGGTGATTGTACACGTTTATTGCATATCTATTATTACATTCCTATATCTATCTTGTAATAAATCATTCTAATTCCTTGTCTTATATCTTATTTTGCTGGTTTGTCTTAATGAAGGGAGAGAAGATAAAACTGAATAAAAGCCAGTTAAAATCTGATTTAATTAGATCTATAGCCAAATAAATACAGTTAAAATCAGATTTAGAAGAATTAATTTGGTTAGCTTGAAGAATCAAAGGGATATTGTCAAAATCCAGAGATTCAAAAGAGATATTATCAGGAGATTTTTTTTTCCGTTGGGCAAGCGATTTTATCCATATCTTCAGCCTTATCTCCAACCTTATCTCCAACCTTATTAGAAGATCTTTTCTGTTGGGCCAGCAATTTGATCTCATCTTCAAGCACGCTCTCCTTTATCCATTTCAACTTATAAATACCACCACTTTAGAAGACAAAAGGGCATCACTCTAGCAAAGACTTAGAATTAGGCTTATGCTTTAGATTTAACTTAGTGTTTTATTTTTATTTTAATGTAATTTTTCATTTTTTTTATGTAACTTAGATGAGAGAATAGTTTCATAAGAGAGAGTGAAGACCATATTGAGAAGTGACATCAGTATAATTTTTTTCCTTTCTTTTATTATTACTTAATTGAATCGAAGTTGTATTTTATGTTTTTTTTTCGTGTTTCTATTTTTCTTTCCTCCGAGGTGCTTGTAAATTCAAATGAATTCAATAGTCTTGAATATGCTTTCCTCTGAGGTGCTTGTAAATCCAAATGAATCTGATAGTCTTGAATATGTCTTGCCCTTGCAAGTGTCATTGATGGCTTATGATGATGGATAACCATTTATTTTCTGCTTGCACTTTTAATTCATAGTTTAGATTGAGAATGGGAAAGATCCTATATGCTATACTTTTATCGCCTTCAAGCCAAGGTAAGTCGTTGCAACAGATCAAAGGTAAAGTAAGCACCAAAGAGGTAAGTATTCTTTAGTTTTTATTTTTTTATTTCTTATTTTAGAAACACTTTCAAAAAATTAACTATTTTTTCTTTCTTTTGATTCTTTCTTTTTAACTTAGCTTTCCTTTTTTTTTGAAACATCAACAACACCATCATCTTCTTAACTCTTTTATTTTTTCCCCTAAGACTGAGAGGAACTTTTAACTTGTTTTTGTAAACAAAAAAAAAAGAAAATTACTTAACGCTTCTATCGCAGTCCCTCCTTGTGGATCATGACCCGCATAGTCACTTGCTATACCAGTAGATTGAGAACCTAACACTTTTCTAAACTCTATATTTTTCTGTGCACAGGTTAGCCTCAATAAAATTTTAGAGTTGTTACCTGGGAGGGACGATAAGTTTCTTTTAAGTTTACTAATGGTTTAATTTTTTCTCTGTTTTTTGTGTGCAGAGGCTTATTCCAGGAAATAATTAAATACAATGGACATATAGCATACCTGAGCCTCTTTTCTAGAAAGCAAAGCTGTGGAAATCTTTTAATTTTCGCGAAAACGCGCAAAAGCTGCGTTTGCGCGGCATAAGAGGGAGGACTACTAGCCTTCCTTTTTGCAGGTTGCTTGAAATTCAAGAGTTTATCTTCTGCAGGTATTAGTCTTTCTGTTTAGCTTACTATACATACTTTTCTAATCTTAATTATAACTTATTTGTTGTTAATTTAAAAAATGGTTTAGACTCTTACATCTTAGCGTACATGTCTAATTCGTTTCATTTTTCATTACTGCTGGAGCAAAGGTATGTGTGCATAATATGTAGTATTAGGAAACATATTTTGGGTGATATACATTACTTAAGTATTGTTTCTGCTATATACTTGTACACTCGCATGAAAATGATTAAGGACATATCCTTAAACAAGATAAGGTAGGGAAGTTATTACCCTTCCTTTTTTCAAAACCATCTCCTCACTCACTAATCCATGCCTAACTAAAACTGAGTAGACGTTGACCCTAGGGACATCTCAGGCTCAATAGGAGATTGTCCTAAGGAGGAAGTTGTTAGAGTTTGACTCAGGCCAAATCGGTGTCAAATGTTGGGGATTGAAAGGCAAAATCTCGAAGAACAGTGGTTTGACATAATTGGCATGTTGCTCAAGTATGAATACCTCTCACTAGTCTGCTCCTACCTGGCCGATTAACTTGTGGTCGGATTGCTGTAATATATCTCCCGTGAACAGTCTAACCAGTTAGAAGTCGTCTAGGTCTAGGGTCTATCCTGACATAGGCTACATTTTTCTTTCTTTTGTTTGTTTATTTATTTGTTTGTTTTTGTTGTTGACACCTTTTTGTGTGATATGAATTATAATTATAACTTTTTCAATGCATATAATAATTGATATTTCATCTCTACCTCTTTTTATTCGGATAACACCAACCTGACATTTCATAAATTTAACCAACTAAGTATGCCGGATTAGTCTTATTTGAATCAACATATACTCCAGTCCCAATATTATAAATAAGACCGGAACAATCACCATCTCCACTCTTCACTGAGTCAGTGGAGATACAATTCCCTTGAGTCATTTTATCAACCACCTTACCAACATTCAGCTTCGTATATTCCTTATCAAGATCACTCAATAGAGAAAAAATCTGATCTCGAAAAGAGGATAGAAGTCTTGAGCGAAAAAGTTCTAGAAGTCTTGCATAACTCCTAGCGATAAGTTCAAAATATGAAGGACACAATCTCATCAAAATTTTCCAATTCACGATCCTTACTCCATTTTTCAAGTCCCATCACAATAAGAAGAACCTATTGACTTAGAAAATAGTATAGAATTTATGATTTAGTGGCAACATGATTATATTCAGTCTCAAAATGATTCCTTCAATAGGTTAGAAGCACAAATGGGTCATTTGGTCAATATAATTAATGATAAAAATGAGAAAACTCTCTCTACCCAAATTTTGATCATTCCCGATTCCTCTAGCCATATTGATAGGAATCAAGAATCATGGTGTCTTGGAGATTTTAACCAAAATTCTATTTTCTCACACCAGCTTGAACTTGACCAATTCCAAACCTTAGACGAACTGGCAAGTTTTTACTTCAAGAAAATTGAACTTGATTGTGAATGTGAAACCGATCTTCAATTTTGATTCAATGTTGACCCATTTTCCTTATCCGATTTGGACTCAATTCCCGAGTCAACACTGATTCTCGTACCTATAGATTTAGAACATGAACCATCTATTTTAAATAGTCACATTCTTTTGTTAAGAAAAGAACGTGAATCTTATTTTTTTTGATTTGGACTCAACTCTTGAACCAAACCAACTCTTGAACCAAACTTGATTTGAGTCATTTACCCTAGTCAGTATTGGCTCCCGTTCCTTTCATTCCAGAACTCAAATCATTCATTCCATAAAATCACATTCTTTTGTTGGATCTAGTATAGACCATAATGACTCCGTGATCATATTCTAAGATTGGTCATATATCGGGATAAATTTAACGTTAGGATCCTGTATGATCCTATTCATGTTAGGGATTATAAATATGTAAATAGAAAAAAGTCATAAAAGGTGAGTTTCGTGAACCACCACATTATCTATATTGGGTAGAAATGCGTAGCCCAATCCGACCACCATCAGAACCACACCTTAAGGTAACATTTTTCTTTCTCTCTCTTCTTTTTCATGCACATATTCATTTATTCATACATTGAGAACAATGCATGAGATAAGTGTGGGGAAGGGTTAACATAGGTTTTCTTTTTTATTAAAAAATAACATTTTTTTTTGCTTTTAAAAACTTTTTGAAAAGAGAAATAGTATCGTATTTTTTGTAAGAAATTAAGTTAATTTTAAGGAATAGGAGAATCATAATTAAGATTTCTTATACTTGGTCAAAATAAGATTATTTGTTTTTCTAGGGTTAAGAAGAAAATTGAAAAAAGTAATTTAGTCTTTATTTTTACCTTAATGAAATTGCATACTTTATACACTTCTACACTTAAGGTTCTAAAACAAAGATTCTTGTGCCCTATAAAAAATATATATATAAAATAAAAAAAGAAAAAACAAGTCCTCTGATTAAGTTGGGTATTTGTATTTCGTAAAGCATAAGTATTCACGCCTAAAAGTGGTCCACATAATCAATAAAAATCCCTTATTTTTGTGGCCTTGCTTGCTCGAGTCCTTAAGTCCTTAGGGTGTTTTCTCACCCGGTGCCCTAAGATATCCGGTTTGGGGGTCACCGACTAAAGGCTCGTTACATGAGCGAATAAGAAAGCTTAATTAAACTAAGGAATATTACCATCATAAAATGTAAAAAATAATAAGGCAAAAGAGTTAGAGTTGAAGAACCCTTAGTCAAAACATTCACGATTACAAAGATGCATATGACTTAGAATAAAATAATAGACTAGATGAGAAATACAATTTTAATTTTTACCTTGGTTGACAATGAGTTTTTGAATAGAGACTCCAGTTAGGAATGACTAAGTTTTAATAATCCTAAGACTTATAAATTATTTGAATTTTTGTAATAATACTTCAAATATATTTTTTCTCTTTCAAAATGCGTTTTCAAAATACTAACACTTTGTTTTTCTTTCTTTATGGATTTTATGGGTGTAATTCACTGAAAATTCTCAAGAGACTATAATTCCTCCTCTAGGAAAAACCTAGAGGTTTAGAGGCTTGATGCACATGCTCAGTGCAGTTGCATGACCTCTGAAAGTGGTCTAATATATTCTTACTTTTACTTTTCTTGCTTTGCTTGAGTACGAGCAAAAGATAGTTATGGTGTGTGACTATACACGTTTATTACATATCTATTATTACATTCCTATATCTATTTTGTAATAAATCTTACTAATTCCTTGTCTTAATGTCTAATTTTGCAGCTTTGTTTTAATGAAGGAAGAGAAGATAAACCAAATAAAAGCCAATTAAATTTTGATTTAATTAGATCTATTTGGTTAACTGAAGATAAATCCAAATAATATAGTTAAAATTAGATTTAAAAGAATCAATTTAGTTAGCTTGAAGAATCAAAAGGATATTATCAAAATCTAGAGATCCAAAAGAGATATTATTAGAAGATCTTTTCTATTAGCAAGAGATTTTATCCATATCTTCAATATTATTTCCAATCTTATCAGAAGATCTTTTCTGTTGGGCCACCACTTCAGAAGGCAAAAGGGCACCACTCCAGCAGAGAGTTAGGATTAGGCTTATGCTTTGGATTTAACTTTGGTTTTTGTTTTTCTTTTAATGTAATTTTTCATTTCTTTATGTAACTTAGATGACAGAAGAGTTTCAAAAGAAAAAAGAGTGAATGCTGTATTGAGAAGTGACACCGGTATAAGTTTTCTCCTTTCTTTTATTGTTATCTAATTGAATAGTTGCATTTTATGTTATTCTTTTCGTGCTTCTATTTTGCTTTCATCTGAGGTGCTTGTAAATCCAAATGAATATAGCCTCGAATATGCATTGCCCTTGTAAGTGTCATTGATGGCTTATGGTGATGAATAACCATTTCTATTTTATTTTCTACTTGCACTTTTAATTCATAGTTTAGATTGAGAATGGAAAGATCCTATATACTATGCTTTGATCGCCTTCAAGCCAAGATAAGCCGTTACAACGGATCAAAGGTAAAGCAAGCGCCGAAGAGGTAAGTATTCTTTAATTTCTATTTCTTAGTTTAGAAACACATTCTAAAAATCAACTATTTCTTCTTTCTTTTGAATCTTTCTTTTTAACTTAGCTTTCCCTTTCTTTTGAAACATCAACAACATCATCTTCTTAACTTTTTTATTTTCTTTTTCTAAAGCTGAGAAGAACTTTTAACTTGTTTTTGTAAACTACAAAGAAAGAAATTTACTTAAAGCTTCCATCGCAGTCCTTCTTTGTGGATCTTGACCCACATAGCCACTTGTTGTAGCAGTAAATTGAGAAACTAACACTTTTCTAAACTTTGCATTTTTTTGTGCACATGTTAGCATCAATCACAGCTTCAAAACTAGAAGCTTTCCCCATTCAGGTAAACATCCGTAGGTGCCATTGGCGAACGAATCTCATTTGGGATCATATTCCAAGTCATTCCAAACACTTCAGATCCAAGATGGCACTCGGAGCACACGCAACAACAAGTCAAATCTCAAACAAGGTAAGATCTAAACAATACACGTGTTAAAAGTTCTCTGCTTTATTATAGAATTTTTTCGATTACGTCCATCCAAGTACAAAGTGTGGATACTTCTAATAAGAGTGATACAAGTACAAGTTTTGATTTTGTATGAATGAGTTCTTCTTGAGCGAAAAAGCGAAAGCGCTCATTGTCGCGTACCTAGCTGCGTCCTGATAATGACTCCTAAGCAAACAATCCACCAGGGCCGAATGAGTGATGATACTGAGAACTCCTAGGATGCCGCCAATAAGGAGAACCGCGATCAAGTTGTAGATTGAAGCTTGCAAGACAAAAGAGGATACCGATGCCAAGACTGTAACTCTGGAGCGGAGACGGATAAAGGAGTGGCACCCTGTAAGAGCACAGACGATCGGCCCCTGATTTCAAAGCCGGCGTTGAATGCTCTTATGCTCTCTGATTTTTGATCCCTGCTTTATGCTCACTGCAAGGAAAGAAAAGGGGGTCAAACCCAAACTTCTCCCCAGTCTGCTCCGACTAAAGGCCAGACGTGCACATCAAGTAGAAAAAAAGTCATCCCTATCCATCCCTACAAGTAGGCCTCATCACAAGAGCTGAAACCTCTTGACGAGCCCATCGTAAGAGCTGAGACTCCTTGACTAACGGATTCCTGAACTTCAGGAATGCAACAAACATCACCACTCACAAAACAGAGAAAGAGTTTAGCAGTAAAGAACTTTTAGGAAGCAGTTCAGATCTCTTCTAAAGAGTTTCGCCCTATTTATAAGGAGAAGAAGCCCAAGCATCAACCGCTCAGGCTTCGAATCCCAAAGGAGGACGAAGCGTTGCTCGACTTGAGACCCTACATGTGTCATAGAAGAAGGGACTCGAACTGTCGCACCAGATACGCCATGCTTCCTACAAAATTACTCACATTCATAAGTGACAGTTCATTAATGTCGCAATAGATGGGATGTGTATTTAAGGCTCTGCCAGACTGTAGAGCCGAACAACAAGACAAGAATGAAGCGATAGCAAATCCACCTAAGTCATCTTCAGGCTTTGCATCAGTTTCTGATCCCATCTTTTCATCAAAGTCTCCAGGAACTTATAACTCAAGTTTCCAATTTCTCAAAAATAGGAGAGCAGAAGGGGCATCTGTAATGATCATTTTTTGACCCGTCCGAGATTGTGACATGTGTCGATCTAGCCTCAAAGGGATGCACGACGCGTGGCCACCTCCAGAACACCTAGTTCAGAGTCTTCATCCAGTTTGAACTCCAAGCAGGCGGGTGATTAGAAAAAGAGGTAAATTCAGTTACAGGGGATCTTCACCTCTAAAGCCGAGTCCTCATTCAAATGGGACAGTTACCCCTCAGGAGCGGTCGTCCTTATCTGCAACAAGGTGCAGATTATCAGATAGAGTTAGACTCTCCCCTATCTCGATTCAAATCGAGATGCTCAGCTCAACCGCTATTAAGATGAGAATTTTAAGTATTCAAACTGAGTAAGATTCCTTAGCCTTATGTGATTGATAGTAGGGGTGGCAATTGGGTCGGGTCGGGTCGACCCGACCCAATTATTATACGGGTCAAAAATTCAGACCCAGACCCGACCCAGACTTAGTCGGGTCGACCCGACCCGACCCGTTTGACCCGATTATTAAACCTTAAATACAAATTCTTTACACTATATTATCAAATTGTTGGGTGGTATAGCTGGTCACCGCACTAAATTCATACACTAGAGGTCATTGGTTCGAAAATGGGCTCACGCATATTTTTTTGACAATTTAATTTAGGCGAAGAGGAGGAGGCGTGAGCGGCGACAGGCGAAGCGGAGGAGGCGTGGGCGATAACGGAGGAGATCGAGGCGAGGAGGCTGAGAGGAGAAAGAATAATCGGGTCTGGTGGGTCTGGCGGGTTCGGGTCGACCTGACCCATTTAATAATCGGGTCAGACGGGTCGACCCGATTACGACCCAAACCCGATTAGCCCAAACCCAGACCCGCTAACTTTGGTCAGGTCGGGTCGGGTCTGGCGGGTCGAGACCCGTCTGCCACCCCTAGGTTGACATAACCTGTAAAAGTAAAAAATTTCTCCCAACGAGGAAGGGGATCACGATCAGAATCTCGAAACCCTAGCACACCAGAGAAGCCTACCTATAATCACTATTGTTATAGAGGAATTCTTCTCTCTCTGTGATTTTTCTCATTTCAAGTTTCTACATAAGTTATGTGTATTTGTGCTTGCTTTGATTTCAATTTAACTATCTCTTAACTGGTAGTCAATTTTGCATCATTATCATCACATTTTCTACCAAATTATGTTAATTATGTTGCTAATAAATCTCTTTTGGGTATTTTGTAGATAATTAAAGGTCAAGGACAAGACTGTAACATAATTCTGATTTACCAGCTAATTTTCAGATTATTAAAGAGTTTTCTTGAGGAGCAAGAAAGATCTTTCCAGATAGGGGTAGATTAGTCCTAAAAATAAGAGGATGAATTAGGACAAATGCTAACCCAAGTACATAAATAATTGGATATCCCTTGGAGCTCCCTTCTAGAAGAAAGACAGTTGGAATTGGATCAAGGTGTCTGCGCTTAATCAAGCCACAAAAATGCAGCTTTTGCTGCATTTTCGTGACAATCCTATGGATAGAGCCACGGATCAAGGACACGTGTTCCCTCATTTCGTGCTCTCCAAGCCACTACAGTCTATAAATATCATATAAATTCACCCAAGAGAGAGTTAAATAGAAAACAGAAAGCAGAGTATTCTTATTGCTTGTGCTACTCTAGTTGTTCTTCTCTTGCATCATTACAAATTTAGTCCATGTTTTTAATTTTCAGAAGTTGAGCGGGGAAGAGAGAGTGTATTGTGATTGAATCAGTGACAAATCAATACAAGGATCACTACTTTCCTCATTGCTCTTACTTGCATCTTCTACTTTGTGTTTTTTTATTATGTTTCTAACAATTGCTAACATCTCTAACAAACTTTACATTTCATACTTTTTAT
Source organism: Agave tequilana (assembly GCA_038442645.1). NCBI lineage: Eukaryota > Viridiplantae > Streptophyta > Magnoliopsida > Asparagales > Asparagaceae > Agave > Agave tequilana. Next base: position 197,417 of record JAVJIF010032236.1, on the reverse strand, counting down.
TCATGTCTAGCTAACCTTTTTCTTGCATGGCTAACTAACTATTAACCCACTAACCCTAGATACTTGAATGATAACTCACATGAATTTATAGCATGCCAATGAGCCTTGTGCAAGTAAAAGCTATGGATGGCTTATGATGAAGGGTTCTAACTCTAACTCTCTAATAAGCAATCTAACACTCATATTTCATACTTTAACTCTATGTTCTTGATGATCTACTGATTGCCTAACTTGCTTGTTTTGATTTAGAGAATGCTCGTTTATCTTTGACCGATACCGATAATGCACTTATTTCTCACCCTAATCTAGCCTTAAAACGGATCTTGATAGGATGATATTCAAGTTCCTGTCGTGTAACGCAAAGTGGAGGGTGAAGAACTTTCACTAGAACATCACATGACTAGTTCTTAATGCACAAAACTCATAAAGGCCAAGGATCCATTGTAAGGCCCTATCTTCAAGCAAGTTAACGGTTAGTTGGGTTCACTAATAGAATGTTAGCCATGCAATCTTTCTCATTTTCTATAACTTAAACTTTTCTAGCAATTTTTCTTTGACTTCTTCAAATTTTTTCAAACTCTTTTTGCACTTCTTTTCTCAAAATTTTGTTTTAAAACTTTTTTTAAAACCTTCTTTTAGTTTCTCTAAACCTTCTAATTTTTTTTCTTTGGTTACCATTCATCACTTTCTCGAATCCACATTTCATGTCTCTTTTGTTTTCACTCACTTTCTGACTCACAACCAAATCACAGCACCGATTTCACACTTTTCTTTCTTTCTTTCTTTCTTTCTTTCATTTTTAACTGAAACAAGAAGGACATATTTTGAAGAGAATAAAGTAAGAATGGACAAATCTTCTATCGCTCCCTCTCCCTGTGGATACGACTCGTCTTACTATTTGGCTAGGATGAATAGTTCGGAAGGACATAAGCACAATTACTGAAGAACATAACTCACATCAATAATGAACTCTTAACTCTGGTGCTTGTATCATTTCAATACACTTTCCTTCTCCCGAACAAATGTAATTTTTTGAGCCGTTGCCGGGGAGGGTAACAGTTTTAGCTTTTCAGGTACTGAAAATAAGGAAATAGCTGCTGTAGTGACATATAAGTGGTCTTGGACCTCTGCTCTAGAAAGCAAAGACCAAGCCCCTTAGACTTGTCGCGTTTTCTCGGCTTTTGCCATGTTTACGCGGCAAGAATGAGTTGACTACTAACAGATTTTTTTTACAGGTTGCTTGCTTTGCAAAAATTAGCTCTCTGCAACAATTATTTTCCTTATATGTCACCCTCATATTACTGCTAATAAACCAACAACAAAAAGCGTGTTGAAAGTTAAAAATTTGTTTAGACATTTGCATCTTAGGGCACGTGTCTTTCTAATTCTTTTATTTTACTGTTGAAGAGTGCTGAAGCAAAGGTATATAAGCATAGCATATAGAATAGGACTCGCTCTTTAATTGATTTATCCACTTTGAGTGAATCTTATTTGATAAATTCCGTACACTTGCACAAATCGATTTTAAGGGCATCACCCAAATAAACAAGATAAAGTGGGAATTCATTACCCTTCCTTAACCAAAAAATAACTTTTCAAGCACTCACAATCCCATGTCTAATTTAAAAATTGATCGAGGTTGACCCCTAGGGACATCCGGACTCATTAGGAGATTAACCTCCAGGATAGAACTTGTTTGAATCTTACTCCTATGAATGTCTAAGGTCGGGATTAAGAGGTTAAGCCTTAAAAATACCGTGGTTTGATATAATTAAGGCCCGTTGCTTACGCACGGATACCTCCAACCATATTTTGCCCCTACCTGGCTGATTAGTTTGTGGTCAGATTCATACAACAACCTTCCCCTGAAAATCGCTCAGTTAGGAGTCGTCTAGGTTCTGATATCTTAGACTAGACTTGGAGATTATTTTTCCTTTTTTCTTGTTTGTTCTTTTTCTTTTTACGTCTATTTGTTGGGTGAACGTTATTGGTGTTGTGCATGCAAGAGTGGTCCAGGAATCCAATTTCATCAAGCTTAGATAGAAACACTCCACTTGCATCTACACCCCTCCTAAATTCATTCCAATCATAGCCAACCATGTGTCGCTTCAAGATAAGTTTTACCCCATTACATCACTTCCATTCTGCTTCCAGTTACCAGAGACTAATGGTAACAATTTCGAGTTGAAATCCCAATTTATAAACACAATTTTTAGATTTCATGGCATGAATTCTTAGGATGCATATTTTTTCATTCGGGAGTTTGAAGAAGTATGTTTGATGATGCGGATTCCCCAGCTGGGGATAGACGCCATGAGATTGAGGTTCATTCCCTTTGCTTATAAGGACACAACCAAGAAGTGGCTGTATAGCTTGCCTATCGGTTCGGTTTCATCTTGGGACGACTTTGTTAAGGTTGTCCTTAAAAAATTCTACCCAATCCATAAGACCATCCTCATCAGGAAAAATATAATGAAGTTTAGGCAAGAGACTAATGAACCATTCTAAAAATATTTTGAGCTCTTTAAGGATTTGTTAGCCCAATATTCTCACCACGGAATAAGAAATGGCGGTAGCGACAAATTCTCTATGGTAGACTAAATTACCAAACCAAAGCGCTCCTTGAGACTATGTGTCAAAGAGATTTCTTAAAGAAGGACGAGGACCAGGATTGGAATTTATTTGAAGTCTTAGCCGAAAAGACCCATTTAGTAGGAGTCTTGTCCTAAAAAGACTAACCCCATTATATCCAGAACCGGTATATATTCCATTGAGTCTTCCATAGCTGCCGAGGCCAAAATTATACAATTAACGAAGAGACTGGAACTACTAGAGTCTAGGGAACAGAACTCGGTAAATCAGATCAAGCTACCCCAAATATCAAATCCTGGTTGTATCTACTGTCAAGCCTTGACTCACATTTTTGAGGAGTGTCCTATATACCAAGCTCAACAGATGTTACCTGATAGTATGAATGCAGCCTTTGCCAGACCAATCCTTACTCAAAGATAGACAACCCGGGATGGAGGAGTCATCCTAACTCTTCTTGGTGTCAATATGGTCCTGAGCAGCCAAGACAACATTTTCCACATCAATTAGCTGCTCAGACTCATTAACCCAATTTTCAACCGACTTACCAACACAATTTTCAGCCCGCTTACCAACAACAACAAAATTATCTAGATAAAAAAATGACAGATTTGAAAAGAGCATTAGAAACCTTGTTAAAAACTCAAGTCTCAATGATGAACAGTCACAACCAGGCTATTAATAGGCTAGAGGTTCAGATAAGTCAATTGACAAGCTCACTTAATGAATGGCAAAAGGGAACATTACCAAGTCAGTCATTGTCTAATCCAAAGAACTTCTTTCCTGTTAATGAAGCCGAGGATGTAATACCGAAACAATGCAACACTGTTCATATTCTAAGGTCTGGAAAATAAGTAGATAACCAGGTTTCAAATGCTCCAGTATCCAATCCACCAATGTCTGCATAACCAAAGCCAGTTTCAAACAACCCGTCTTCATCATCAAGTTCACAATCATCCACTTCAAAGTCTGACGAAAAGGATAAATCAGCTGAGCAAACATACAAGCCTATTATACCATTTCCTAATAGGCTAGCAAACACCAAGACCAATGCTCAAATGCAAAAGATTAGAGAGATGTTTAATCAAGTCCAGATAAACGTGCCACTTCTTGATGCCATTCAACAAGTCCCAACATATATGCCAAATTTATAAAAGACATGTGCACCAAGAAAAGGAAAACAAATGTTTCTAAAAAAAGTCTTCCTTGCATCAAACATTAATGAGTTGCTATCTGAGCCCATCCCTGTAAAGTACAAAGACACCGGATGCCCAACCATTTCATGTATTATAGGACAAACCATCATAAATCGGGCACTGTTTGATCTGAAAGCAAGTATCAACTTGCTCCCATTTTTCGTGTATCTGCAACTAGGGTTGGGCGACCTCCGTCCAACTCGAGTTACTATACAATTAGCTGATCGTTCTGTAAAAGTCCCCAAGGGAAAATTACGAATGTCCTTATACAGGTCGGGGAGTTCATCTACCCCATGGATTTCAATGTTTTGGAAACACAATCCGTGCTGAATTCAAAAGCTCAGACCCCCGTCCTTTTAGGATGACCCTTCCTAGCAACAACAAATGCGATCATAAATTGTAGGAACGGTCAATGCGCTTAACTTTCGGCGACATGACTAAGGAGGTGAATGTTTTTCGCCTGAAAAACAACCTCAAGATGTGGATGACTAATAATTTGAAGTGAACTTGATTGAAGGACTAACCAGTGAACATGAGGAAGAGTTAAAGTATGAGCCTCAATACAAATGTGATTTGGAGTCAGATGACTTCAACCTTGACTAGATAATAGACTCAACAATAGAGTGGGCAACAAACACAACCCCGAACATTTCCTTGCAAGAAGAACAACCATTAACAGATCATATCCCTTTGTCCGAACTGAATGCTCTTCCTAGTCATCTCAAGTATCAGTACTTATGTAAAAAGGAAGCTTTCCCAATGATCATTGCTTCCCATTTAATAGAAAAACAAGAAGAGGATCTTCCTTTTGTGTTAAGAGAAAATAGGGAGACCATTAGTTGGACCATGGCCGACATCAAGGAGATCGGTCCATCTATTGTGCAACATCATATTCATCTGATAAAAGAGGTAAAGCCAAAACGAGACCCACAGTGCAGACTCAACCCCATTATGCAAGAGACTGTCGGTGTAGAGATCTTTAAACAGCTAGATAATGAGATAAATTATCCCATATCTGATAGCCAATGTGTGAGTTCAGTCCACGCCGTACCCAAGAAAACTGGCTTTACTGTGGTGGAAAATGACAAAAAAGAATTAGTACAAACTCGTCTTCCAACGAAGCTTCGAGTTTTCATTGATTATTGCAAGCTGAACTCCACCACATGAAAAGACCACTTTCCTCTTCTTTCATAGATCAGATGCTAGAAAGACTGACCGGACACGAGTACTATTATTTTCTTGATAGATATTCAGGATACAACCAAATCCCATTACTCCCGAAGACTAAGAGAAAATAACTTTCACATGTCCCTTTGGAACGTTTGCATACCGTAGGATGCCATTTTGATTATGTAATACTCCTGCAATGTTCCTACGTTGTATGCTTAGTCTATTCTCAGACATAGTGGAAAGATTTTTAGAAACATTTATGGATAACTTTTTGATCTACAGAGTCTCCTTTGACTAATGCCTGCATCACCTCAAGTTGGTCTTACAAAGATGCATGGAAAAAATTTGACACTTAACTGGGAAAGTGTCAATTCATGATCAAATATGGAATCGTCCTTGGGTATGAAGTTTCGAGATGAGGAATTGAGGTTAATAGGTCCAAGATGGAAATGATAGCTAAACTCTCCGAACCAAAATGCTTAAAAGACATCAGACTTTTCTAGAGCACGCTGATTTTTATTGAAGATTTTAAAGAGTTTAGCAAAATTGCTAAACCCTTAACTAATCTTTTAAGAAAAAAATGTTCCTTTCCATTTTGACGATGGATGTCTAAAAACTTGGGAGGAGCTGAAACAAGAACTTGTCTCTGCACTGATAATTTCGACACCCGATTGGACTAGACTTTTTTAAGTCATGTGTGATGCCTCTGATTATGCCATTGGTGCTGTCCTAGGATAGTGCATTGATAACAGGCAGCACGTGATTTACTATGTGAGTAGGAAGATTATTGATGCCCAACTCAATTACACAACAACTGAAAAGAAATTTTTAACAGTTGTGTTTGCGTTGGAGAAATTTCAGCAATACCTACTCGGGTCCAAAATAACGGTGTTCACCGATCATTTCACCCTATGATATTTGATGCAAAATAAAGACATTAAGGTTAGAATCATTCGTTGGATCCTTCTTTAGTGAGAGTTTGATTTAGAAATCAAGGATAAATGGGCGTTGAAAATGTAGTGGCAGATCATTTGTCTAGAATCCCAAACTGACCAGTGAAGACCATCCCAATTAATGAGAACTTTCTTGACGAATACATCTAAGTGATGTGTAAAGAGCCCTGGTATGCTGACATTGCAAATTATCTTGCATCCGAGCAAACACCTTCTAGTTGGTCAAGACAGGACAAACATCGCTTTTTCACACAGATACAGTTCTTCTTCTAGGCTGAGCCATATCTCTTCAAATACTATCCTGATCAGATCATTAGAAGGTGTCTTCATGAGGATGAACACCATAATGTGCTGACATTTTATCATGATTTTGCATGTGGTGGACACTTTGGTCCGCGCAAGACTACAGAAAAAGTTCTGCAGAGTGAGTTTTACTGGCCCACTCTCTTTAAGGACTCCTATAATTTTTGCAAACTCTGTGCAAGATATTAAATGACGGGTTGAATCACATGTAAGGATATGATGCCCCTTACACCAATTCTGAAAGTGAAAATTTTTGACGTGTAGGGCATCGATTTTATGTGACCCTTTCCGACTTCTTTCGACAACCAATTCATTTTGGTAGCCGTTGATTACGTTTCAAAGTTGGTTAGAAGTTGTTCCAACAAAGACGAATAATAACTGAGTTGTCATCAAGTTTTTGAGAGAAAAATATCATTTCACGCTTCGGAGCCCCCCGTGCGATATAAGCGACCACGGGAGTCATTTCTGCAATCAGGCTTTTGAAGCCCTACTGCTGAAGTACTCCATTTCTCATAAATTATCTACGGCCTACCATTCTCAGACAAATGGACAGGTGGAGGTGACAAATAGACAAATCAAATTCATCCTAGAAAAAATTGTAGGACAAAATAGGAAAGACTGGTCGGTTAACCTTATTGATGCACTATGGGCTTATCAGACTGCCTATAAAACTGTTCTTAGGGATGTCTCTATACCGAATGGTATTTGAAAAACCCTGCCATCTGCTAGTGGAGCTTGAGCACCGAGCTTTCTGAGCTATTAGACAACTTCATTTTGACCTAAAAAAGGCCAGTGACTTTAAAAAGTTGCAGATTTTCATGCTTGAAGAAATAAAAAGCGAAGCCTATAATAATGCTCGAATGTCTAAGAATAGAACCAAACTCTTTCATGATCAGTCCATATATAGGAAGAATTTTGTCCCTGTACAAAAGGTTCTACTGTACAACTCTAAGCTTCACCTTTTTGCCAAAAAACTAAAGGCACATTGGTCAGGACCATTTCTAGATCCAACCGTTTTTTCACATGGTGCAGTGGAAATTTTTTATCCTAAGAACAGTAATGTATTAAAAGTCAATGGTCAAAAATTAAAATAATTCTTCATCGCCGAGCCTAAGCCACACGAAACTTTTGAACTGGGTCTCTGTGACCCAGTATATAAGTGACCAGGCCTTTCTATAATTTCTTCTGCTAATCATTATAAAAATATTTTAGGGGACCTTTTTTGTGAATAACTATTTTCCTATTTCTTTTAAAAATAAAAATAAAATAAAATATAATTATAAATATAAAAAATAATAGAAAATAAAAAAGAATATATATATATATATATATATATATAACAAAAAGATTTTGTACAAAATTTTAAAACACCAAAATCTCCAATTCAAATTTCCTAAATCCTCAAAGGGTAAAAAAGGAAAGTCATAATCTTTCATCCTATTTATACCCCTCCTCTCTCTCCCACGGGTATCATCTTTCAAACTTTAACATAGATCTAGAGAGGAGAGAAAGCAGCGCTGCAACCCACCAAAACGCGACCCCTCTCTCCACTAAATTGCAACGAAAGTGCAAGTTTTTTCGATATTCCGCGGCTTTCCTGTAGAACCAGCCGCGCTGCCAGAGTCCGTACCTGTCACCGTGGAGTGTAGATCTCAGATCTACCAACAATTTCATCTCTACAGCAACTAAGACTGCTTAAGCAGTCCACCCTTGGTTCTCCCCCCAACGGTTTCCATGGGAGGTTTGCATATCCTTTCCCCTCTCTTTACGAATTTTTCTTCCATAGCTCCCACCATCTTTGCTGAGAAAAATTTTGCTAGAGTTTTCATGGATGTTAATGGTTATCGCACTATTTTCTTAGATTGTATTAGGGAGAGGAATTAGTTTGGACTAGTGTACAACAATGAGGATAGCGGTGTGGATTATTGCCCCAATTTGGTAACCCAATTCTACACACACATTGACAAATTCACCATTGATCACGATCTTCATATTTTCATTGTACACTTTGATGCAAAGAATTTTGTTGTTAATATCAACACGATTGAGATGATCACACAGATCTCCTATCCTCCACAATATGATGCACCATTGCCTCTCATCGAATATATGACTGTTATGGGTATGAGATGTAAGGAGAAAGATTGTGGGCTCAAGGCGAGCACCACATTCTGTAATTTGCATTGTATTGGACGATGGATCCAACGCAATATATTAGGTCTAGATCACACCACGTCTTTCAACAGACCGGTGCTACAAATTATAAACAACCTGATGACTAGGAGCACATGGTTTGTTTGAACACCGTCCTCTAGCAACACATGGTTGCCAATTTTCAAAGCACTCGGGGTGCGAAGTATTCACATCCGGTCCTTGTCACTCACATGTGTAGACATTTTCTGTCAGACGAAGTCTTTTCATCATATGACTAGGTCTAAATTTCTAAAGAGCGTATCACGAGTGCTTATAATAGTTGCATTCATGCGGTATGGACACCTACAGTATTGACAGAGGATGTTCCTGCTGAGACTTCCTCAGAAAAATGAAGTGAGGAAGAGGATGAGAGTGCCTTTTGGCAACAACCACCCCCTACTGACATTAAAGCTCTCATGACCTCCATTTAGAAGGGCATGAAGAAAATCTTTAAGGGTAAGCCAAATTAAGGAAAAGAGTGGAGGAACAAAATGAGAAGTTAGAACGGATTGAGGAGGGGTTGCAGCGTTCTCAATTTATAGGCCCAAGTACTTCAACGGGCCCAAGTAGGCGCCTAAGGTGATTTCGTATCATTACTTATCGTACGCATTCACATTTCATTTTTCATACGTTGAGGACAATGCATATTATTGGGGGGGTGTGTGTGTGTGAGGGGGTACTAACGTAGATTTTTTTTAAGATACTTTTTAGATTTTTCTTTCTTCCTTTTAGCTTTTTAGATTTTTCCTCTCTTTTAGGAAATTACTTTTCCTTTATAAAAAAAAGCATTTTTCTTTTCTTTTAGAAAATTTCGCTTCCTTTATAAAAAAAATTGATCCATTTTTAAGAAAATTAACTTGATTATAGGAATTAGAGAAACTCTAAACTAGGATTTCTTAATATAAGTTAAAATAAGAAGAATTGTTGGATTTTTAGGCTAAGAAAGAAAGAGTAGAAAGATAATTAGATTTTTAAATTTTCCTAAGTATTATATACATTTACATGTTGAGGGATTAAAACAAAGACCTAAATACCTTTATTTATAAATATATATATATATATATAATAAGAAAAACTAATTGTAAATATAAATAAATAAACACTTGATCACCAATTAAGCTGGTTAGTTGTGCCTTAAGAAGCATCATCGGTCACGCCTAAAGGTGATTAAATCCTTAGCATTCGTGGTCTTGTTTACTTGAGTCCTTGAACCCTAAAGATGTATTTTCATCTGGTGCCCTAAGATAATCTGATCTGGGAGTCATTGGTCCAAAGCTCACTACATGGGTAAATTAGAAAGCCTAATGAAGCTAAGAAAAATAATTAGTGTACATATATGTCTATATAAAAAATAAAAAAATATGTATATATATATACATATGAAAATATAAATAAAGATATCATAGTCTAAGTGTAATTCCTCATACATATAAGTGTATATATTCTAGGCTTGATGCAAAATCCAATGATCTCTCTACTTTTGAAACTTAACCTTAATTGAAGACAAAGGTTCGAGTGGAGACTTATAATTAGGAAGGAATAGTTTAGGTTGATTTAAAATCATAAGATCACTTAAATTTTTGCAAAAATGGATTGTAAATTTTCTTTCTTTTTTTCTTTGAAAATAAGTTTTCAAAACCACTAACATTTTTTCTTTTTTTATTGATTTTATGGGTGTAAACCGCTGAAAACTCTCAAGAGACAAAACTCCTCCTCTAGGGGTAACCTAGAGGTTTAACGGTTTGTTGCACATGCTCAGTGCAATCGCGTCACCTGCTAAAGTGGTGTAATAATTTCTTAGTTTAGTTTTTGCCTTTTTATTTTTCTTGAGGACGAGCAAAAAATAAGTGTAGAGGTATGATTAGTAGTTAATTTTGCATCATTATCATCACATTTCCTACCAAATTATTTTAATATGTTGCTAATAAACCTCTTTTGGGTATTTTGCAGATAATTAAAAGGTCAAGGGCAAGATGGTAACATAATTCAGATTTTTCGGCCAATTTTAATATTATTAAAGAGTTTTCTTGAGGAGCAAGAAAGATCCTTTTAGATAAGAGTAGATTAGTTCTAAAAATAAGAGAATGAACCTAGACTAATACTAACCCAAGTATGTGAAGAATTAGATATTCCCTAGAGCTCCCCTTCTAGAAGAGAGACAAGGGGAATTGGATCAAGGTGTCTGTGCTTAATCAAGCCGCAGAAACGCGGCTTTTGCCTTGTTTTCGCTGCAATCCTGTGGATAGAGCCGTGGATCAAGGACACGTGTCCCCTTCGTACTCCCCAGGCCACTGCAGGTTATAAATTTTCTGTAAATTTACCTGAGAGAAAGAGTAAACAGAAAACAGAGAGCAGAGTATTCTTATTGTTTGTGCTACTCTAGTTGTTCTTCTCTTGCATCATTGCAAATTTAGTCTAAATTTAGTCTAGATTTTTAATTTTCAAAAATTAAATGGGAAAGAGAGAGTGCTGTTGTAATTGATTCAGTGATAAATCAATATAAGGATTACTAGTTTTCTCATTGCTCTTTCTTGCATCTTCTACTTTGTGCTTTTTGATTCATGTCTCTAACAATTGCTAACATCTCTAACAGGCTTTTCAATTTATGCATTTTATTTATGTCTAGCTAACCTTCTTTTTGTATGGCTAACTAACTACTAACCCACTAACCCTAACTACTTGAATGATAACCCATATGAATTTATAACATGCCAATAAGTCTTGTACAAGAAAGAGCTATAGATAGCTTATGATGAAGGGTTCTAACTCTAACTCTCTAACAGGTAATCTAACTCTCTTATTTCATGCTTAACTCTATATTCTTGATGATCTATTGATTGCCTAACGTGCTTATTTTGATTTGGAGAATGCACATTCATCTTTGACCGTACCGATAGTGCACTTATTTCTCACCCTAATCTCGCCTTAAAATGGATCTTGATAGGATGATGTTCAAATTTTTGTCATGTAACATAAAGTGGAGGGTGAAAAACTTTCATTAGAACACCACATGACTAGTTCTTAATGCACAAGACTCATAAAGGTCAAGGATTCATTGTGAGGCCCTATCTACAAGCAAGTTAACGATTAGTGAGGTTCATTAGTAAAATGTTAGCCATGCAATCTTTTTCATTTTCTATAACTTAAACTTTTCAAGCAATTTTTTTTTCACTTCTTCAAATTTCTTCAAATTTTTTTTGCACTTTTTTCTTCAAAGTTTTCTTTTAAAACTTCTTTTAAAACTTTCTTTTAGTTTCTTGAAACTTTCTCTTTTCTTTTCTTTGGTTACCATTCATCGCTTTCTCGAATATGTATTTCTTTTCTCTTTTGCTTTCACTCGCTTCTTACTCACAACCAAATCACATCACCGATTTCATACTTTTTTTCTTTTTTTCTTTTGTTTTGAACTGAAACAAGAAGAACATATTTTGAAGAGAACAAAATAAGAACTGGACAAAGCTTCTATCACTTCTCCTCCTCCCTGTGGATACGACTCGTTTTACCATTTTGCTAGGACGAACAACTACTGAAAGACATAACTCACATCAATAATGAACTCTTAACTCTAGTGCTTGTATCATTTCAATACACTTTCTGTTAGACTTATTTTGTTTTAAAGTCTAATTTATTTTGGGCCTAATCAAGTCAATTGGATATTTGCACCCGCCCACTTAACCTATATTGTTTGACCCAATAAAGAATTGATCAAACCTAAATGGTTTGAGTCTAGACACGTTTTCAATTACACTTAGCCATGAGTATATTTAAATTAAAATGTGGGACTCATCTACACATGTGAAACTCGTGTTATAAATCAAGGGCCTAGATCTATGATGAGTTGAACTAGGGTTTCTTGATGCTATATATATCATGAGTAGGGTTCCCTCTCCACCAACAACAATAACCATCTCTCTCTTGGAGGCCTCTCATCTCCTCTAAGGATAAAGAAGAGAATTTGATGGCTAGAGAGAAGAATCCTCTCCCTCAACTCCGGCGTCCTCGAGATCGTGCAACCTTCGGCATCCTCTTCGTGATGGAATCAGGTACGCCTAAAACCCTCCTTCCCTTTGATCATGATAAAGACGCTTACAGTATATGTGTAGATCTTATATGGAATAAATTTAGATCTATCAATTGGTATCAGAGCCTCCTCTTTATCAGATCATCGGGATATAAAGTAATAACCTTTTGATCTCGATTTATGAAAATTATGAATCTCTGTATTTAATTCAATAAAGATTATTTTTGTGTCTCAAGTAATTGAATTAAATTGGAGATGATTAAATTAAATTCATGTATATATTTTTATGATTTAAATTTGTGTGTTATTATTTTTTATTCTTAAAAAAAAAGATATTAGATGCATGCGCTGGAAGCACCAGCGCATGCACATTAAAGAAATTAAAAAAAAAAATTTGGCTGGACGCATGCATGCAGGGAAGCACCTTCATGCATGCATGGCAGGCCTTAAAGTATTTAAAAAAAAAAGGGATACATGCTGCATGCTCTCTGCAGAGCATGATAGTGCTGGTTGAGCATGCAGGCGCGCGGCTTTGCGGGTGGGCAACAGCCGCCGGCCGCCATGTGCCGGCGGCTTGTAAAATTAAATAAAATAAAGGAGGTTAATTATTTTGAGTTTCATAATTAATTAAGATTATGAGATTAATTAAGATTAAAAATTTAGAGATTGAATTTTACTCTAATAAGGAAACTTACTCCTAATTAATCTCATATTAAATTTCAATTGGGATGGTGAGATTGATTTGGGTTTTAGAATTGAGATAGAATTCTAATCTATTAACTGTATTTTGGGGTAGAATTCTACTCAAATAAAGAGACCTAATCCCAATCAATCTCACATAAAGCTAATAGGGTTTTATTCAGTTATTTAAACCCAGCCCAATAAGAAAGGAAACCAATAATTTAAGTATTGCGGGTCGGGTCTGATTCAGACCCGATAAGCACTGCAGACCCGTTTTATAAATAGAAACTTCAATTAGCCGTTACGGGCTCTTCCGACCTCTGTTTTAGGCATGTAAACAGTCGTTTCGAAGCTCTTGACAAGAACTATCGTATTATAGAAATTATACATGATAAAACAGTAGTTAGTTAACATAAAGAAGGCATTGAAGTGTTTGTATATCATGGTTATGTGTACCTTTACATGCTTCCGCTTTATCATCAATATTATATTGCTTATATTGTCTTACATGATGAATATTGGTGTTTACTAAGTTGATAACACACAGATAAAGATATATACATGTTCAAGCTAAAGAATTTATAAAATAGCTTATTTAATTGCGTATGTAGTTCATACGGACAATAGCCGGCCCAAAGGAAGACTATTGTTTGGTCGAATTATGTACGGCTTCGGATACTTGATGTAGGTAATGGAAGTGGGAGAACCTTGGTGTGTGGTAATCGGCCCAAAGGAAGGTTGTCACACTATAGGCCCATATTGCATTACCCTCATCAACTAGTCCGATGGCGGAACAAGAATCCAGATGCATAAATTTGTGTGGCCCATGCATGTGGCAATTGGCCCAAAGGAAGGTTGTTATTATGACCGGGTCATTACATATATTATATGGCCAATATAGATTACTTAAACTTTAGGACCAATCCTATAAAGTGACAGTCGGCCCAAAGGAAGGCTGTTTTCTTACATAGGACCTAGACTTTAGGATATCTATATTGGGCCAGTACAGTGTTGGCATATAGAGACACAACTTGTTCTGAAAGTTTAACTGGCAGCTCTATCGGTTAGACTGGTTGCATTTTCTGAAATTCATTTTTTATGGCTATTACAGTAGAATTTTATTAAATGCAATGTTTATGTTAAACAGATGAGAAATTATACACTTATATAGTTTAAATTGAATGGTACAAACTTTAAGAAGTGGTAAGACCACGTAAATGATCATTCTTGAATTCATGCACCTAGAGTACATCTTAAAGATTGATGGATCTCTACTATCACTAATAAAAGTTCAGTAAAGAAAAGGTCAATTATGATAAGTGGGAGAGATCTTACAAGATATGTCTAATGGTCATAAAGTACACTATTCCTATAACTATTAGGAGTTCTATGCCTGATAAAGTCAGTGCTCACTTAGCATCCAGGGTAAACTTCTAATAAGAAAAGGAAAAGTGAAACTAAAGGGAGGAATATAAACACCACTACAGTGGCTAATCCTAAGTGGCAAATGTGCAGAAAAAGTAGCTTAAGGTCATTGCATACTTCTTCTGTAAGAAAGTAAGGCACCTCAAGTAGGAATGCATAAAGTATCAGAAATGGCTATTTAGCGGGTATATCTCATATTTATATTTGTTCTGAGATTAATTTAGCTTTAGTGCCACTTTATAAATTATGAATAGATAATTCACATAAGCGATTCAATGCGGAACTTCCAAACCCAAAGGAGGCCCAGCCCAGCTGCGCGATACGTATACATGGGTGATGGAAATAAAGTTGCAATTAAAGCTATTGGAGTTTGTAGGCTTAAATTAGATTCTGTTTTTTTTTGTTTTAGATTTGGATGAGACTTTATATGTACCGTCCTTTTAGGCGGAATCATATTTCTATTTCATTTGTTAGACAGATCTAGTTTTACTGTCACTCTTGATAATGAAATGCTTAGTCTACTTTCCAAATCTAAAGTTGTTGGTACTAGAATTCTGATTGATGGCTATATACTTCATGCTTTATATACTAAATCTCTATATGTGAATAGCATAAGCACAAAGCGAAAATTAATTAAAGAAACATTAGAAAGTTTGGTACTAGACGAAGATCAGGTGTCTTAATTTGGTGTAAACAGACATTTGTGGTCCATTCCCTACAGCTTCTTGGAATGGTCATGAATATTTCATCACTTTTACAGACAATTACTCTCGTTATAGGTACCTACACTTGTTCCATGAGAAATCCCAATCATTGGACATGTTTAAAGCCGTTAAATCTGATAATGGTAGTGAGTACTATGACAGATATGACGAATCAGGTAAATGTCCAGAATCATTTGTCAATTTCTGAAAGAGTGGTATTATCGCTTAGTACACCATATCTGGGACACCTCGTCAAAATGGTATTGCTGAGAGATAAAATCACACACTAAAGGATATGATTGGGAGTATGATAGCTCACACCACTCTACCAAAGTCATTATATAGTGAAGCCTTAAAGATGGTTGTCACCTCCTTAATAGAGTACCTAGCAAAACAGTAACTAAAACCCTATATGAGTTATGGACTGGGAAATCTCTCAGTATTAGGCATATACATGTTTGGGGTTGTCCAGCGGAAGCTCGGCCATATATACCATATGAGAAGAAGTTGGACTCAAGGACAGTTAGTTGTTTATTCGTAGGGTATTCTGAGAGGTGTAAAGGCTTTAAGTTTTATTGTCCCTCCACAAAGAACATAAAGACGGATTGCTAAATTTTTTTTGAGAATATTCAGAACAATGTGAGTCAACTACATAAGAATTTCATATTTAAGAAAGAACATATTGTTATACCTATGACAAATTGTTCCAAATGATAAAGTAGTTGTTCCACTTCAAGATGAAAATACAGTTGTATCCTTACAAGATACATATACAGTTCATCCTGAAGTAGATCATGCTGGTGAGGTAGAAACTGAAAATTCTCAACCACAAGTGCCTAGGAGATCAACTAGGAAGAGGAGATCAGTCATTATAAATGACTATATATAGTTTATCTCCAATAGTATGAGTTTGACATAAGCTAGAGGATGACCCCGCATCCTTAAATGAGGCCAAACTCAACATTCACTCCAGTAAGTGATCAAATGTCATGAAAGATGAGTTAAAATCCATAAAGGACAATGATGTTTGAGATTTAGTAGAGTTATCTGAAGGAAAGAAACCGATTGGTTATAAATGAGTATTCAAAACCAAGCGAGATTCGAAAGGTAATGTCGAAAGGTATAAGGCACATCTTGCCACAAAGGGATATACTCAAAGAGAGGGCATTGACTATAAGGAGACTTTCTCCCTGATTTTCATGAAGCATTCTTTTAGGATTATTATGGCACTTGTGACTCACTTTGACCTAGAGTTATACCAAATTGATATTAAGATTGTCTTTCTTAATGGTAGCATTAAGAAGGAAATCTGTATGGTGCAACCAGAAAATTTTAAAGTGAAGGTTTCATAATATTTGGTTTGCAAATAAAGAAATTCATTTATGGTTTAAAGCAAGCATCCCGTCAATAGTATTTGAAATTTGATCAAGTAATATCCAATTTTGATTTTAAGAAAAATATAGTTGATCAATGTATTTACCATAAATTTAAAGGGAGTATATTTATATTTCTTGTGCTATATGTGGATGACATTCTATTAGCAAGTAACGATATAGATCTTCTACTTGAGATCAAGAGTTTTCTCTCAAATAACTTTGAGATGAAAGATTTTGGAGAAGCTTCTTTTGTGATAGGCATCCAGATTCTACGTGACAGGACACGTGAAATATTAGGTTTATCACAAAAGGCCTATATCGATAAGGTGTTAGATAGATATGACATGAAGAATTGCTCTTTGGGTGATGCGCCTGTCACTAAGGGAGATAAGTTAAGTCTACTCTAATGTCTCAAGAACGATCTACAGAAAGAGCAAATGAAAGACATTCCATATGCATTAGCGGTTAGAAGTCTGATGTATGCTCAAGTTTGTATCCATCAGACATAGCATATACTGTTGAGAAACTTGACAGAAACTTGATCAATCATGGGATTGATCTCTGGAAGACTGTCAAGAAGGTAATGCGATATTAATAGAAGACTACATGAAATCTGATCAGTTGCAGCTGATCGGATACACAAATTCAGATTATGCTGTATGTATCGACAATAGGAAGTCCACTCATGTTACATTTTCCTTATTGTAGGAAGATGGTGGATTTAGTCGAGAGGCCATTACAGCTACACTGTGACAATAAGAGCTATAAAGCTCTACTGCAATAGTGACAAGAGTTCAGTAAAGTCGAAGCACATCGACATCAAGTTTCTTGTCATCAATGATAAAGTTCGAAATCATATTTTGTCTGTTGATAGTGATGACACTAATCTTAACATTACAGATTCACTCATTAAAGGACTTTCACCTAAAGTATTCTTAGAGCATATTGCTCATATGGGGATGACTAGTCATTATGATATCCTGATATTGTGGGTGAAGGTTCACCTAGAGGGGGGATGAATAGGTGATGGCTAATCTAATGGTCACTTAATGCCAAATGATGAATTATGCAAATGAAGCGGAAGCTAAAAACAAATTATGACCTAATAAAACTTTTACACTAAACACCACGTATAACACAAGAGTGTTGCCGAATTCCCCGTGAAGGGCTCTGGACAAACTCCTCTAGATTCCCCTTGAATGGGTTGAGGTGCCGTGTTGGCTCTCTTGGTTGAATACAAGTGTTAACAACAATCCCACGCAAGTATGTCAATATGAGCACAAGGAATATATCATGCATATAAAGGTAAAGACAAGATAAGTAATGCAAGATATAACAAGAGACAAAGAGAGAGAGAGAGAGAGAGAGAGAGAAAAGGCAATCGCAAACACAAAGGTATGTTTCGAGGTTCGAGCACACTTGCTCTACATCCCCGCCTTTGACACACGAAGGATTTCCACTATGCAAGATGCCAATGGATCTCTCCTCGGTGCCGCAACACCTACAAGCCATCGGACTCTCTAGTCTCTTACACACCGCAAGCCCACCGGCTCGCCGAGGCCGCACCTCAATCAACAAGAGTTCGCACCCGAACCCTAAACAACCACGAGCACACTTGCCCGTCTCCTCAAAGAACAAATGAAGTCTTTGGTGATCACAACACTTTGATCACCTAAAAACAATCTCACTACAACACACCTATAGGATGAATAATCAATGGATAGCTCAAGTGTGGTGTGAGAAAAACAAGGATGAGAGTGGTGGAGGAAAACTCAAAGAATCACTTTAACACTCTTGATAAAATCTTCCCTTTTGATAGGAAATATTTGCACTCAAATTTGTGGAGAAAACCCTTTTAAAAGAATGGGAAAAACTGGCTCAAAGCTCTCCTAAAATCTTGGCTTGAAACAATGACCAAACCCCCAAATTTATAGGCCAGAAAAATATAGCCGTTGGGGTCTGTCAGAGCTGCCGGTCGATCGGCGCGGTCGACCGCCAACGGTCGGATTTCTGACCGTTGGAGCCACGGTCGACCGCCCGGGTCGACCGACCCACTGGAGCTGAGAGTCTAACTCTCTGTCGGTCGACCGGTGCGGTCGACCGAACTTTCCAGAGAGCTCTGCTCTCTGGAGCGATCGACCGGCACGGTCGGCCGTCCTCCAGTACACAAAGGCGTGCACATCTGTGCACGTCGGTCGACCGGTCCGGTCGGCCGACTCCAGGATTAGTCGACTTATAAAGGAGGCAAGTCGACTTATCCGAAGCCTGAAACAGTTTTCTGGGATTTAAAACATGGTCTTTTTGACTAAAATAAAATCCCATAAAATACATAAAAATCTACAAAAATAGTTTAACCAATATACTTTGATATACAAACATGCTTGAACAAAATCAAGACATGTTATAAAAGATTGGACTATTTTTGTAACTTGGAAATATTTGGCTCATGATAAAAACTGTATTTTCCAAAACATATTTTCTAAACTTTGTTTTTCCAAAACATGTACAAATACAAAATCAAGATATTATAATTCATTTTAAGGTATAGTGTGTATGGATATGATCCATTACACAATCAAGATGAAATATCTATGTTTTTGTCAATAAGCTCTAAACTTGGTTTTGGTTAAAAGATAAGTACATGAGAAACACCAAAAACCAAACTTGTATTTTTTCAAAATGAAAAATCTTTTCTAAACTGAAAAATCTTTTATGAAAACAATTCTATCAAGAGTGGGTGTGCATGGTATACTTGAGCAATCCACCAACTATTCTATCCTTTACATTTTATCTAAAACAAAAATAAAATCTTATATCTAGACACAAGTCTTCATCTTCTTCAAGTCTTCACTCGAAGGCTTCTCATCTTCTTGACTTGGTCCAAGCTTGATCCAAAAGCTCCTTGGATCACACCGTGCTAACTCCAAATCTTGACATTTTATCCTTTGTTGAGTTATGCACCTACTAAGATCTTGATAATGAATCTGTCACTAATTAAACACAAGATCATTAGTAAACATAACTTCATGAGTTGATCATCATCAAAACTAGGGTGATAGGCCTTTGGGCCAACAATCTCCCCCTTTTTGATGATGACAAAACACATGAAGTTATATATGCATGGATTAAAGTAAAGCTTCAAGGAAGCTCCCCCTTAACTCATGCATAGACATAAATAATAATATATGACAATGAAGCTCATAAATATGTATGCAAATGATGGAGATGAAACAAAATAAATCTTTTTCTCCTTTTTCTCCTATTTGCAAAACAAAACATATATGCATAAATAATAAGGAAGACAAATACTTCTCCCCCTTAATCAATGAAAATATGCATATAGACTCAAATACTTCTCCCCCTTTTTGTCAATCATCAACAAAGGGTTCAAAGTAAAATCAAATCAAACAAAATTTTCTCCCCCTTTTTGTCAAAAACAAAAAGATCAAGAAGGGGTTAAACAAATCAATCAATAAAGATTTATATGCGATATACATTCATGAAGAGGAAGACGCTAAGTTAGCTTCCCTACACATATGCATT
The DNA here is from genome assembly GCA_038442645.1 of Agave tequilana. Classification (NCBI taxonomy): domain Eukaryota; kingdom Viridiplantae; phylum Streptophyta; class Magnoliopsida; order Asparagales; family Asparagaceae; genus Agave; species Agave tequilana. The sequence goes on along the minus strand of JAVJIF010032236.1, from coordinate 177,263 downwards.
ACATGAAGAAGGGATGACAAGCCCTAACTCACATAACACATATTATGTAATGCATAAGAGGAGATGTGAAGCTCCCCCTACACACGTATATCATATAAAGAAGAGTTGTCAAGCTCCTCAATTTATAATATACTTAACATGAATCTATATGTAGAAGAGATGTTAAGCTCTCCTTGCATATAGGAAATACATATCAAAACATTTTGAATTTTTTTCTTTAAAAAATTTTTAAAGGTATCAGAGCTCTTGTAAAACAATCAAATTTTTAAGATACCAAATTGAAAATAATCATTATTAAAAAACATATTGATACCAATAGAAATTTAACAAATATGAAGTTGAAGCATTTTGATATCAATGGTAAACATAATGATCAAAATATTTTATTTTTCATCAAAAACTTTGTGCTTTTAAAAAAAATGTGAACCAATTGAAAGTTAAGCACATGAAAATCATATATATGTATGAAAAATGAGTATACCAAGTGAAATTGATACATACATATATAAAAAACAAAATATGAGTATATACAAAAATTATCAATTTAGATACCAATTGAAAGAATTCAATGATACCAATTGACATAACAATAAAATCAAGTGTATAACTCATAACCTACCACCCTTCATATGCTCAAGATAGAAGATTTTCAATGAAGCAAACAAGGCATAATCGCCCATCTATCCTCCCATAGATGGTAGGGATTTTCAAAAATAGATTTGAAAATATTTTAGCATTGAAAATCACTACCAAATGAAGAACAATAACTAGTTAAAATAATTTTTTAAAAAACTAGTTAAAGATCCTTCAAAAGCATAAAATCAAAGCATATGTATTTCATGAATCATACTAAGTACATAAAAGTTCAAGCACTCATAGTCCATAAAGCTCAAAATTATCTTGAAAAGTAAAAGATGAGTGTTTAAAGGTTATGTAAATAGCATTTTCATGAAAATGATCATTGAAGCTCAAAAAGATGAATAATATTTTATAACACGAAAAATCATTTTTCACTAATCTTCATGGTATATGTATGATTAATCCAATCCTAACAATACACATACATATCCCAAATCTAAAAGAGTCTATTAATGATGTTTGCATGAAAGCAAGAGACTCACGGGTATACATGTATATTTATTAGATTTGAATTAAAAATACATATACATGAAGTAAAGTATAAAAATTGGCAAAGCATGTATAAATGAGAATCATCAAAAATAGCCTATACATGTGCATATAGTGGGTACAAATGAGCATGAAGTGCAAACATATGTAAGTCACGTGTAACTCACTATTTGTACATGTATAATACAAGTTTTGATAAAAACTACATCTAAGCATATTTTTACCACATGAAGCACACAGAAATATGAACATGCTATATGATATATGAAATTAAAAACATGTACATAGAAAGTAGGAGTTTAGAAATTGTTACCAACTCCAAAGCTCCAAATATGGTGGTTGTCCCACCAAGCTTCTTGATAGTGATGCGTCTAAGATGTGCCCATAAAGTCCATTGCATCCACTACCAAGGCACCAATTTTCTCACGTTTTGTGAGAGCCCTCACCAACATCAAAAACAAAAGGTGGGGGTTTTGGTACCCATATTTTCTTGGGTCCTTTGGGGTTAATCTTGTTGTAAGGCACCCAAAAATTCTTATTCTTAGCAAAATTAAAATGATCTAATCTATCATAACAATATTTTGCTAAATGGCCTTTGCGGCCACAATGTGTACATACGTACACCTTAGTATGCTTTTGTGTAGGAGTGTGATCATGTTGTGCAACATAAGCAAATGCATGGTTATGATGTGCATGAATGTGTGGAGTTTGTTTCTTTGAAAACATTGACTCCAACCTAGAATGATTAAAAGCACAAGAGTTCAAAGTTGAACTCAAACCATCCATCTTATTTTTCAAATCATTAATCTCATTAGTGGTGGCATGAAAAGAATGATGAGATAAAGAATCATTTTTCTTTTTCTTTTGTGAAACAAAATCTTTTTCTTTTTCACAAATTTTTCTTTTCAAAGATTTATTTTCTTGAAAAACAACTTCTCTTTGTTTTTCCACTAAATCAACTTTCTTTTTCAAAATAGTGTTTCCTTCACATAAATCATTAAATTTAGACATAAGGGAAACATTTTCATTTTTCAAATCTTCCTTATCTTTTTCTAAGCATGCAATCTTATTTTTAAATGAATCAAGTTCTATATGCATGCAATCCAAATTCTTTTTCAAATTCTTATTATCTTTTCTTAGCATGTCATATTTCTCTAATAGTTGTTGACAAAATGAAGCAAGTTCATCATATGACATGTTAATATCCTCATCCTCGGATTTGGAAGTTACCTCAAGGGGGTTATCCCCTTGGACCCATGTAACACACATTGGAGATGTCGCTTCCAACGTCCGAATCGCTCCCGGCATAATATTTTCTTTTTCACCAAGGGAGAGGAGGGTGTTCCACACTACAAAAGCCAAATCAAGATTAGCAACCCTAGATAAATAATCATCATTTAGGGTAGATCTTAAAGCATGTAGAGCCTTTGCATTAGCCTCAATATTCTTACCATTTAAACAATATGCATTATTAGTAGTGGCAAGATAAACATGATAACCTAGGGCTTTGAGGTACAAGGACATCTTCACCTTCCATATATGGATGTTAGCAATGTCAAACATGGGTGGTGACATGAAGTCCATGGTGTGTGTACAAATATTGTGATTAGCCTAAAAATGAGGATCTTTAACTCTAGGTTGTTAGACCAAATCAGAGTACCAAGCTCTGATACCAATTGAAGGTTCACCTAGGGGGGTGAATAGGTGATGGCTAATCTAATGGTCACTTAATGCCAAATGATGAATTATGCAAATGAAGCGGAAGCTAAAAACAAATTATGACCTAATAAAACTTTTACACTAAACACCACGTATAACACAAGAGTGTTGCCAATTCCCCGTGAAGGGCTCTGGACAAACTCCTCTAGATTCTCCTTGAATGGGTTGAGGTGCCGTGTTGGCTCTCTTGGTTGAATACAAGTGTTAACAACAATCCCACGCAAGTATGTCAATATGAGCACAAGGAATATATCATGCATATAAAGGTAAAGACAAGATAAGTAATGCAAGATATAACAAGAGACAAAGAGAGAGAGAGAGAGAGAGAGAGAGAGAGAGAGAGAGAGAGAGAGAGAGAGAGAAAAGGCAATCGCAAACACAAAGGTATGTTTCGAGGTTCGAGCACACTTGCTCTACATCCCCGCCTTCGACACACGAAGGATTTCCACTATGCAAGATCCCAATGGATCTCTCCTCGGTGCCACAACACCTACAAGCCCTCAGACTCTCTAGTCTCTTACACACCGCAAGCCCACCGGCTCACCGAGGCCGCACCTCAATCAACAAGAGTTCGCACCCGAACCCTAAACAACCACGAGCACACTTGCCCGTCTCCTCAAAGAACAAATGAAGTCTTTGGTGATCACAACACTTTGATCACCTAAAAACAATCTCACTACAACACACCTATAGGATGAATAATCAATGGATAGCTCAAGTGTGGTGTGAGAAAAACAAGGATGAGAGTGGTGGAGGAAAACTCAAAGAATCACTTTAACACTCTTGATAAAATCTTCCCTTTTGATAGGAAATATTTGCACTCAAATTTGTGGAGAAAACCCTTTTAAAAGAATGGGAAAAACTGGCTCAAAGCTCTCCTAAAATCTTGGCTTGAAACAATGACCAAACCCCCAAATTTATAGGCCAGAAAAATATAGCCGTTGGGGTCTGTCAGAGCTGCCGGTCGATCGGCGCGGTCGACCGCCAACGGTCGGATTTCTGACCGTTGGAGCCACGGTCGACCGCCCGGGTCGACCAACCCACTGGAGCTGAGAGTCTAACTCTCTGTCGGTCGACCGGTGCGGTCGGCCGAACTTTTCAGAGAGCTCTGCTCTCTGGAGCGGTCGACCGGCACGGTCGGCCGTCCTCCAGTACACAAAGGCGTACACATATGTGCACGTCGGTCGACCGGTCCAGTCGGCCGACTCCAGGATTAGTCGACTTATAAAGGAGGCAAGTCGACTTATCCGAAGCCTGAAACAGTTTTCTGGGATTTAAAACATGGTCTTTTTGACTAAAATAAAATCCCATAAAATACATAAAAATCTACAAAAATAGTTTAACCAATATACTTTGATATACAAACATGCTTGAACAAAATCAAGACATGTTATAAAAGATTGGACTATTTTTGTAACTTGGAAATATTTGGCTCATGATAAAAACTGTATTTTCCAAAACATGTTTTCTAAACTTTGTTTTTACAAAACATGTACAAATACAAAATCAAGATATTATAATTCATTTTAAGGCATAGTGTGTATGGATATGATCCATTACACAATCAAGATGAAATATCTATGTTTTTGTCAATAAGCTCTAAACTTGGTTTTGGTTAAAAGATAAGTACATGAGAAACACCAAAAACCAAACTTGTATTTTTCCAAAATGAAAAATCTTTTCTAAACCGAAAAATCTTTTATGAAAACAATTCTATCAAGAGTGTGTGTGTGCATGGTATACTTGAGCAATCCACCAACTATTCTATCCTTTACATTTTATCTAAAACAAAAACAAAATCTTATACCTAGACACAAGTCTTCATCTTCTTGAAGTCTTCACTCGAAGGCTTCTCATCTTCTTGACTTGGTCCAAACTTGATCCAAAAGCTCCTTGGATCACACCGTGCTAGCTCCAAATCTTGACATTTTATCCTTTGTTGAGCTATGCACCTACTAAGATCTTGATAATGAATCTGTCACTAATTAAACATAAGATCATTAGTAAACATAACTTCATGAGTTGATCATCATCAAAACTAGGGTGATAGGCCTTTGGGCCAACAGTGGGAGTGGATAATTTTATGTAACATACATTATTTCTAAGTGCACTTTATGGATATTTGTTGATTCTGATAAATAAATTTATAACTGCTTTTCCTAAAATTTATTTTTTGCGCATTTGAATTTGTTGAATTAACAGTTAGACTCGTTGGAGTCATAAAGTTAGACTCGTTGGAGTCATAAAGTGGAAGCCAGTTGGAATTGTACCTTATTTGATCAGAGGACATTTCCATACCACACGTTCACATTTGATCTATGTCGTTAGGGGTTCTGAAACTTGTGATGTGGAAGGTCCTACCTCGATTATACAGAAGGTAACGATCGCCATGTTCGGTGGCAGGACACTTAATGGATCAGATTGTTTTGAAACGTGGTTTGTCGGCGGTTAAAGTTTTGACGTCATAAAGTTATGCATAATATCTATTCAGTATGACTTGCTTGGCCCAAGTGGGAGATTGTTAGACTTATTTTGTTTTAAAGTCTAATTTATTTTGGGCCTAATCAAGTCAATTGGATATTTGCACCCGCCCACTTGACCTATGTTGTTTGACCCAATAAAGAATTGATCAAACCTAAATGGTTTGGGTCTAGACACGTTTTCAATTATACTTAGCCATGAGTGTATTTAAATTAAAATGTGGGACTCATCTACACGTGTGGAACTCGTGTTATAAATCAAGGGCCTAAATCTATGATGAGTTGAACTAGTGTTTCTTGATGCTATATATATCATGAGTAGGGTTCCCTCTCCACCAACAATAATAACCATCTCTCTCTTGGAGGCCTCTCATCTCCTCTAAGGATAAAGAAGAGAACTTGGTGGCTGGAGAGAAGAATCCTCTCTCTCAACTCCGGCGTCCTCGAGATCGTGCAACTTTCGGCATCCTCTTCGTGATGGAATCAGGTATGCCTAAAACCCTCCTTCCCTTTGATCATGATAAAGAGGCTTACAATATATGTGTAGATCTTATATGGGATAAATTTAGATCTATCACTTTCCTTATCCCAAATGAACATCTCTCTGTATTATTTTTGTAGGTGGATTGATTTCTTAGGAATTTACCCACTACTGAAGCGTTGTAAACTGGTAATTCCTTTTTCTCCGTGACTCAGATAGAGCAAATATTTGATCTTGCAGCAGCGAATACCATAATTATGGTCACAAAGTTTTTTTTTTGCTCTTCGATGGATCACTAATGATATTTTTGGATGTCATGACCAACGCATATAAAAAAAATACTTTAATATTGTATTCTTCTTGCGATTATGTAAAATGAGTATGTCTCATTTTTGTAACAATTAAATAGACAAATTTAGATTTTGAAACTCTGATATACTCGACATAATATCTAGCGTCGTATAACAATTTTTAAAATCCTAATGTAATAATTACATCAAAAATATTAAGCTGTTCGGGAGCTGAATTTCCTTAATTCACTTCCTCTAAAATACCTCCCATTGTTATCTTGTAATTCATGTCCATGTCTATCGTCTCTCATGTCAATTGTAGTTATATCTGTTGCAGTCAAAAATATTAGATTTCAATTAGAATTGATTGAAAAGGAGAAAAAGAAAACTCAAGCATTGTTTTAATTTGAAAATTAGGCTTGTCTCAGCCTTAGAAAAAAAACTACAATAAACCCCCTCTCACTTAAAGTTACGTATGGGGTTCTCAAACTTGGAATTCGCTTTATATGTGTGTGCCACATACATGTATTATAAGACGGTCAATCTCGCGCTGACGCGTAGATAAGATGTCGAGTTTCAAAGGAACAAAAACTTAAATTCTTTGCACCTCATATAATATAATAAGAGGGCCAATCTCACGTGTTAATGTGGGATTGACCTTCTTAAAAAATATATGTGTGGCTCGCACACATGAACAGAACCCTCAAACTTGTGCTACTATGTGGCGGCGAACCGAGAGATAACTAGGATCAAGCGGTGACAACTGTGGTGGATTGAGGATTCACTAGGATTTTGTCGAAAGAGGAGAGAAATGGAGAATTCGGGACACAGCTAAGCGACGACGATAGATAAAGCAACGACTACGGTTTCAGTAAGGGCCTGTTTGGTTAAGGGTGGAAGTGAGGAAGTGAAGAAGTGAGGAAGTGGTAATAGTTCCCTTTGGAACTTGGGAATTGGTTAGTAAGTTTTTTGGTGTATATCTAGGCAGACACGGACTGATAAAAAGACGGGTTTTGCGTAGGGCCCCCCTTATTTTTCAGTTTTGCAGTAAATCTATAAGGGATGTGTGCAATTCTGTGGACGCGGGGATGGGAAAAAAATAGCGGTGCAGGGCGAGGTCTAATTTATTTTAAATTTTTTGCCACGAATCCATTGGTGATGTTCAGATCCTTCGACGACATCAACGAAGGATTATTACTGATAGATCTTATTCTATTGTTGATGTATACATCGTAAGTGAAAATTCGTCGTGGATCATTGGTGTCCAAAACTCGAAGTCGTTTGTTTGTTAGGTCTAAAATCTATAATTTTGAAGTACTTTAAGGTTTTTCGGGTACTTCACTGATTAGTTTTAGATATTTGTTTGAATTGAAGTTTTGTTCATTTTCTGACGACTAATGAAGATCAACCAGTCTAATCGGTCAGGTCGGTAAAAATCAGATGAGAAGTTTTTCGTTCAATTGAACACTTCTTAATTATAGAACCATATTTCAAATCCGTTCCTTAGACACCAATCAAACTGATATTTACTCAGTCTCGTATTAGTAATAAATCAACAAGATAAATAATTCAACAATGATTTATCTACCAATAATATTTATTAAAATAAATATTCCAGCATGAATACCTTATTCAACATCATCCCTGTAATAAGAATGTTAGTTTAAAAAGACAGAATATATTGGAATTCAATAATTTCACAATCAATATTTATACAAGATAAATATTTATTAATAATAATTCGTGCATAGCTGAACGTTTGTATAAACGGACAAAGTAACAGAATAAGAACCAGATCTTTGGAGTGAACTACGCATAAATTGAATCTTCTTAAGACAATTACATCCCCCACTACGGTGCATACGAGTTAATGGATGCTGATCTCTCAAGATACAACACTCCTTCACGTGTTCTGCAAATCACTTTATAAAATCACGTACAATCGAATCAAAGTTGACCCGTACCTCTTCTAGACAGGAAGTTGAAATGGACCAAATGACTAGAAAAATTCCGAAGAGAATTTGTGTATGAACAGACCTTGTATTCAGAGAGGAGATAAAGGAAAATGAATTTTGAGTTGTTTTGATTATTTCTTTGGAGTGGTATTCTTCCCTTTACATAGGAATCAAAGGAAACCTTTTAGTTGTAACGGGTGCAACCCTTCCGAATAAGCACATCTATTCAATTAGAACGGGCACAACCTTTTCGAACAGAAATATTCGTTCACCGAATAGACACATCCGTTCGGCCCAAATGGTTTGTCTCCGTACAGACACTTCCATTCGTTTGTAATGAGCGCAATCATTTCGAATAGACATGTCTGTTCTCCGAACAGACACATCCATTTATCGAACAAGCACATCCATTCACTTACCACTTTTAATGTTAGACTAAAGAGTTTTCACTCATTTTGGTCCCATTTAGTTCTTGTTCTAGGCCAACTTCCGACATGAATATCTCATTCATTTAGAAACAAAATTGAACATGTGAATATACCACGTTCATCGCCAATGGAAAGAGAACGCATCCAACCATCTCCAGGGCATTCAGAGCAGCGGGTCTCGCCTAAAATTCAACTCATATTTCCTCAAAAACTCACTTCGTTAATTTCAAGTTTCCAATAATCCCCCATAATGAATAGAGATTCAAGAAAATATACACATTATGAGACTGATTCTATAGTGAAAGGTATTTTAGAAAAGAAACTGCTTCAGGATAGATGACTTCGATCTTGAACCTTTCATAGCGAAAGTCTTATCGGACTTACTGGCCAATCAGTGAACTAGGTCTTGAACAGTCGACTGTTTATGTAAGCCAAGTCAATAGGCCTTACACAATGACTTTCCAAAATGAACCTTAGTTCTCAGTTGTGTCCATTTTGGCCTTGGGTATTCATGGTTTCAGAGAATGTCTTTAGGGAATCACAGCCTCTATAGAGACTCTCAAAGAGACGTCCCATCTCTACACTCACATAGGTGATCGTCATATTAAGAGTAATCTACTCTACCCCACTTATTTTAATAACAAAATATAGGTATCATTAAAAGCATTACACTTATCCTAAATCCAGTTGTAGAAAGCACTTAGGTGCACAATAGGAATAGGTTGGAGTCAAGCTCCTAAGTGCTTATTCATAGAGTCAATCATAACTACTTTTTTATTTTGAACTTAGTCCATGAGATCTCTATTCGCTAAGTGAGGTTTTCATTAAGCTGACTGATATGGTTAGGCTTTTGCCCCCATTCCCCTTGATGTACAGTTTATAAGCTCTCCACTCAAACCTTTAGTAAACGGATCCGCTAGGTTATCCTTTGACGATACAAAGTCAATAGAGATAACTCCATTAGAGAGCAACTGCCTAACAGTGTTATGTTTACGATGAATGTATCTAGACTTACCGTTATATACAAAATTTTGTGTCTTAAATATCGTTGCTTGATGATCACGGTGAATACATATGGCTGTTACTGGTTTAGGCCACAGTGGTATATCCTACAAAAATTGTCATAGCCATTCTGCTTCTTTTCTAGTCTTATCCAAGCTGTAGATTCTGATTCTTTTATGGAACGAGTTATGCAAGTTTATTTGGAGGATTTTCAATATACTGCTGCGCCTCCGAGAATAAAAATGTATCCACTGGTTGATCTCGATTTCTCAGAATCTACATTCAATTTGCATCAATGTGCCCATCAAGTATAGGTGCATACTTTTCATATCTCAATGCATATTTCTTGGTATTAGATATGTAGCCTACTACTCATACTAGAGGTCCAATGATCATCACTATGATTATTAACGTATCTACTCAATTTGCTTACGATATAAGCTATATCAGGTCTGGTCGAATTCATTAGACTTTCAATAATTTGAGAATACTCCAACTGTCACTTTTCAGTTCCTGTATTCTTGTGAAGGTGGATGTGTGGGAGAAAAAAATTTATATTCTCTTTGATCACATGTTTCTTGAATCTTTCTATCTTCTTGTCCACGTAACGTGAGTGAGATAGAATGATTCCATCTGGTATTTTAGTAATTTTAATTTTTAAAATTACATCAGCAACGCACATATCCTTCATATCAAAGTTGTTGGATAACATCTTTTTAGTAGACTTAATAACTTCAATATTAGTCCCAAGCATTAACACGTACTCTACATATAAACATACAATGATATATGCATTTCCATCTGTTTTAGTGTAAACATACTTGTCGCATTCGTTGATAGTGAATTCATTCTTGATCATGACACTATCCAACTTCTCATGCTACTGTTTTGGTCCCTTTTTCAGCTTCTTTCATTATTTATGCTTCTGTGGTAGGCGTAGCCTCCTTAAATGTTTGAGGCTCGCTTTCAATCGCATATGCTATGAAGTTTGGACTAAAAAATTTAGAGATTTTCGATCTCTTACTACTTCTTGATTCAACTTCTTCGTTAACTGTTGGTTCACTGGGTTTTTCATCCCTGAACGATATTTCATGTGTTCTTTTCCCAAAAATTTTGTTTCTTTTCGTTTGCACGAAAATATTTCTTTAAAGAACACATCTTTTGATTAAATAATCATGTTTTACATGAATATTCAGTATTTCTGATTTGTGTACCAGAAAACTGTAGGCGCTGTTATTCAAGGTATAAAAATGCAGTCCACTATTTTAGATCCCAACTTAGTTTTCTTAGGCAGTGGCACTGATACCTTTGCAAGACACCCCCATATTTTGAGGTAATAGTAGGAAGGAGGCCTTCTGTGTCACAACTCAAATGAAAGAAGATCAAGTTTCTTGTGGGAGTACCCTGATTTATGTTAATAGGGCTTTCCCTCACAAGTTTTGCGGTGATCCAGAATTTACGAGCATGAAATTAATCATCTCTTTTAAAGTTATGTTCTTTCTGAAATCACCTAGGGGGGGGTGAATAGGTGATAGGCTAATCTAATGAACTAAATGCGGAATTACAAAACTAATTGCAACTACACTTAGTGCAACCAACGAGTGTAGCTGAATTCCTCGTGAAGGGCTCTGGATTAACTCCTCATGATTCCTCTAATAAGAGTTGAGGCGCTATATGAAGCTCTCGTGGTTAAGCACAAGTGAGGCACACACAAGCAATCCAAGTATATAATATATGATGAGCAATGTGAATAGATGCAAGGCACAAATAAAAGAGAGAGAGAGAGAGAGTAAGAGTCAATGGATCAAACGCAAACAACAAGATGTGTTTCGAGATTCGAGCCCCTAGCTCTACGTCCCCGCCTTCACCGAGAAGGATTTCAAATCCACTAACTTGTCCACCGAGGACTCCTACCGAGGGAACCTCCACCGAGGAGGATTTGTACAACAACCGGGAGTACCGAACTCCTCTCTCAACCAACAACCTCCACCGAGGCTATACAACCACAATTCACATCTACCGAAAAGGGATACAAACCAACACCAACTCCACCTCACCAAGAGGGAGTAAATCAACACCTCAACCTCTACCAAAGAGGGAGCAAACACCAACCCAAATCAACCTCTACCAAAGAGGGATATCACAAGGCAAGGGTTTACAACTTGGAGGTTTCCACAATCTCAAACAATCTCTTTTCCCACAAATAAAAAGATCCTATAGAATAGGATAGTAGATATAGCTCAAGTGTGGAGAAAACTAAGAGTTTGGAAATCAAAAACTCAAAGAAAAACTCTAGGGAAAACTCTAGATAAAATAAATAATTAAGATCAAAACAATTCCCTAAGAATTTCCTTTTCAAAATGATTTTCCAACTCTTTTTAAAACAAAGCAAAGATCAAATCTTTTTAGCTCTAAAAACTCTTTTGATTCTTGAAACAAAACACTAGAAGGTAGGAAAATTTTGGCTCATGAAAACTTAGTCAAAAACCCTAAAGAGATGGGGTATAAATAGCCCCCATCAAAAATTAGCCGTTACGCTGAATTCTCAGCCTGAGACGGCTGGCGGTCGACCGGCCGGTCGACCGCCAACGGTCAAATTTTTGACCGTTGGAAGAAGCCGGTCGACCGCCCGGTCGACCGCCCAAAAACAGACAGCAAGGCTCTTTGGTCCGGTCGACCGGCCCAAGTGCCAGCCCAACGTACACAGAGCTGTGCACGTCGGTCGACCGATCGGTCGACCGACTCTGGGTCCGGTCGACCGGTCGGTCGACCGCCAGAGCCTGTCAGGCACTGTTCTGGGTCAGAAAACTGGGTAAAAATTATTCTAATAAATCCCATAAATCTTCTAAAAATCCACAAAAATAGTTTTATCATTTTTCATTGATATATAAACTTGTGTTAAAAATTTCAACACAAATTTTAAATATATTGAACCATTTTTGTGTTATAGAAATTTTGTTAAAAACCAAAACTTGTATTTTTTCAAACTTGGATTTTTCAATAGGAAATCTGATTTTTCCTAAAACTTATTCAAATACAAAAACATGATACTTAAACACATTTAGGCATATTGCATATGGACATAAGTCCAATATACATAAAACATATATATATCATAGCTTTTGTCTTTAATTCCAAATATATGTTTTGTTAAAAATACCAAAACATAAAAACACATGAATAGGCATATCAAAATAAGTTTGTCTAGGATATGAAGCATACATGTATATAGAGCATATCTAATATATATAAACACATGTAAACTTGTTTTGATCTAACTATTCATGAAAACAAATATCGGTTAAACTAAAAACCGAAATACCGAATCCAAAACATAAAACGTGTGTGTATTGTGAACTTGAGCATATCACACTATCTAATCTTTACACATGGATCTAAAACAAACTAAACACTAGGATACCTAAGTCTTCTTGACGATCTTCATCTTCAAGTCGACTCGATCCAAAACGTGATCCACCGAGATAGACTCCAACGAGTGCAATGTATGATCTTGATGCTCGAGCTCTGGAATCACCATGTGAAAAGCTTCCAAACTCCTTTGTTGAAGCTAATCACCAACTAAAATCTTGATTAACTGATCTGAAACTAAACATCACAAGATTATTAGTAAACATAACTACATGAGTTAATCATCATCAAAACTGGAGTGGAAGGCCTCTGGGCCAACAATCTCCCCCTTTTTGATGATGACAAAACTCATTGAGTTATATATGCATGGATTAAAGTTAAGCTTCAAGGAAGCTCCCCGTTAACTCATGCATAAGAAATAAGCAATAAGATATGACAATGAAGCACATGCAAAAATAAACATGTATGCAAATATAAGGAGATAAACATGTCAATCAAACATAAAACTCATAAATACTTTTTCTCCTATTTGCAAAACAAAACATATATTCATAAATATGAATCCTGAAAACATGCATATATACCAAATACTTCTCCCCCTTTTTGTCAATCATCAACAAAGGGTCAAAGTAAGAACAAATCAATAAATTTTTCTCCCCCTTTTTGTTCGAACCAAAGAATCAACAAAGGGGTTAAAAACAATAAATGCAATGTTCTCCCCCTTTTTGTCTAAAAACAAAAATGATGTAAATAAGGGGTGACAATCAATTAAGATACCAAAAAAAATATGTCAAAGTAGTGCATCTTGATACCAATTGAAAGGAAACATAAAAACATTGATACCAATTTTAAGAAGCAAAAGCATCTTGATACCAATTAAAAACATTCAAATAAACATCTTGATATTAATAAAGAGTATTATTTTTTTTTTAAGCATATGATACCAATTAAAATTATAATATTCTACAATTTTTTTAATTCATTTTCTATCATAAAGTAAGGGAGTGGAATACAAAACCAATGGTAAACAAAATACCAATTGAAAGATAAAAATAAAAATTTTCTCCCACTTTATGAAATACCAAAAAAACATATATATATATGAAAAATTAGATACCAATCGAAATTGATACTATTTGAAGTCCAAGCATACATATATAAAAATATATGAGTATACAAGAAAATGTCAATATTGATACCAATTGAAAGAATCCAATGATACCAATTGAAACAACAATAATATCAAATGTATATCTCATATAACCTATCCTCCCAATCATGTTCATGTTTAAAAGATTTTCAATATAAAGCATATATAGGCATGGTCGCCCATCCAACCGCCCTTCGAAGGTAGGAATTTTCAAAAATAGGTTTGAAAATATAGTTTGTTTGAAAAACTCTACCATAACGAAGAATACCGTAACTAGTTATATGGAAAAACTTGTAAACTAGTACGAAATCCTTCAAGTAAGGAATAAAACAAAAATATTTTTCATGAAACTATGTAAATCACATGATCACTAAAAACACTCAAGGTCCATAAAGCTCATATCATACTCATGAAAACACAATCATGAGAAACATTTAAATGAAGTGAGTGCAAAAGTGTAATGTGAAACATGGCATCATGAAAATATTCAATTAAGCTCATGTGGAATTCCTTTAAACATGAAAACATGAAACATGGATAAAATAGGAATACAAGTTAAATGCATGAATCATCAAAACTAGACTATACTAGCACATCTAATGGGTACAAATAATCGTTCAAGCCCAAACATATAAAAGTTCATTTGTGGCCCACTATATGTACAAGTATAAATCCTAGTTTTAATGAAAACTAACATCTAAACGAGTAATCAAGGCATGAAGCATCAAAACAAAACTTATAAACATTCATATGATCATTATGACAAATATATGTACATTAGATCTATGATTTACATGATAGTTAAAACATAGAGAGAACACAAAATATGGGTCCATATTAAACATGGGTGTCTCAAATACTAATCATGTGTGTCATAGGGCTAATAAACATGGCATATGGCATAATGAGTATTAAAACATGACATGCTACAAATGAAAGTCATAATAAACATGCAAACAAAATGGGAGTAAGAGAATGTTACCAAACCAATAGGGCACATCTCCAAATCTCCAAAACATGGTGGTCCTCTCCACCAAACTTCCCTTGAAAGTGATGCATCCAAATAGTTTCCTTTAAGCACGGAACGCATCCACTCCAAGGTACCGCTACTCTCACGTCATGTGAGAGCCCACACCTACATCAAATACAATAGGGGTGGTCTTTAGTACCCATAACTTTTTGGGTCCATGGGGTTAGTCCCTTTCCTAACCCAAACAAATTTATTTGCTAAATTAGAAACATGTATTCTATCATAACAAAATTTAGCAAGGTGGCCCTTACGTCCACAATGTGTACAAGTGTACACATAAGCATACAATGTGTGATGGTGGTGACCGTGAGTAGCATGTGTATGCCGTGGAGGGTGTACATGCAAAGATGAAACTTGTTTCTTTCGAAATAAAGATTCCAAACGTGTATGGCTCAAAACACATTGCCTCAAAGTGGAGCCCAAACAATCAACATTCTTCTTTAGCATAGATATATCTTTTTCAATTAAAGAATAAGTGTGGCATGCAATAGGTGAACTAGGTGAAACTACCCTAGCATGGCAAACATGTGAATCTATATTATTTTTCAAAGATTCATTTTTCTTTAAACAAACTTCTAAATCATTTGAAATAAAAATTATTTTGTTTTTCAAAAAACATTCTCTTTTACTACAAAATCAACTTTTGAAGACAATTTTTCATTTTTCTTCAAAATATCATTACAATCATTTTTATTTTTCAAAAATTCATTTTCTTTTAAGGCAAGGTCTAGTTGAGATTTTAATAAATCCCTCTCATTAGAAATCTCCTCTTTCTCTTGCAAAACCAAATCAAGCTTAGAAGACAAATTTTCATTTTCTTTATTTATTTAATGCAAAAGTCTTCTTTTTCAAAATATTATATTTTTCTATTAATTTTTCACAAACTATAGATAGTTCTTCATTCAAAGCATTTGAATCAACATAATCATCACATGAAGAACTAGGATTTAATTGAGATTCCGATTGTACCTCAAGGGAGTCATTCCCTTGGACCATGTAGCATTGAGATTCGGATTCTCCACTAGATTCTTCCTCTTGTTGGATTTGCAATTGAAGATTGGAGGTGGAGGTGGTCAACTTGTTCCACACTGCAAAGGCGGAATCAAGGTTAGAAACAAGCATAAGATAATCTTTAGATAGCGTGCTTCTAATAGCCTCAAGGGCTTGTGTATTGGCCCCTATATGATTGCTATTACCAAGATAGCATTTCTTGATAGCGGCAAGGAAAACATGCAAGCCTAGGGTTTTCAAATACATGGACATCCTAAGTTTCCATATGTCAATGTTGGAAACATTGAACATGGGAGGTGACAAGCAATCCATGGTGTGTGCAAACAAATATATGTGCAAATGTAAATGTAGATTAGCTAACCAAGATCTCACTCCTAAGTGGTTAAACCTAAGTATCAGGAGCGTAGGCTTAGATACCAATTAAAATCACCTAGAGGGGGGGTGAATAGGTGATAGGCTAATCTAATGAACTAAATGCGGAATTACAAAACTAATTGCAACAACACTTAGTGCAACCAACGAGTATAGCCGAATTCCCCGTGAAGGGCTCTGGACTAACTCCTCTTGATTCCTCTGAATAAGAGTTGAGGCGCTATATGAAGCTCTCGGGGTTAAGCACAAGTGAGGCACACACAAGCAATCCAAGCATATAATATATGATGAGCAATGTGAATAGATGCAAGGCACAAATAAGAGAGAGAGAGAGAGTAAGAGTCAATGGATCAAACACAAACAACAAGATGTGTTTCGAGGTTCGAGCCCCTAGCTCTACGTCCCCGCCTTCACCGAGAAGGATTTCAAATCCACTAACTTGTCCACCGAGGACTCCCACCGAGGGAACCTCCACCGAGGAGGATTTATACAACAACCGGGAGTACCGAACTCCTCTCTCAACCAACAACCTCCATCGAGGCTAGACAACCACAATCCACCTCTACCGAAGAGGGATACAAACCAACACCAACTCCACCTCACCAAGAGGGAGTAAACCAACACCTCAACCTCTACCAAAGAGGGAGCAAACACCAACCCAAATCAACCTCTACCAAAGAGGGATATCACAAAGCAAGGGTTTACAACTTGGAGGTTTCCACAACCTCAAACAATCTCTTTTCCCACAAATAAAAAGATTCTATAGAATAGGATAGTAGATATAGCTCAAGTGTGGAGAAAACCAAGAGTTTGGAAATCAAAAACTCAAAGAAAAACTCTAGGGAAAACTCTAGATAAAATAGATAATTAAGATCAAAACAATTCCCCAAGAATTTCCTTTTCAAAATGATTTTCCAACTCCTTTTAAAAAAAAGCAAAGATCAAATCTTTTTAGCTCTAAAAACTCTTTTGATTCTTGAAACAAAACACTAGAAGGTAGGAAAATTTTGGCTCATGAAAACTTAGTCAAAAACCCTAAAGAGATGGGGTATAAATAGCCCCCATCAAAAACTAGCCGTTAGGCTGAATTCTCAGCCTGAGACGGCTGGCGGTCGACCGGCCGGTCGACCGCCAACGGTCAAATTTTTTACCGTTAGAAGAAGCCGGTCGACCGCCCAAAAACAGAGAGCAAGGCTCTCTGGTCCGGTCGACCGCCCGGTCGACCGGCCCAAGTGCCAGCCCAACGTGCACAGAGCTGTGCACGTCGGTCGACCGATCGGTCGACCGGTCGGTCGACCGCCAGAGCCTGTCAGGCACTATTCTAGGTCAGATAACTGGGTAAAAATTATTCTAATAAATCCCATAAATCTTATAAAAATCCACAAAAATAGTTTTATCATTTTTCATTGATATATAAACTTGTGTTAAAAATTTCAACACAAATTTTGAACATATTGAACCATTTTTGTGTTATGGAAATTTTGTCAAAAACCAAAACTTGTATTTTTCCAAACTTGGATTTTTCAATAGGAAATCTGATTTTTCCTAAAACTTATTCAAATACAAAAACATGATACTTAAACACATTTAGGCATAATGCATATGGACATAAGTCCAATATACATGAAACATATATATATCATAGTTTTTGTCTTTAATTCCAAATATATGTTTTGTTAAAAATTCCAAAACATAAAAACACATGAATAGGCATATCAAAATAAGTTTGTCTAGGATATGAAGCATACATGTATATAGAGCATATCTAATATACATAAACACATGTAAACTTGTTTTGATCTAACTATTCATGAAAACAAATATCGGTTAAACCAAAAACCGAAATACCGAATCCAAAACATAAAACGTGTGTGTATTGTGAACTTGAGAATATCACACTATCTAATCTTTACACATGGATCTAAAACAAACTAAACACTAGGATACCTAAGTCTTCTTGACGATCTCCATCTTCAAGTCGACTCGATCCAAAACGTGATCCACCGAGCTAGACTCCAACGAGTGCAATGTATGATCTTGATGCTCGGGCTCTGGAATCACCATGTGAAAAGCTTCCAAACTCCTTTGTTGAAGCTAATCACCAACTAAAATCTTGATTAAATGATCTGAAACTAAACATCACAAGATTATTAGTAAACATAACTACATGAGTTAATCATCATCAAAACTGGAGTGGAAGGCCTCTGGGCCAACACTTTCTTTCAACAATCTCATTCTGCTGAAGAGTGTGTGATGCCATGGTTTTGGTAGTTAATATCAAAGTTAACACACAACTTACTGAATCCATTTGATTCATATTCTCTGCCTTTGAGATAGAAAGGGGAGCAGACATCACAATCTGGTTCGACACACTTAGTGCTCCACTGGTCCTCATTGACTAGCATCAGTCATTTTCTGCATTCAGGCAAGTTAGTAACTTCAATTATAGATAATTGTTCTAAGATTGTTGGTTTTCTGACAACAAATCAAGGTCAACCAGTCCAATCGATCAGGTCAGCAAAAATCAGGTGGGAGATTTTCGTTCAATTTATCGTTCCTTAATTACAGAACTACCTTTCAAATCCCTTCCTTAGACACCAATCAGACTGATATTTAGTCAGTCTCGTATTATTAATAAATCAGCAAGTAAATAATTCAACAATGATTTATCTACCAATAATATTTATTAAAATAAATATTCCAGCATGAATACCTTGTTCAGCATAATCCCTGTAATGAGTACGTTAGTTCAAAAAGACAGAGAATATATTAGAATTCAATAATTCCACAATCAATATTTATACAAGATAAATATTTATTAACAATAATTCATGCATAACTGAACGTTTGTATAAACTGACAGAGTAACAGAATAAGATCCAGATTTTTAGAGTAAGGTACACGTAAAGCGAATATTCTTAAGACAATTATGTCCCCCGCTACGGTGCTTATACGGGATAATGGACACTGGTCTCTCAAGATACAACACTCCTTCACGTGTTCTGCTCAACACTTTACAAAATCACGTATAGTCGAACTAAAGTTGATCCGTACCTTCCACTTTACAGGATGTTGAAACGGACCAAAAGACTATAAAAAATTCTAAAGATAATTTTTGTTTGAACAGGCCTTCTATTCAGAGAGGAGATAAAGAAAAAAAAATTTCAAGTTGTTTTGATTATTTCTTTGGAGTGTTATTCTGCCATTTATTTAGGAATCAGAGAAAACGTTTCGGTTGTAACGGGTGCAACCCTTCTGAACAGACACCTCTGTTCAGTTGAAACAAGTACAACCTTTCCGAACTGACACATTCTTTCACCAAATAGACACATTCGTTCGGCCCAAATGGTTTGTCCCCATACAGACACATCCATTCATTCGTAACGAGTGCAACCGTTCTGAATAGATATGTCTGTTCGCCGAATAGATACATCCATTCTCATACCACTTTCAATGTTAGACTAAAGAGTTTCACTCTTTTTAGTCCCATTTAACTTTTATTCTAGGCAACTTCCGACTTGAATATCTTATTCATTCAGAAACGAAATTGAACAGGTGAATATACCACGTTCACCGCCAATGGAATGAGAACACATTCCAACCATTTCTCGCATTCTGAGCAGCGATACCACCTAAAATTCTGCTCAAATTTTCCAAAAAACTCATTTGGTTAATTCCAAGTTTTCAACAATTGTTTGAAAGTATAAAATACTTTTAGAAGTTCTTTTTTTTAACATGAAAAATGTCATCACTAACTATTTATATTTATAGCATTGTGTTCGGTACTGAAATTTGATTTGATTTTTAAAAGTTAGAGAAAACTTTAAATAAAAGATTTCGTGGAAGCAACCTCCATTATCTACGGGTCCAATCCCTTTTTGCTTTGAACACAATTTCTAAAATAGTCTTATGTAACACTTGCTACATAGGTTTCCGGCAAAATTTACTGAATTCACCTCAACATCTTTTAAATTTCTCAGAGCAAATAAAATAATCCAAGAGCCAAATAAGAGTCATTTCTTTGAGATTTATTCCGAGTAAACAAGTCACCCCTTCATATTGATATACCGCTTGAAAAGGGCTGACAAAAAGAAATATTTGGCGAAGGGGACTAAAAGAAGCAAATTACCTTGACAATGTTTGTTGCATCACGCATAGAGCTGGAAAGCTGCATCAAAATGAAGTGCTGTAGTTCACACTTCACATTTATGGAGACGTGACCAATGTTCACAATCCACAGAGAATAAGTTTTAATTAGCATTAACTAGTCATCAAATCTGACCTCTGTTCATCCAACCAACCATCATTAGCTACAACTGGAAAAATTGTAAAGCAATCTGGCAATGATATTTCTTGTGTTACATTCCATCTAGCTTTGGCTCAATGCTGAAGATGGCTAGAAGTGCATCTCCTTCCAGTGGCTTCTACAGGATCCTCTTCCTTGGATTCTCTAAGAGACTTGTGGGTCTCTCTCCTCCTGCATCCTCTCTCCTTTTTGTTTAATTTAGCTTTACTCTCTTCATAATCTTGTAGGAAATTCCTTCTGCTTTTGCAAATCACATTGTCAAGGGGAAGAAATGCAGAACAGAAGCTACAGTAGTGAATCCAAATGGCAAACCATGGCACGCCAATGTTCGCAGAGACAAGCAACAACTACACTTGGGTGGAGCGAGTTGGCTAGAACTTGCACATGTACACGATTTGAGGCCTGGATACTTCATGGAATTCCTCTACAGAGGCAACGTGGTGTTCAGTTTTCGAGCATTCGATCTCAACGCTTGCGAGATATCTTATCCTTCAATGAACGCAAACAAGAAGAGTAACAAGTCCAGTATGGTTTCTGATTTATGTTTTCAAGTATATATGTGACATTTGATTATCTGCAAAGTTAATTGTTTGGTTTCCAGATTTCATTCCCAGTCCAACAAAAGCATGCTTTGATGCCACCGTAACTGATTACACTGCCAGAAAGAGTTACATGGTGAGACTTCTCTGAACATTTTAGATTCATCAGCAGTACTACTTGCTTAACATTGTACAGTATATTCCAATGGGTTTTGTAACATCAATTGGACTTCGAGGTGAGCCGGAGGTGATCCTCAGGGATCTGGAAGGCGGGGCATTGCCCGTTTAGATTAGCAACAGCGACTCGAAACTGGTAAGGTGACTGATGGCTGTGTTGCCTATATTGGGATTTGAGTCGAACAAATAGTCCCACATCGTTAGACATGGGGAATGGTCCTGGGTATATAAGGATTTGGGCTACTCTACCTAGAAGGCTAGTCTTTTGGGATTGTGCCCCAACCAAAACAGGTGACAAATCTACTCCAAATACTAACAATCTCCACCTTGACTCATAAATTGGCCGTCTTCCTTTCTCTCCCCTTTTGTGACTTCACATGGCTCCCTTCCAAGAGTCTGTTCGCTCCACCGGGATGGTCTTCGTCTTTATATATGTTGGATTCTTCTTCGTACTGATCTTTACCAAATTGATCACCTTATCATCCACGACACACTGACGTATCTTGTGAAATCTCACATCAATATGCTTCGTCCGCGAAATCTCACAACAATGTGCTCCGTCCGCTTATGATACCTGTGATTTTTAATGAGATGAATAACACTCTGGCTATCGCAATGAACCCGAACTGAATCCTATATGATACTGAACGTCTCAACCAATCCTCTCAACCACAAAGCTTCCTTTGACGTCTAAACTGCAGCCATATACTCCGCTTCTGTTGTTAAAAGAGCAATTGTATCTTACAACTCTGCCTTCCAACTGATGACACACTCAGCTACTGTGAACACATAGTCCGTTGTAGATCTTCGCTGATCAAAATCTCCTGCATAATCTGCATCAACATAGCCTTATAGTAACCTAGATTTCCCCATTTTCAATCTCTAAAACACAAAGCTAAATCTCGCAGTCCCTCGCAGATTTCGTAGTACCCACTTTACCGCTTCCCAATATTGCTTTCTTAGATTTGACATGAACTGACTTACTATACTAACTGCATAGGCTAAGTCAGGCCTAGTGCAGATCATTGTATATATGAGTGATCCCACTGCACTAGCATATGGTACTCGGGATATCTCTTCCTCCTCTACAAGTGATTGTAGACACTGCTTGGAGGATAATTTGAAGTGACCAGCCAAAGGAGTGGTGATCGGTCTTTCTTCTGCCATGTTGAATCTCTCCAACACCTTGAGAACATAGTTCTCCTGAGATAGCTAAAGTTTGCCTTAGCCTCTGTCTCGTGTGATCTTCATACCGAAGATCTTCTTGGCTTCTCCTAAACTTCATGTCAAATTTCTTCTTGAGTTGAGCTTTAAGCTTTTGAATACGTGTCTTGTTTCTCGCAGCAATGAGCATATCATCCACATATAACAATAAATATGTCAGATTATCACTCTGCTTGAAATAGACACAACTATCATACTCACATCGGTCATTTTGGCCTTGATCATGAAAGAGTCGAACCGTTTGTACCATTGCTTGGAAGACTACTTAAGTCCATAGAGCGACTTTTTTAAAAGACACACCTTTTTTTCTTTATCTTTCTGAATATAACCTTCAGCTTGTTTCATGTATATCTTCTCCTCTAGCTCATAGTGCAGAAATGCTGTTTTGACGTCCATCTGCTCCAACTCTAGATCAAACTAAATAACTATTGCCAATAACATCCGAATAGATGTATGCTTGACTATAAGAAAGAAAATCTCATTGTCGCCAATACCCTCCTTCTGAGCATATCCTTTGACAACTAACCTTGCCTGGTATTGCTCATTGTCCTTCTTGCGAAAGACCTATCTGCAACCTATTGCTTTGGAATCCTTTGAAAGATCGACTAATATCCATGTTTGATTTCTATCTAAAGGCTCCATCTCTTGCTCCATGGCTGTAATCCACTTGTCGTGGTCAACTGTCTCGATTGCATCCCTGTAATTGTCAGGTTCTCATGTTTCTGTTACTAATGCGAAAGAGACACGATCTTCATCCTAGCCAGACCTTGTTGGTGGCACCGTAAATCTGACTGACCGCCTCAACAGTCTAAGTTGCTCTTGAGTAGTCTCTTGTTTGTCTCATTTGAATCTGAGGAGTCCTTTTCTGACTTCAGGCCTTTAGGGCTATCTGAGAACTCGACTTCCTTTTCCTCAGTGTCTCCTGTCGAACTGTCTCTAGCTCCACCTTGCGCTTTACCTTCCTCCTCTGACTATTCTTATAACATTGAATCTTTGACAAAGACCACATCTCTGCTGGTAAAAGTGCTCTTTTTTCTCAGGATCATAAAGTCTGAAACCCTTGACTCTTTTGGTGAACCCGCTAAAGATACACTTCTTAGATTTGGACTCCAGTTTGTTTCTTTTCTGACTCTAGTTTGGGGCAACCAAAAATCCGTAAGGTTGAATAGTCCACAGATACTCCTCGCCATATCTCCTCTAAGATCTGAAGATCAATAGTTATTGATTGTGACATGTTTATCAGATAACTCGCATGATTCACTGCCTCTGCCCAAAATCCTTCTAACATGTCAGCCTGTAATATGATACTGCGGACATGCTCTGTAAGTGTCGAATTCATGCGCTCTGCTACTCCGTTTTATTCTGGTCGCCCTGAAATACTTAACTGGTGTTTGATGCCCTTGCTTTCTAAGTAGTCTTTGAATTCTTTGGAGGTGTACTCGCATTCATTATCGGACCTCAAGACTTTCACCTTCCACCCCATCTGATTTTTCACCAAAGTTTTTCATTCCTTGAACTTCTAAATACTTCTGATTTTTACTTCAAGAAGTATACCCAAACTTTTCTTGAAAAATCATCTATAAAAGTAACATAGTACCTAGCACCTTCAACGGATGCTACTGGCGAAGGCCCCCACACATCCGTATGTATGAGATCTTTATCTTATGCTGAGATGTAGAGAAACCTACTCTACGTTGCCTACCCACAATGCAAAATTTACAAAGATCAAGTTTGTAATATTTGATACCTGGTAGAGCACTCTTTTTGTGTAGGACTTGAAGACCTCGCTCGCTCATGTGTCCAAGACGCATGTGCCAAAGTCTTGTAGCATCCTCCTTCTTTGTTGTTGCTGAAGCATCACCAATAATAATATTTTCGGTCAACTTGTACAAGTTTGCTGTTCGCTCTCATTTGAGAATCGTTATGTAACCTTTAGTAACTTTGATTACTCCATCTGCATTAGAAAACTTGTACCCACGAGCTTCCAAAACTCTCAACGATAGAAGATTCTTCTTTAAATTCAGAACGTATCGAACATTCGTGAGGGTTCAAACCTGTCCATCAAGCATCCTCATACGGATGTTGCCGATGCCAACAGTCTTACACACGACGTCGTTTTTCATTAGGACAAAGCCTCCATCTTAAAGCTTGTAAGTACTAAACCACTCCCTTTTTGAGCACATGTGATATATGCACCCCGAGTCAAGTAACCAAATATCTGAGTATTTACATTTTCGTGACTCAACTGTCAAGACATCATATGAATCTTCATCTGCTTCTTCGATAACCCCGGCTTGATCTGACTTTCCACTAGTACTAGCCCTATCAGAATCTTTGCCGCCTTTCCTCTTCAGCATCTCCTTGTATTTCATACAATTTTTCTTGATGTGCTCTGGTTTCTTGCAAAAGTAGCAAGAGAAACTGTTAGAAGCCTCTGGATCCTTTTTGGGTCCTTTACTCTTTGCTCTTTCCTTCTGACCCTTGACAAACAATCCTGAGGCCTCCTCCGTAGATTCTGTCTTCTTCATCAGCTCATTATTTGGAGCATCTGTCTGACATCTTCTAACTCTAAGGTCTCCTTACCATACATGATGGTGGCCGCCAAGTGGTCATAACTTGATGGAAGAGAAGAGAGTAATAGAAGAGCTTTGTCTTTTTCTTCTACCTTAACCTGTAGAGCTAACAAGTCGTTTAAAATTCTATTAAAAGCATTGTGATGTTATAAAATAGGCGTACCTTCCTTCATCCGAAGGATATATAACTGCATCTTCATGAAGAGCTTGTTCGATAAACTCTTCGTCATGTAAAGGCTCTCCAGCCTACACCAAAGACCAGCAGTTGTCTCCTAGTTCATCACGTTAGGACCTTACTGATAGGCACAACATGATCGTCACCTTTGCGCGAAAGTCGATGTCGTTCCACTCATCATCCTCCATATTCGATGGATTCTTCTCAATACTAAACAGGGTCTAGTGTGTGCCCCCCTTCACGAGCAACGATGTTACTCGTATCTTCCACAACATGAAGTTGGACTTCACGTCGAATTTCTCCATCTCGAATTTGGTTGTCATGGTCGCCTTACTAGCCATCGCTCTGATACCAATTATTGATGATCTATTACTAATCAAATAACAGAGAAACACCAAGTTGAAGACTCGACAATGGAGGCAGAAGCGTAGAAGATTTACCACTAGTAAACAATCACCACACAATTAAGAAACACAAGATTTACCATAGTTCAACAATGTGCCTACGTCCACGGGGAGGAGGGGAGAAATATTTATCAAAAAAATACAAGAGTTACAATGAGATCTCTCTAACAACTCTCAAAGGTGGAATTCTAGAATTTCTCTTGAATTCTTGACACACCTTCAAAAGGCCACCCATGAGGAGTTTATATAGGCACCTGAGATGATCCTAGTCCAACATGAACTAAAATCAGTACCTCCTTAGAAAAATTGGAAACTCGTATTCAAACCAAAATAGGAGACAAATCCGCATTAGGAAACTACCAAAAAACCTGAATCTTCTCCAATAAATATGTGGCACTCTAAATACTAACAGGTTGGCACAAGTTCGTTTGCGATAACGAGCTGAAGAGGGGGAATAAGTGCATCTTTGAGATGGCAAGGGAAGCGACTATCAAAGGGAAGAAAGTGATGATACAAGTGCAAGCACACAAATCTTTGAGTTCAAGGAAGTGAAGAACATGTAGAAGACTAGAAATGGATCCGTATCATATGATAATAATTTGTGAATATGCTTGTGTAGGTTAAAATCCTTTACGAATGTTTAGCATGCAAATTAGTGGAAAAAACATTTTGGCTTTTGTAAGCACATTGGTTGATTGATGCTCAAATTGCTCCGTTTCTCTTTCTTTAGAGCCAAGCAGATAGGTAAAATGAGATCAGTATTGACTATTGCGCCCAATATTAGCTAGACTTTTTCCTTTAATCTTTTGATGTTTATACAAATAATTAGAGACTTCTTATTTCTCGAAACTGCTACAGTGCACTTTTCCTGTCCCAAGACAAACTTCAGCATCTTCAAGCAATCAATTGCTGATGAGACCACGGGCTCCTCGGAGATTAACTAATTATGGCATCTACTGGTCACTTAACATCCATCATTTCTTCTGACAACAGCCGGAACCTGATCCATTGCAAGTCTGTGGGTAACAAGCAGCTATAATCATCCTTTAGCTTGCACACAACAATCAACAAAACGTTACCTCTTGCAGAGAACTATAAGATGCACAGTACCTGTACTGGTGCAGGCCTGCAGCTCTAGATTCTTCAGAGTTCTCTTGCCAGGCTTCTTAAAAAGGCGGTGAGTCTAAGCATATAATGAAGCAGAAATGCATCAGAAGGGCTACTCTAGTGAACCCAAATGGCAAGGCATGGCACGTCGACCTTCACAAGGATAAGGACAGGCAAAGCATGTTTTTTGAAGGAGCTGGTTGGATAGAACTCATACATATACATAATCTAGAGCTGGGATTAACTTCTTAGTGTTCTCCTACAAAGGGGACATGGTGTTCAATTTCAAAGCACATGGTTTGAGTACTTGTGAGATAATATATCCACGCGTTGCTAACAAAATTAGAATCAAGAAGAAGCCACACCAAAGTCATCTAGGGGGATCTAAACTCAAGCAGATATGTGGTGAATATTTTTCTTCTTATTAATTGCAATGATTCTTTTTTTTTTTTTTCCACCAAGTATGCTTGCTTAAACTTGTGTCAGCTTTCAGGACCTAAACACTTTGAGGTAACCTTAACAAAATATAACTTATCCTTTCAGCAGTTGGTGAGTAATATTTTGTTTGCTACTTTGCAATGAAATGTAATATTTTGTACAATTGGGTGACCAGTAGATGGATTAATTGCTGCAGTATATTCCAGTAAAATTCATGAAGGAATGTTTTGAGTTGGTTCAGCAACATGAGCTGACTCTCAAGGATCCACAGGGCCAGTCCCGGCCTGTTCGGCTTTTGTACGGTGAAAAATCAACCAACTACGGATCTGGGATGCGCATTGGAAATGGTTGGCTGCAGTTTGCCCGGGGTAACAAGCTAAAGGCAGGTGATGGATGCGTTTTAAAGTTAAAAGATGAAGAAGAAAATGTCATGCAAGTTCAATTACTAAGAAAGTAGGGAGACAGATGTGTAGCTGGCTAAGAATTTTGGGGTGGATTAATGGAGAGCAGCTAGCTAGATGAATGAGTGTTTTTTGTTAGTATTGTTTGCTTTCCTTGTCGTAATCAGCAAACTAGTTTTCTTTGCTTTCCTATTGCCAATTGCATGGTAACACCAACTATTTTCTTTGCATTTCTTTTCTATATATTTCTCCCATTTTCAGTTTTTGCAATATCAAACCACCAACCTGCATCATCAGTTTATTAAATTTGCATTTCATTCCTGTCCAAAAATTAATCAAGAATTTGAAAATAAGAATTATTGGCCTGGAGTTTTTGCGCCCAATTATGATCGGATGGGCTGTCCATTTCACCGGCGCCTTCTTCTTCCTTGCGAGCAAATCGACGGTCAACCAAAGAAACCAAGAAAGACCCCCTCACACGCCGGTGAGACTTTTACCTGACGGTCAAAGCAGGAAACCATAGGCAACTTACAGGAGAGGGATGGTGGCACATCCGGTCTTCCACTCCGCACGCCGCCGCCGCCGCCGTTTCTAGGACTGACTGACGCCTCACCTGCACAGAGAACTTACATAGTGTAAGTGTCCGTCGCACACAGGGGAGAGCATAATTTATTTTAAACCGGCCAAACCGATCGAACCGACCGAACTGAGTCTATCTGGTTGGTTCGGTTTAGTTTCTATCAACATCGGTTCGGTTCTGGTCGGGTTTTGAAGGAAATCAGTTCTCAATTTCGGTTTCGGGTTTGAGTAAATTCAACTGAACTGAACCGATATTTAATGAATGACGTTTTTCCAACACAACCACTAGTGAATGAAGCATTTCTCGGTCTCGATATCGATACTATTTCACATCCATTGCTTTCTCTGGCGAGTTGATGGCCACTTGCCACTGTGATGCAATCTCCACCAGGCTCATTATGTCTGAATTTAGCTTGAATGTACGTGTTGTAAATATTAGCAGCTTAAGTTTGAAAACACTGCAGAGAATATGAAAGTGAGATTATGCTACTGCCACCATATATTTACTCACTGCATTTGTCTGTTGCTAATCTTATATGACGATTAAGTTAGTGACTAATTTAGAAACTGATTAAGATATTTGATAAGGCACTTGAAGTCAAATACTGGGTTTGGTTTCATGTTGAGAGTGTCAAATTTGCATAGAAACAAATGAATTGCATGAAGACCATCACTAATAATATTATATCGCAAAATTCTTGTTATTTCGGCAGAAAGATTCAATGTGAGGTTTGGATGTTAATTCGCAGAATGATATCAAGAAGCTGCCCGGGCTGCTTTGGTTTGGAGCCGAAGCAAACCGAACCGAACCAAAAATTTCAGTTTGGTCTGCTTTGGTTTGTCCTTCAATCGGTTTGATTTTGCTTCGGTTCAACCCTGAACGGTTTGGTTCGGTTTGAAATTTTTTAAAAAAATCGAACCAAACCAAACTATGCTCAGGCCTAGTCGCCCATTCGTAATAGCGTTCGAACTCATGTGCCTTCCAGAATGAGGGGAGTACTCGCAGGGGTTTAGAGGCATTCTGCCTCTTTCTTGGTAACACAGAGTAAGATATATATTGATTTTTTTTTCCGACACCTATCATCATAGAAAAGGCTGTTCATTTTGACTTTGGATTCAGGAACTATCCTTTCTCCTTTTCTTGTGTACACTCCCACCCCTTTTTTTCCATCTGGACCGGGATACTATGCCCATTTGTCTCTCTATAGCTTATCATGCCTTTTCGAGCCTTAAAGGTGGCAAAGAATAATAAAAAGATTCGTTTCCCTTGTGATGGGCCTGGAAGAGAGCCATTTACCTAATTCATATCTTTGTTTCATGTGTTCTCGGAAGGAACTCGATTTCTTCAATTTCGGGATACCACCTAAATAACTGCAGCCAAAAGTCTTTCATCCGTCGGGAGAAAGTGAAAATGCTCAAATAAGAACTATCGCTCATGATCTCTTTATGGGGAGAGAGGGTATAAATCTTGTTGAAAGAGTTTTTAAACTCTGTTGGAGGTTAGCTAAAAATTGATGCAATCAATGGTGTCGAATACGAGAGCGCGCCAGTTGATCGAAGTTGAATTGCACATGAGGAGTCAAGGCAAGTCGACTAGGGCATGACCTAGTCGATTAATGATTGGATACAGAGAGTTGACAAATCTGTTTCACTACAGACTAGTCGACTAATACATGTATTAGTTGACTAATACAAGTTATTAGTCGACTTATACTATTGCGCGACTTGTTTTCAAATCTGATTTTAAATTCATTTTTGATCCAAATTAGGTGTTTTTGGTTTCTTTTTCTTCATGGCTTCTTTTGTTATATAGGGAGGGGTGGTGTCCCTAATATTTGCATTCTGAAAATCCTAAAACCTGTAATCTATAATTGATTGGTTCAATAAGAACTCTCTCTCCTTGCCCTAAGGAATATATTAAGGAGATGGCTGGAGAAAGTCAATCCACGGTAAAATCCTTGAACCTACATCCAATGAAGATCGATGTGGTAAAGTTTGATGGCACGAACAATTTTGGGATGTGAAGGTGTGAGGTAATGGATGGATTGACGACATCAAATCTTGAAGACACTCTACGATCGAAAAAAAAGCAAAAGGAGACTTCTGAAAAGGATTGGGCAAGATGAATAGGACGGCGTGTTGTCTTATAAGGTTTCGTTTGACACAAGACATTAAGTATCATGTGCTATATGAGACGTCTACAATGAAGATGCAGAAGATTCTCGAGAAGAAATATCTGACGAAGAGTATCAATTCTCGACTGCTTCTAAAGAGGAGACTTTATCGCTTCCAGCTGAAGAAGAGACTCTTTGTTGCTGAGCACATAAACAACTATACAAAACTTCTTATAAATTTGTTTAATATGGATGTGAATATCGAAGAAAATGATAAGATATTAATTCTTTTGAATTCTCTTCCTGGTGAAGAGTATGAGACCTTCATCCTCACCTTGATTAATAGGAAACAATCACTTAACTATAATGATGTGTTGGCTGCTCTTGTAAATTATGAAGTAAGGAAGAAGGAAAACAATCTTCTTCCAGTAGTAGATCAGCAGAGGCGTTAGTAGTAAGAGGCAGAGATTCCAATCAGAAGGGAAAAAGCGTTCTCGAGAGATCAAAGTCCATACCAGGGTTTAGAGATCTGAAGAAGAACCAGTGTGCATTCTGCAAAGAGCTAAGGTACTGAAAGGTTGATTGTCCAAGGATCAAAGATAAGAAGAAGGAGTCGAAGACTGAGGTAAATCTTGCACAGATGATCACTATACAAGCTGGTACTTCACAGGCAAGTGGATCAGACTCAGACTCATCGATATTCTCATTCTCAGTTACTACTCATACTATTGGTTACTCAGGTAATTCTGAGTGGCTATTAGATATATGAGCTACATATCATGTGTACCTGAATAGAGATTAGTTTTCTAATTTTGAGAAGCTAGATGGATGTTTCGCTGTCTTGGATGATGATCATCCGCGTAAAATAAAAGGGATAGGTACAATTCGTATCAAGATGTTTGATGGGATGGTACGAGAACTGAAGGAAGTAAGGTAAGTACCTCAATTGAAAAAGAATCTTATCAAGGTTGGTACCTTGGAAGTATTGGGTCATGGAGTATCTGTTAGAGATGGTGTTCTCAAAATGACTAGAGCTTCGATGATGGTGTTGAAGGGCGTCCAATGCAATAATCTATACTACTTGATGGGTAGTATGGTTACAGGGCGAGTGGCGACATATATTTCTTCAGGTGATGTTTATACGCAGGTTTGATATATGAGGCTCGGACATACATGAGAAAAATCTTTACAAGCTCTAGCAAAGAAGAGATCATTAGAAGGTACATCTACCTGCAACATGGAATTGGGTGGACACGACGTTTAGGACAAGAAGACAAAGGTGAAATTCGGCACCTTTATTCACCGCTTAGAAGGTCTTCTTGATTATGTTCACGTTAATATTTAGGGACCTGCGAAGGCTGCATCGCTTGGAGGTCATCAATACTTTGTCTCTTTTATTAATAATTTATCTAGGCATTGTTGGATATATCCCATGAGACAAAAATTTGAAGCCCTAGGTATGCTAATGAAGTGGAAGGATCTGATGGAGAAACAGACTGGTAGGAAGATTAAGGAGCTCCAAATTGGTAATGATAAAAAATACAAGAATTAATTCGTACAATTTGGCCAAAACACTGGTATTGGCACTCACTTCACAAATAAAATACATGGATTGGTTAAGAAAATCGACCGCTCCTTGCTGGAGAAGGTGCAGTATTTGTTATCTAATGTACGATTAGACAAATCATTTTGGGCTGAAGCGATTGTATATGCTAGCCATCTTATAAATGGGCTATCATCGACCGCGATAGAAGGCAAAACTCTGTTGGATATTTGATCAGGTGGAGCTGCTCAGGATTATGATTTGCTGCAGGTATTTGAAAGTCTGACCTACTTTAGTGCCAAAGATGGTAAGGTAAATCCGTGAGAAAAGAAGTTTGTTGTTTTGGGTATTAAAAGAAATATGAAAGGCTACAAGTTATGGGACCTCAAACACAAGAAGATTGCGTTGAGTAAGCATGTCACGTATAATGAGACTTCATTATTGAAGTCTACCATCTCTCGTCAGGTAGAGAGATTAAAGACCAAGGATGTATCAAAGCGGGTGGAGGTTGACGTTACTCCACCACCTTCAGTTAGTTCAGTATCAGTAAGGACTTCACTAAATGTGATACCTGGTGGAGATCATATAGCCAATTTTGATGTTGAACATGTTGAAGACATTGATAAGAATGTCGAATTATTTGCAACTATTTAAACCAAGATAAATCCACTAAAGTGGGTGAAGAAGCATGAAT
This sequence comes from Agave tequilana, assembly GCA_038442645.1. NCBI lineage: Eukaryota > Viridiplantae > Streptophyta > Magnoliopsida > Asparagales > Asparagaceae > Agave > Agave tequilana. The sequence goes on along the minus strand of JAVJIF010032236.1, from coordinate 144,574 downwards.
CCCAAGTTGGTGAGCGTGACAAGCTCAAATTAAAGGTCGTTGTTCTCCATAACGATTTGGTAAGGAGGTTCGTACGACTCAGCTAGTTTAGCTCACTGCTAAAGATTTAGTCACAGTTACTTGAGCTCGATGGAGCTCATTTGGATGAACTACGTGTGACTTGATCCCGGGGTACATAAGCAACCACAATGGTGCAACCAATTGGAGTCAACATGGTGCTATGTTGTGTTCGGCTCAGATTTGAGAAATCTTCACCGAGGTGAAGAATGGTGGGGAGAGCGGATAAAAATCTTGTTGAAAGAGTTTTTTAAACTTTGTTGGAGGTTAGCCAAAGGTCGATGCAATCAATGATGTCGAATACGAGAGCGTGTCGATCATATCAAAGTTGGATTGCACATGAGGAGTCAAGGCTAATCGACAGGGCATGGCCTAGTCGACTAATGATTGAATACAGAGAGTTGGCAAATCTATTTCACTACAGACTAATGACTAATACATGTATTAGTCGACTTATAGTCAATTAATACTACTACGCGGCCTATTTCAAAAACTGATTCTGAATTCGTTTCTGATCCGAATTAGTTATTTTTGGTTTTCTTTTCTTCGTAGTTTTTTTGGCTATATAAAGAGGGGTAGTGTTCCCAATATTTGTTTTCCAAAAATCTCGAAACCTGTAACCTGTAATTGGTTGATTCAATAAGAACTCTCTCTCCTTGCCCCGAGGACGTAGAAAAATTGCTGAGCCTTGTTAAATCTTGTGTTCTCTCTTTCTTTTTTTGTTTAAATTGTTCATGTCATTTGGTGACTATTCTCTGGTGGGCCGTCTTCTCTTCTGCGTGGATTCCCAACACTCTTCGCTGTTGGCCCAGAGGCCTTCCACTCTAGTTTTGATGACGATTAACTCATGTAGTTATATTTACTAATTATCTAGTGATTTTAGTTTCAGATCTTTATTCAAGATATTAGTAGGTGATTAGCTTCAACAAGATGGTTTGGAAGCTTTCACATGTTGTTTCCAGAGCCCGAGCATCAAGATCATATATAGCACTCGTTGGAGTCAAGCTCGGAGTTTTGGAGTTTTGGATCGAGTCAGCTTAGAGACGACGCTCTACAAGAAGACCTCGGTACCTAGTTTAGTTTTGTGTTTAGATCCATTTGTAAAGATTAGAATAGTATGATATGCTCAAGTTCACAATACACACACGTTTTATGTTTTGATTTTGGTTTTCGGTTTGATTGGTTTAACCGATCTTGGTTTTCATGAATAGATAAGTATCAAAACAAGTTTACATGTGTTTATGCATATTAGACATGTTCTATATACATGTATGCTTCATATCCTAGACAAACTTAATTTGATATACCTATTCATGTGTTTTAAGTTTTGTGTTTTTAACAAAACATATTTTTGAATGAAAAGTCAAAAACATGAAAATATATATGTTTCTTGTATATTGGATTTCTATCCATATGCAACATGCTTCAAAGTATTTAAATATCATGTTTTTGTATTTGAATGAGTTTTGAAAAAAATCAGATTTTCTATTAAAATTCAAGTTTGAAAAAATACGGTTTTTGGTTTTCGGCAAAATTTTCATAACACAAAAAATGGTTCAAAAAGTTTGAAATTTATGTTGAAATTTTTCACACAAGTTTGTATATCATTGTATTATGCTAAAACTATTTTTGTGAATTTTTGGAGATTTTATAGGATTTAATTGGATAATAAAAACTTAAGTTTTCAATCCCTAAAACAGAACTGCCAGGCTCTGGTGGTCGACCTCACGGTCGACCGTACCAGTAGCCGGTCGACCGGAGAGGTCGACTGGACGTGCACAAATACGTGCATGCTGCCAGCCCATTGAGCCAGTCGACCGAGCGGTCGGCCGACTGAAAGCAACCCACTCTCAGGTTGCGCCGGTCGACCGGGCTCTCTGTCCGGTCGACCGGACGGTCGACCGGACAGAGAGCCATTGCTCTCTGTTTCTGAGCGTGGTCGACCGATAGCAGCTAACGGTCAAAAATTGACCGTTGTCCAGTCGACCGGCCGGTCGACCGGAAGGTCAAATCTGGCCTTAATTGCTGCTAACGACTATATTTTTAAAGAGGCTATAAAAACCCCATTTGAGAGAGTTTTTCTCTAAGAATTTTTGGGCTAAAATTTCTGAGCTTTCTCTAGTATTTATACAAGTTTCAAAAGAGTTTCTTTGTGCCAAAAAGATCAATCTTTACTGTTTTTAAAAGTGTTATCATTATTTCAAAGAAAATTAGTCTTTTGGGAATTTGTTTTGGTCTAATCATTCTATATCTTTATGGAGATTTCCCAAGTGATTTTTCTTCATTTTAAACACTTTGTTTTCTACACTTGAGCTTCATTCTATCCTATCTATAGGGTCTTTATGTTTGTGGGAAAAGAAATCGGTTTGTGGTCTTTTGATCACAAAGTTGTAAACCCTATTTTTGCTTGGCTTTGTGCCTTTCCCTCATAGAGTTGAGGAGGTTGTGCAAGTGGGTTGCATCCCTCTAATTGTGAGGTGATCCTTGTGTAGCTTTGTGCTTATCCCTCAAGTTGTGAGGTGATTGTTTTGGTTGGCTTGGTGCTTTGCCTCTAGTGAGAGGTTGTGGTTGTAAAGAGAGGAGTTGGGTACTCCTAGTTATTGTATTGCCCCAAATCCTTGGTGGAGGTTCCTGTGTGGGAGTCCTTTGTGGACAAGTTAGTGGATTCGAAATCCTTCTGGGTGAAGGCGGGACCTAGAGCTTGGTGCTCGAACCTCGAAACAAATCTTTTTGTTTGCGCTTAATCCATTGACTCTTACTCTTTCTCTCTCTTTATATTGTGCCTTGCATTATTTCATATTAATCATTCATATTTATATGCTTGGCTTGGTTGTGTGTGCATCACTTGTTGGTTACATTAAGTGTAATTGCAATTAGTTTTCAAATTCCGCATTTAGTTTATTAGATTAGCATTATCACCTATTCACCCCCTCTAGGTGATTTCAATTGGTATCAGAGCCTACGCTCCTGATACTTAGTTTAACAACCTAGGAGTGAGATCTTGGTTTGCTAATCTTCATTTGCATTTGCACACATATAGTTTGCATTTATGGATAGCCCTCCTATGTTTGATATTTCTAGACTTGATATTTGGAAGGCCAAAATGAGTTGTCATTTGAAAATTCTAGGACATAAAGTTTATCATGCCACCACTAAAGAATCCTACCCCAATGATAGCAAGCATAGAAAGGCCAATGCACTAGCCTTAAGACACTTAGAGCATCTCTTGATAAAGATCTTTTATATGTGTTTGCTCACTATGATTCGGCTTTTGCAGTTTGGAGCATTTTGACTTCTCCCGAGCTACCAAAAATTATCGAGAAGATGAGGAGATCTAGGAGAGACAAGTCCGACGAGCATTGCCTCATGGTCCAAGGGAATGACTCCCTTGAGGTATAATCAGAATCTCAACTGGATGATAGCTCTAGTTCCTATTGTTATGGGTGTTTAGAAGTACAAACCTTAAATGTAGAACTTGCTACAAAGCTTGAAATTTTTTTGGAAAACATGACCTTTTGAAAAAGAAAAATTTTGAACTAAAAGAAGAATATAAGGATTTGTGTTCAAGTTTTGAATTGATTTTGTAAGAGAAGGAAAGATTGTTAGTGAACGTTACTCACTTAAATCTCAACTAGACCTTTCCCTAAAGGAAAATAAATTTTTAAAAATAAAAATGATTGTGATGATGTTTTGAAAAACAATGAAGTTTTATCTTCAAAATTAGATTTTATTTTAAAAGACAATCATTCTTTGAAAAATGAAATTGAGTTTATTTCAAAAGAATTAGACTTAGTTTTAAACAAAAATAAATCTTTACAACTTGATATAGATTCACATGTTTGCCATGCTAGTGTAGCCTCACCTAGCACATCTATTGCATGCTCCACTTTATCTTCACGTATTGAAAATGATATAAATATTTTGAAGAAAAGTGTTGATTGTTTGGGCTCCACTTTGAGCCATTGTGCCTTAAATCATACACGTTTGGAATCTTTGTTTCGAAAGAAATAAGTTCCATCTTTGCATGCACACCCTCCATGGCATACACATGCTACTCACGGTCACAACCATCACACATTGTATGCTCATGTGTATACTTGTACACATGGTGGACATAAGGGCCACCTTGCTAAATTTTGGTATGATCGTATAAATGATTGTAATTTAGCAAATAAATTTGTTTGGGTTAGAAAAGGTACTAACCCCCATGAACCCAAAAGAGTGTGGGTACCAAAGACCACCCATATTGTATTTGATGTAGGTGTGGGCTCTCACATGACGTGAGAGTAGCGGTACCTTGGAGTGGATGCGTTCCGAGCTTCATGATGACCATTTGGATGCATCATCAAGGGAAGGTTTGGTGGGAAGACCACCTTGGTTTGGAGAACTAGAGAGGTGCCTTCATCGGTTTTGGTATCGATCTCTAACTCCCGTTTTTATTTACATGCTTTCACATCATTAATTTATAGCATGTCTTGTTTTATTGTTCATTATGCTTATGCCATATTCATTAGATTAGTGATATACATGTTTAGTTATTTGAGACACCCATGCTTAATATGGAGCTATATCTATGTGTTCTCACTTTATTTTTAACTAATATGTATGTCCTAGATCTATTGCACATGCATATACATAATGATCATATAGATGTTTATGATTTTTATTTTTGATGCTTCATGTTTTGATGTTTATAGATTATTATGTTACATGCTATGATTATTAGATCATTGACATGCATGTATAGCTTTTGAGATCACCCTTGATTATATGGACCATTATTTTTGTGTTCTCACCATTGTTTAGCTATTATGCATATCATAATTCTAATAGCATGTGAATTTACATATTGATCGTTTTTCATGCTTATCATGTTGATTTATGTCTCGTTTTATGCTTCAAAATTTGAATATATGTTTAAATGTTAGTTTTTATTAAGACTAGGATATATATTTGTACATATAGTGGGCCACAAATAAATTTTTATATGTTTGTGCTTGAACGCTTATTTGTACCCATTAGATGTGCTAGTATAGCCTAGTTTTGATGATTCATGCATTTTAACTTGTATTCCCATTTTTGGACATGTTTTTATGATTATGTGTTTTCACTTCATGTATATGTTTATTTTGTCAAACTTTAAGATATACATGTATACCCCTTGAGTCATTTGCTTTTCATGCAAATCTTTATTATGGGCTCAATTGTGTTTAGGAATATGTATGTATACTTCTTGTTTTGTCAAAACATACATATGCTTTGAAGTATAAATTTTTTTAATGAAAATTTAGTTTTGATGAGTTCATGTTTTCATGTTTTAAGGAATTTCAATTGAGCTTGATTGTTTATCTCCATGACTATGTTTTTTACATTATGCTTATACACTCATATCATTCGTGTTTTCTCATGATTTTAGTTTCAGAGTATGATATATGCTTCATAGATTTTGAATGTTGGTGATTATGTGATTTACATGTGTTTTATGGAATATATTCTTATTTTATTCCTTAATTGAAGGATTTCGTACTAGTTTACAAAATTTTTCCTATAACTAGTTGCGATATTCTTCATATGGCAGAGATTTTCAAACATACTTTACTTTCAAACCTATTATTTTTGAAAACCCCTACCTTCTAAGGGTGGTGGGATGGGCGACCATGCCTTGTATGTTCTATATTGAAAATCATTTTAAACTTGAGCATAATTGGGTGGTAGGTTATATGAGATATACACTTGATATTATTGTTGTTTCAATTGGTATCATTGGACTTTTTCAATTGGTATCAATATTGACGTTTTTTCTTGTATACTCATATATTTGTATGTATGTATGCCTTCATTTCCTATAGTATCAATTTCGATTGGTATATAATTTTCATACATATATATGTTTATGCTAAAGCCTGAATTTTTAATGAATATCATATTTCAATTGATTTTTTTTCAATTGGTATGCTAATACAAGCTTTTGCATAATTTCAATTGGTATTTCATAAAGGGGGAGAAAACTCATATTTTCTCTTTCAATTGGTATTTTGTTTACCCTAGATTTTCACTCCCTTACTTTATGATAGAAAATGAATTAAAAAATTGTAGAATATTCTAATTTCAATTGGTATCATATGCTTAAAAAGAATAATACTCTTTATTGATATCAAGATGTTTATTTGAATGTTTTTAATTGGTATAAAGATGCTTTTGCTTCTTAAAATTAGTATCAATGTTTTTATGTTTCCTTTCAATTGGTATCAAGATGCACTGCTTTGACATATTTGTTTTAGTATCTTAATTGATTGTCACCCCTTATTTACATCATTTTTGTTTTTAGACAAAAAGGGTGAGAACATTGCATTTATTGTTTTTAACCCCTTTGTTGATTCTTTGGTTCGAACAAAAAGGGGGAGAAGAATTTATTGATTTGTTTTTACTTTGACCCTTTGTTGATGATTGACAAAAAGGGGGAGAAGTATTTGAGTTTATATGCATGTTTTATATGCATGTTTTGTTAGTTTGTCGTTTAATTGTTTAATTGGTATCAATAGCACGTTTTATGCATAATGCATTTCATATGTTTGGTATCAAGAGCATATTTTTGTATTTGGTACCTTGTTTTATGCATGTCTATGCATATATGTTTGTGAGCTTACATTGCATATATTTATTGTTTATTCCTATGCATGAGTTAAGGGGGAGCTTCTTTGAAGCTTAACTTTAATCCATGCATATATAACTCGTTGAGTTTTGTCATCATCAAAAAGGGGAGATTGTTGGCCCAGAGGCCTTCCACTCTAGTTTTGATGATGATTAACTCATGTAATTATGTTTACTAATTATCTTGTGATTTTAGTTTCAGATCTTTATTCAAGATATTAGTAGGTGATTAGCTTCAACAAGATGGTTTGGAAGCTTTCACATGTTGTTCCCAGAGCCCGAGCATCAAAATCATATATAGCACTCGTTGGAGTCAAGCTCGGAGTTTTGGAGTTTTGGATCGAGTCGGCTTGGAGACGGCACTCTACAAGAAGACCTCGGTACCTAGTTTAGTTTTGTGTTTAGATCCATTTGTAAAGATTAGAATAGTATGATATGCTCAAGTTCACAATACACACACATTTTATGTTTTGATTTTTATTTTCGGTTTGATTGGTTTAACCAATCTTGGTTTTCATGAATAGATAAATATCAAAACAAGTTAACATGTGTTTACATATATTAGACATGTTCTATATACATGTATGCTTCATATCCTAGACAAACTTAATTTGATATACCTATTCATGTGTTTTAAGTTTTGTGTTTTTAACAAAACATATTTTTGAATGAAAAGTCAAAAACATGAAAATATATATGTTTCTTGTATATTGGATTTCTATCCATTTGCAACATGCTTCAAAGTATTTAAATATCATGTTTTTGTATTTGAATGAGTTTTGAAAAAATCAGATTTCCTATTAAATTCAAGTTTGGAAAAATACGGTTTTTGGTTTTCGGCAAAATTTCCATAACATAAAAATTGTTCAAAAAGTTTAAAATTTGTGTTGAACTTTTTCACGCAAGTTTGTATATCATTGTACTATGCGAAAACTATTTTTTTGGATTTTTGGAGATTTTATGGGATTTAATTGGATAATAAAAACCTAAGTTTTCAATCCCTAAAACAGAACTGCCAGGCTCTGGCGGTCGACCGTACTAGTAGCCGGTTGACCGGAGCGGTCGACCGGACGTGCACAGATACGTGCACGCTGCCAGCCCATTGAGCCGGTCGACCGAGCAGTCGGCCGACTGAAAGCAACCCACTCTCGGGTTGCTCCGGTCAACCAGGCGGTCGACCAGACAGAGAGACGTTGCTCTCTGTTTCTGGGCGCGGTCGACTGGGCGGTCGACCGGTAGCAGCTAACGGTCAAAAATCGACCGTTGGCGGGTCGATCGGCCGGTCGACCGGCCGATCGACCGACTGGTCAAATCTGGCCTTAATTACTTCTAACGGCTATATTTTTAAAGAGGCTATAAAAACCCCATTTGAGAGAGTTTTTCTCTAAGAATTTTTGGGCTAAAATTTCTGAGCTTTCTCTAGTGTTTATACAAGTTTCAAAAGAGTTTCTTTGTGCTAAAAAGATCAATCTTTACTATTTTTAAAAGTGCTTCATTATTTCAAAGAAAAATAGTCTTTTGAGAATTTATTTTGGTCTAATCATTCTATATCTTTGTGGAGATTTTCCAAGTGATTTTTCTTTATTTTAAATACTTTGTTTCTCACACTTAAGCTTCATTCTATCCTATCTATAGGGTCTTTGTGTTTGTAAGAAAAGAAATCGGTTTGTGGTCTTTTGATCACCAAGTTGTAAACCCTATTTTTTCTTGGCTTTGTGCCTTTCCCTCATAGAGTTGAGGATTGTGCAAGTGGGTTGCATCCCTCTAATTGTGAGGTGATCCTTGTGTAGCTTTGTGCTTATCCCTCAAGTTGTAAGGTGATTGTTTTGGTTGGCTTTATGCTTTGCCTCTAATGAGAGGTTGTGGTTGTAAAGAAAGGAGTTGGGTGCTCCTAGTTATTGTATTGCCCCAAATCCTCGGTGAAGGTTCCCTGTATCTGAGTCCTTTGTGGACAAGCTAGTGGATTCGAAATCCTTCTGGGTGAAGGTGGGGACGTAGAGCTGGGTGCTCGAACCTCGAAACAAATCTTGTTGTTTGCGCTTGATCCATTGACTCTTACTCTTTCTCTCTCTTTGAATTGTGCCTTGCATTATTTCATATCGATCATTCATATTTATATGCTTGGCTTGGTTGTGTGTACCTCATTTATTGGTTACATTAAGTGTAATTGCAATTAGTTTTCAAATTCCGCATTTAGTTTATTAGATTAGCATTATCACCTATTCATCCCCCCTCTAGGTGATTTCATCTGCATCATAGCATGTCCCTCCCATCTTCAATTAGAAGAGCATATCATGATAGAAAAGAAGAGGATGGAGATTCAAAGTGCTCGTTTCGACTTTCAATTCCCCCATTCTAATCTCACTCTAAAGGCATATGCACTGCAACCACTTTCTTCTATTTATTTCAAACCATTGATAAACCAAAGAAGTTTCATTATTTGGCTCATTTTTAAAATTCAGTAAGCATCGGACATAATTCAAGTTCTCAATCCCTGTTTACACCAATCTTAGACTTTTGGATTCGTCTTGACGAGCCTTATCATATTACTGTACTCTTAGCAATCCTAAACGTTTAGCTCTACAAGATGACAAAATCTGTACCCAAACGCTTTGAAAATGTAGATGCTTTAAGTTTTTTTTGGGATAAAACTTCATTAATAAAAATTTAATGAAACAATTCCAAGCTAGAAGGGTTCAAATTTGTATAGAAATACTCACACACAATTTGCTCCTTCTAAAAAAGAAAAAAAAAAGAACAAAAAATGAAGCCATCGGAACTCCCTCAGCGAAGTCGTGGCTTCTCTCCTCTATCGTAGATGTAGCATCTGCTGCTCGGACTCGTTTGTCCCTTACTTGGACTCCCGCTAATGCCTTTACGACATCTGTAGCGCAAATCTGGTCATCCTGTGACTGGAGCCCCTATCGAAGTCGTGACATCCCTCTTTCTCTGCACTTTCGGCATCTGCAGCTCAACACCAGTCATCCTTGGCCGGTCACTGCCGACACGGTATCTGAAGCTCTAATACGGTCATCCCATGACCGAATACCCTGCCACCAAGTCGTGGCATGTTCCCACTAGGGCAGCTGCGGAACAAAAACCAACTATTCTTGCTGAACACTCTCTTTAACTCTCACCAATTCTAGCCGGATCTCCTATGGCATCAGACTCATCGCCACCTACATCGAGGGGGCCACCAATTCCCCATCTCCTCTATGAGAGTGTGGGACCATAGCCTGTGTCTGATGTCACCACCGTTTGATGTCACCAACCAAAGTCTTGACCTGATGCTCGCCACCTTGGCTGCCTTTACCTCCACATCTGCCTCTAGGACCGCCACCAGCATCCTCCGTCCCTACCTCCTATTAGAAATATGAAGAATAAAAGTGAATCTTTGAGTTGAATTACGGTGAGATTCATTAATTGAATCAATTGGATAATGGTTGGAGTGTGTTCTCCTTCCATTGGGGATGAACATGGTATATTCACATGTTCAATTCTGACTTCGAATGAATGAGATATTCAAGTCTAAAGTTTGCCTAATTCAAAGCCAAAATGGGACTAAAGGTAGATAAATGTATTTAGCCACACATTGGCCATGGGATGGAAGTTTGAGTGTTTAAATAGAGAAAAATGGGAACAGAGGGTGTGCCCTTTGGGTACTTAGAGTTTTCACGCGTGATTAGGGGGACACCATGCTCGCATGTGCGCGCGTGTGGCGGCAGCGGCGGCGGCCGGCGCTGGCGCCAGTGCCGGGCTCGGGCTCCCTACCCGGTCTGGTTCTTTTTGAACCAGGTCTCACGGGTATGGGTTACCGTGGATCATACCCACTCCGCAATCCGGATCCGAACCGCCCAGCTCAACGGCTGTCAGTAAACTGCCGCGAACAGTTGGGCAGTTGCTGCGGTTGCTGTCTAAAATGAACCGTTGCAACGGTTCAGACCGAACGCTCCCGGAGCACTATAAATAGCGCTCCATTTTCTCAAACAAAAACACACAACAAGCACACAAAAGAAGCAATATAGGAGAAGTTCTTCCTCTGCATTCTGAAGTGGGTTTTCTGCAACTAAAGTTCGAAGTGACTTCCATCAGGAAGTGGGAATTCTGCAACTCGGATTTCGAAGCAACTTCCAAGAGATTCTAAAAAATTCATTCTGAAAGAGGGCTCAGAAAATTTAACAAATTCTTTAATAGAATTGTTGTCTGAATCTGGGACTTCCAAAGAAGAATATTCTTCTACCTTCCTCCTTTCTCTCCAGTGGGTGCTCCTCTAAAGTAAAGACAAATATTCTCCCTGAAATTTGTCTTGGTCCTGCTGCTTTGATAATCCTGTAGGTACTGGTTAACTACGGTTTGACTGTACGGTAATTTGGTAGTGCTATCCAAATACCGTGAAGGAGTGTTGTATCTTGGGAGACCAGCGTCCAGTATCCCGTTAGCAACGTTACGGGGGACGTAGCTGTCTTAAGGAGATTCGCTATAAGCGTACCTCACTCCAAGTACTGTATAAGTGAATTAATTTTCTTTATACAGAGGTTATACTGATATTCAGTATATTGAGACTGACTAATACCAGTCTAATTGGTATTTAACCAAGGAAGGTAATTAAAAAGTAGTTCTTTAATTAAGGAACGTTCTATTGAACGAAAAACCTCCCACCTGATATTAACCAACCTGGCCAATTAGATCGGTGATATTTCAGTGATATTGATTAGTTGTCAGATTGATCCTAGAAACTAACAATCTTAAGACAATTATTTTGAAGTTTCTTACTTCTGTTCTGCTTGAACTTGCAGAAAATGTCTGAGACTAATCAAGACAGCTCAAGTAAGGCACCAAACATGCAGATACAAGCTTTGATGCCTACTCCACTTCCTAACCCGAAGTCGAAGAAGTCAGGAAAATTTGATGGCATAGAATTCAAGAGGTGGAACAGAAGATGCTCTTCTACTTGACCACTCTGCATCTGGCCAAATTCCTGCAAGAAGATCCACCAGAACCTGAAACTGATTGGGACTCAGTCCTTGCAGTCGATGTATGGACTCAAGGTGACTTCCTTTGCCGAAACTATATTTTGAATGGACTGGATGACTCTCTTTATAATGTGTACAGTCCTATCACAACAGTAAAGAAGTTATGAGCCAGTCTTGATAAGAAGTATAAGACTGAGGATGCTGGTACCAAAAAGTTCGTCATAGGACGATTTTTGGAGTACAAGTTGGTGGACAACAAGACTATGATCAGTCAGGTGCAAGTGTTCCAACTTATCTTGCATGAGATAGAAGCCGAAGGTGTGATTCTACCTGAAACCTTTCAGGTTGCTACTATCGTGGAGAAACTCTACCTGCGTGGAGAGATTTCAAGAACTACCTGAAGCATAAGCGCAAGGAGCTAAAGTTGGAAGATCTCATTGTGAGGCTTTGAATTGAGGAGGACAACCCGAAAGTCTGAGAAAAGGAGCAGTAAGAACTCCTATGAAGCCAAGGTCACTATGATCGAAGCCTCAAAGGAGAAAGCGTCTACTTTCAAAGGCATAAAGCGGAAGAAGACTGCCTAAGGGTATAAAGGCAAGGTACAAGAAGGCAAGAGCATGCGCTTTAAGGGAACCTACTACATCTGCAATAAAAAAGGGTATAAGGCAAATGAATGTCGCAGCCGTCTCAAAAAGAACAAGAAGAACCATCCACAGGCAAACCTGACCGACCATGCGTCGCTAAGCCTTTCAACTGTGGTGTCAGAACTGAATCTGACAACCAACAATAAGGATTAGTAGGTAGACACTGGGGCTACTCGGCACATCTGCTCTGAGAAATTATTATTCTCTGAATATCAAAAACTAGAGCAAGATGAGCAACTCTTCATGGGATACTCAGCCGTCTCCAAGGTTGAAGGAAAAGAAAGGTCATCCTGAAGTGGACATCTAGGAAAGAGCTTACCCTGAACGATGTACTGCATGTTCCAGATATCCGCAAGAACCTGATCTCTGGATCAATACTTAATAAGAAAAGATTTATAATGGTTCTTGAATCAGATAAATTTACTTACTAAGGGTGGGATGTATGTGAGAAAGGGTTATCTTGTTGATGGACTTTTTAAAGCCAATGTTGCAGTGGTGGACAAAAAGTCTGTGTATTTGTACCCGAAGCTTATAAATAAAAAAGTCTTCTGTTAATTTGCTTGAGTCTCCTATTTTATGGTATGCTAGATTAGGGCATGTAAATTACAAGTCATTAAAAAACTTGTCTAATCTAGGATATATTCCTAAACTCAACTTGAAAGAAATTTGCAAGTGTGAGATTTGTGTTGAGGCCATGTTAGCGAAAATTCATTTCACTCAATTGAGCGAAATACAGAACCTTTAGGGTTAATCCATAGCGATCTGTGTAACTTGAAGTTTATGCCAACTAAAGGCGAAAAAAAGTATTTTATTACTTTTATTGATGACTGTACAAGATACTATTATGTGTATCTTTTAAACAGTAAGGATGAGGCAATGATATGTTTATAACATATAAAGTCGAAGTTGAGAATCAACTCAACAAGAATATCAAGATTCTAAAATCCGATAGAGGCGGAGAATATGAATCAAATGATTTTAGTGAGTTATGTGCTAAATTTGGTATAATCCATCAAACTACAGCATCATATACTCCTCAGTAAAATAGAATTACTAAACAGAAGAATAGAACTTTGAAGGAGATGGTCAATCCATGCTCGGAAGTTCTGGAGCTCCGGAGAACTTGTGGGGGAAAGCTCTGTTAACTGTAAATTATATTCCAAATAGAGTACCCCACAAGAAACTTGATCTTATACCATTTGAGTTCTAGCATGGAAGGACACCTTCCTATCATTACCTCAAAATGTAGGGGTTCCTTGCAAAGGTGCTAGCACCATTACCTAAAAAGACTAAGTTGGGAGCAAGAACAATGGACTGCATATTTATAGGCTATGCCTTAAATAGTAGTGCTTATAGATTTCTAATTCATAAATCAGAGATACTAGATATTCATGTAAATATGATTATCAAATCTGGAGATACTGTGTTCTTTGAAGATATTTTTCATATAAATGGGAAACAGATAAGACTTCTGGGAAAAAACACATGAGATGGAGTTCAGGGACGAAAGCCCCGAGGAATCGATTGTTCATGCATAAATTGAACCAAGAAGAAGTCAGAGATCTAGAATCTCAAATCTTTTAGTTTAGATTTCATAGTATATACTATTGAAAGCGAACCTCAAACATTTAAGGAGGCTATGTCTACCCAGAAGTACCAATGTGAAAAGAAGCTATAAATAACGAAATAGAATCCATACTAGGTAATCATACTTGAGAATTGGCAAACTTGCCTCATGGCAGTAAACTAATTGGGTGTAAGTGAATTTTCAAAAGAAATTAAAACCCGATTGATCTATCGATAAGTACAAGGCTAGATTAGTAACCAAGCGTTATCGACAAAAGGAAGGACTTGACTACTTCGATACTTATTCACTAGTAATAAGAATAACCTCCATTCGGATGTTGATTGCAATTGCAGTATTGCATAACTTAGATATCCATCAAATTGATGTCAAGACTGCATTCTTAAATGGTGAACTAAATGAAGAAATATATATGGAGCAACCTGAAGGATTTATAGTCAAGGGCTAAGAATACAAAATGTGTAAATTGGTAAAATTCTTATACGGTCTAAAGCAGGCTCCAAAATAATGGCATGAGAAATTTGATAGTGTCATGATCAAAGTTGGATTCACTATAAATGAATGCGATAAGTGTGTTTACACTAAAATAGTTGAAAACGCATGTATCGTTGTTTGTCTTTATGTAGACGACATCTTAATACTTGGATTAATATTGAAATTTTTAAGTCCACTAAAAAAATGTTATCCAACAGTTTTGACATGAAGGATCTGGGGTTGCTGATATAATTTTAGAAATTAAAATCACCAACACACCAAATGAAATCAGTCTATCTTAATCTCACTATGTGGATAAGATGATAGAAAGATTCAATGATCTTCGGATAAAGGAGAATACAAATCCTTTTCTCCTACACATCAAGAATATAGGAACTGGAGTACGCCTGTTGGAGTATTCTCAGATTATCGGAAGTCTAATGTATTTAATGAATTGCACTAGACCCGATATTACTTACGCTGTAGCAAGTTAAGCAGATACACTAGTAATCCTAGTGATGATCATTGGACTGCTCTACTATGAGTATTGAGTTACGTATCACATACCAAGGAATATGCCTTGAGATATAGATAGTATCCACCTAACTTGAAGGATACAGTGATGCTAATTGGATTGTGATTGTTATTCATTTTTGCATCATTTTTCACATCCATATCATGCATTATATCAATAAAAATAGGTTTTTTACTCTTTTTCTCTCTATTTTTGTAGGTCCATCATTAATGGAGAGGAGGCCCATAATCTATGGAATTATCAAGAATTAAAAGGGATTAATCAAAGGCCAAAAAAAGCCCAAAAAGTCTAGCCATTGATCTGGAGACATCCACGCATGCACTCATCTTCTAGAAGCTCCAACATGGCCATCAGGCTGCAACAAAACGCCAACAGAATTCGCTGGCGTAACGGCCTAGATTCTGCCGCGGAAACGCGGCTCTAGCCGCGGATCCGCGGCAGGAATCTGGCCGTTGAGCCAGATATTTGATCCGACGGTCCAGATTTGGGAGCCTCCTCTTCTGAAGCCTATAAATAGACCATCAGGGCCTCGGTGAGAGGGAGGAGAGACTAGGAGAGAGAGCTTGTATTTGGAGAGAGTTGTAGGGATTTTCTCTAGGTTTTTAGTGCTCTTGTATTCTCCTTCTTCCTCCTAGAAATTCTGTAAAAGAGAGAAAGAAAGAGTGTGAGAGCTTGTAAGCAAAGGGGTGACAACTTTCAAAGCAAGGATTAATCAAACTTTCTTCTCTTCTTTGCAATTTCTAGTGCTTGCTTTACTTTCATTGCACTTTTATTTCACCATGAATTGTTGTTTTCTTTCTCTTGTAATGGATAGCTAACTTCTTCTAACATGACTAGCTAACCACTAACTTTACTAACTCTAACTCTTGGGTGATTGCTAACTTCTAATCTTGCAATGTTGAGTCTCTTTTAATCTCCAATGAAGATGAATTACTTTCATTATTGGCAAATGCTTGTTGTAATTCCATATGATTCATGTGTGCCTCATTTAGAGCCTTGTCTTTAGAACAAGTGCCTTGATGGAACATGGAGATGGATCACTTAACTTTGCTATTGGTTTGTAGTACAATTTTCTTACTTCAATGCTAGCTTGACTATTGCCTTGAATGACTAATGAATCTTGTATCTCCCTCCTTAGCATTCCCTTGAGTGGCACTCCTTGATTCCACTATTGAAATTCTATCTCGGGAGCCGATGAATCAATGAGGCTACAAGCTAAGACCGAGAAGAACACTCATCTTCCAAGTGGGAACATATTTGACCTAACAAGAAAGACATATCTTTCGCCGATGAATCATCATGAGGCATGCATAACCCTATGAGATTAGTAAGTTAGCAAATTAGTAAGGTTAGCTAGTCATGGTTTCCTCCATCTAAAAGTTTTCCAAAAAGTTTTCCTTCACTAGTTTTCTTTCCTAGCAAGTCCAATTTTTTAAGTTCTTTTCATTTTCTTTTACATCAGTTTTCTTTTCATGCAACCAAACCACAAAATTTCTTCTTTTATTTTTTCATGTTATTTTTCTTTTGAACATAGAAGAACTTTCGTTTTCTCTCTCTCTTCAACACTTAAACCGCAAAGCTTTCATCGCGAGCTCTCCCTGAGGATCGACCCGTAATAGTTAAATACTACTACGGTGATTTGGAAGGAGTATATTAACATTGTGATACATTCTTGGAGTTTTGAGTATTACAATCGAACAAAGAAGGTTGACTTTAAACCCTCTATCTCTGAATTGAGTAACTCCTTCCTTCCGAACAAATTTTTGGCGCCGTTGCCGGGGAGAGCAACGGTTTTTGATTCAATTGAGAAACTAAACGAATTTTCTTCTCTGTTGCAGGTTACAGGTTGAAGAAACAGGAAACTAAGTATTGCAGTAACACATAAGTATCCTTGGGCCTCTGCTCCAGAAAGCAGAGACCAAGTGGCCTCGTATTTGCCGCGATTTCTCGGCCAAAGCTGCAGATCCGCGGCATTAATGAGTTGAATACTCACAGTTTTCTGCAGGGTTGCTTGCTTTGCAAAAATACAGCTGCTGCAATTCTAATTTTTTGTATGCTTTCACCAGGATCCTGCTAATAAAATCAACAGTAAAACATTTGTTGCAAAAGATAAAAAATTGACTAGACATTTGCATTTCTAGGCACGTGTCTTTTCAATTTATTTACTTTACTGTTGAAGAGTGCTGGAGTAAGGTACGTTCACATTGCATATCGTATAGGACTCACTTCTTAGTTGATTTACATCGCTTTGAGTGAACCTTGTTTGCATAAACTATACACTTGCACAAAATTGACTTTAAGGGCATCACCCAATAAACAAGATAAGGTGGGGATTTCATCACCCTTTCCTTAGCCCAAAAAGCACTATCCCAGCACTCACAATCCCAAGCTTCTAATAAAAACTGATAGACGTTGGCCCTAGGGACATTCGGACTCAGTAGGAGATCGGCTGAAGTTGGAAGTTGTTTTTGATTCATACTCCGGTGAAATCAGTGTCTAAGGTTGGGGATTAAGAGGTTAAGCCTCGAAGATACCGTGGTTTGGCGTAATTAAGGCCCGTTGCTTACGCACGGATACCTCCCACCGTATTTTGCCCCTACCTGGCTGATTAACTGTGGTCTGATTCAAGCAACAACCTTCTTTGGTTCATCGAACAGTTAGGAGTCGTCTAGGTCTAGGTATCCTAGATAGCTTGTGATTAATTTTTCTTTTCTTGTTTGTTATTTTTCACTTTCTTTCGCTTGTGCGATCGGTGAACGTTGATTGTGTATGCAAGAGTGGTACCGGGATCCAGATTCTGCTAGGCTTGTGAGAATTTCTACATTTGCACAAACACCACCACTTGACACAATCCCAATCATGACCAATAACATTTCGCTTCAAGACAAGTTCTATCCGATTCGCACTTCACTTCCATCATGCATTCTTCTCCCAACAACCAATGGAAATAATTTTGAGCTAAAGCCATAATTCATAAACACTCTTCCCCGATTTCATGGCTTAGAATCCGAGGATGCGTATTTCTTCATTCGAGAGTTTAAAGAAGTATGTCTAATGATGAGAATTTCCCAGTTGACTGAGGACACTGTTAGACTAAGGTCATACCCTTCGCGCTAAAAGACATAGCTAAGAAATGGCTTTATAATCTTCCCGTCAGCTCGATTTCTTCATTGGATGATTTTGTAAAAGTCTTTCTTAAAAGTTCTATCCCATTCATAAAATAGCCCTCATGAGGAAAAACATTATGCAATTCAAGCAAGAAGTCAATGACCTTTCTGGAAATATTTTGAACGCTTCAAAGGCCTACTAGCCCTATGTCCTCATCACGGCATAGAGAAATGACGTCAGTGCCAAATTATCTATGACGGTCTTGATTACCAAACTAAGACACTCCTTGAAACCATGTGCCAAGGGGAATTTTTAAAGAAGGATGAAGATCAGGGGTGGGATCTCTTTGAAGCCTTAGCCGAAAAGACAATTCAGTGGGAATCATGTCCAGAGAAAACCACACCCACCACTTCTAGAACCGGTTTGCATTCTATAGAATCCTCCATAGCTGCTGAGGCTAAAATAACACAACTGATGAAGAGGATAGAATTGCTTGAATCTAGGGAAAATTTTGCTGCTAACCAGGTCAACCCATTACCTGTGGTCAACCCGGGTTGCACCTATTGCCATGATCTCAACCACGTATTCGAGGAGTGTCCTTTATACCACTCTCAAATGTATCAGGAGAATACGAATGCTGCATACACCAGACCCAACTACAACCCATACTCCAAAACGTATAATCCGGGATGGCGAAACCATCCAAATTTTTCTTGGAGTCAGTCTGGTCCTGAGCAGTGTAGGCCATTATTTCCACATAAAAACCCTGCTCAGTCTCATCAACCAAACTACCACCAGAATCCACTAAATTTCCACTCATACCAGAATCCACCTCAATTCCAGTCATATCAAAATCCACCACATTACCAGACAAACTTCCAGCCTACGTATCAGCAACATCCACCACAAAATCCTCCAGAAAAAAAATATTAGATTTGGAAAAAATGATAGAAACCCTGTCTAAACTCATCACCAGGACATGAACAAATTACAGGTCCAGATAGGGCAATTGGCTAATTCTCTGAATGAACGACAAAAGGAATGCTACCTAGCCAACCAGTGCCCAATCCAAAAAATCACTTCCCTTTACATGAAGTGGAGGACATAGGACCCAGTCAATGCAACACTGTTCAAATCCTTAGATCCGGAAAGAGAGTTGATAACAAGGTTTCAAATCAACCCACCAAATCTGTGTTAAAGCTAACACCTTCTGTTCCAGTCCAACCCATTCAAGACAAACCTTCTTCAAGTACACAACAACCATCCACTTCCCAATCCAAAGCAAAGAAAAGATTGATGAGCAACCATACAAGCCTGTTGTACCATTTCCAAATAGGCTAGCAAATCAAAAGATGAATGCTCACATGGAGAAGATAAGAGAAATGTTTAACCAAGTCCAAATCAATGTCCCTCTTCTTGATGCCATACAACAAGTTCCGTCATACGCCAAATTTTTAAAAGAAATGTGCACCAAGAAGAGGAAAGCTAATGTCCCTAAAAAAGTCTTCTAAGCATCAAACATCAGCGAGTTACTCACTGCACCAATTCCTGTAAAATACAAAGACCCAGGAGCCCAACCATTTCTTGTATCATAGGACAGACTACCATCAATAGGGCGTTGCTTGATTTGGGAGCCAGTATCAATCTTCTCCCCTTTTCTGTGTATCAACAATTAGGGTTAGGCGACCTTCTTCTGACCCAAATGACGATACAACTGGCTGATCGCTCTGTAAAGATTCCCAAAGGGGAGATTACAGATGTTTTAATACGGGTCGGGGAATTCATTTACCCCGTAGACTTCATTGTTCTTGAGACACAGCCTGTACATAATCACAGAGCACAGACACCTGTCCTTCTCGGACGACCTTTCCTAGCCACTGCAAATGCGATCATTAACTGTAGGAATGGCTCGATGCGTCTGACCTTCGGAGATATGACAAAAGAGGTGAATGTTTTCCACCTGGGAAAACAACCTCGGGATTTGGATAATGATTCTTTTGAAGTAAACTTGATAGAAGGGTTAACAAGTGAACATGATAAGGAGGCTTGAGTATGAATCCGAAGAGGAATTTGAGTTGGAGTCTGATGACTTCAACCTTGATCAGATTATTGAGTCTACTGTGGAATGGGCCACTAATACCACCCCTATTCTTCCCTTACACCAAGAACAGCCAGTGATAGATCCTGTCCCTTCTTCTGAGCTTAAGGTTCTTCCCGGCCATCTCAAGTACAAGTACTTGGATGAGAAGGAAGCCTTTCCTGTAATCATTGCATCCCATCTCACTAAACAATAGGAAGAGGATCTTCTTACTGTGTTAAGAGAAAATCGAGAAGCCATTGGTTGGACCATGGCTGACATCAAGGGGATTAGTCCTTCCATAGTCTAACACCAGATTCATTTGACGGAGGATGCCAAGCCAAAACGAGACCCACAGCGTAGACTAAACCCAATCATGCAGGAAGCTATTAGAACAGAGATTTTGAAACTATTAGACAATGGGATTATCTATCCCATATCCGATAGCCAGTGGGTAAGTTCGGTTCACGCTGTGCCTAAGAAAGCAGGATTTACTGTGGTAGAAAATGAGAAGAAAGAATTGGTACAAACACGTCTTCCAACGAAGATTCGAGTTTGTATCGATTACCGAAAGTTGAACACTGCCACACGTAAAGACTACTTTCCTCTTCCGTTCATTGACCAAATTCTCAAGAGATTAGCGGGACATGAGTACTACTGTTTCTTGAATGGATATTCAGGATATAATCAAATCCCGATCGCTCCCGAGGATCAAGACAAAACAACCTTCACCTGTCCTTTTGGAAATTTGCATACCGAAGGATGCCCTTCGGCCTATGCAATGCTCCCGCAATGTTTCAACGTTGCATGCTGAGCCTTTTTTCAGACATGTGGAGAAATTTCTGGAGATTTTCATGGATGATTTTTCAATTTACGGTGATTCCTTTGAACAATGCTTGTACCATTTGAAGCTAGTTTTACAACGCTGTATGGAGAAAAACTTGACACTTAACTGGGAGAAGTGTTACTTTATGGTCAAGCAAGGAATCGTTCTTGGGCACGAAGTTTCACATAAGGGAATTGAGGTTGACAAGTCGAAAGTGGAAGTCATAACAAAGCTCCCTGAGCCAACATGCTTAAAGGACATTAGATCATTTTTAGGGCACGCCGGCTTCTATAAATGATTTATTCAAGGGTTTAGCAAAATTGCTAGACCCCTGACAAATCTCTTAGGAAAGGATGTACCCTTTATATTTGATGAAGAATGTCAAAAATCCTGGAAGGAGCTTAAGTGTAGACTTGTCTCAGCACCTATCATTTCTGCACCTGATTGGACCAAGCCTTTTGAGATTATGTGTGATGCCTGGGATTTTGCTATTGGTGCTGTTCTAGGGCAGCGTATTGATACTAGGCAACACGTAATCTATTACGCTAGCAGAACGCTGAATGAAGCCCAACTCAATTATACAACTACTGAAAAGGAATTTTTAGCTGTTGTCTTTGCGTTGGAAAAATTTCGCCAATATCTGCTAGGGTCCAGGACGATTATTTTCACCGATCACTCCGCCCTAAAATACTTAATGCAAAAGAAGGATGCTAAGGCAAGACTTATTCGATGGATACTTCTTTTGCAAGAGTTTGATCTGGAGGTTAAGGATAAAAAGGGCATTGAGAATGTGGTAGCTGATCACTTGTCAAGAATTCCAAATGCACCAAAAGAGAAAATACCCATAAATGATGATTTCCCTGACGAACACATCCACATAATGCATGGAGAGCCCTGGTATGCTGACATAGCAAATTACCTAGCATCCGGGTAAATACCTTCTAATTGGTCAGGTCAGGACAAACACCGTTTCATGAGTCAAATGCGGTTCTTCTTTTGGGATGAACCGTATTTATTCAAATATTGTCCTGACCAGATAATACGAAGGTGTCTTCCTGAGGAGGAACATCAGAGTGTCTTGACATTCTGTCACAAATTGGCTTGCGGTGGACATTTTGGTCCACGAAAAACTGCTGAGAAGGTACTTCAGAGTGGATTTTACTGGCCCACTCTCTTTAAGGATGTATATACTTTCTGCAAGCTATGTGATAGGTGTCAGATGACGGGTCGAATCACACGGAAAGACATGATGCCCTTTACACCCATCTTAGAGGTGGAAATTTTTGATCTGTGGGGCATCGACTTTATGGGACCCTTTCCTCTGTCCTATGGCAACCAATACATTTTGGTAGCCGTAGATTATGTTTCAAAATGGGCTGAAGCAATTCCAATAAGGACAAATGACAACCAAGTTGTCATCAAGTTTTTACGAGAAAATATCATCTCTCGCTTTGGAGCCCCCCGTGCGATAATAAGTGACAATGGGAGTCATTGCTGCAATCGGGCTTTTGAAGCCCTAATGCGTAAATACTCAATTTCCCACGAATTATCCACGGCATACCATCCTCAAACCAACGGGCAAGTAGAAGTCACTAATAGACAAATAAAACTCATTTTGGAGAAAACTGTTGGACAAAACCATAAAGATTGGTCCTTCAAACTCATTGATGCCTTATGGGCATACAAGACCGCTTACAAGACTGTCCTCGGTATGTCTCCATATCGAGTTGTATTTGGAAAACCTTGTCACTTGCCTGTGGAGTTGGAACACCGGGCTATGTGGGCGATAAAGCAGCTGAACTTAGATTTAGATAAAGCCGGTGCCTTGAAGAAATTGCAAATATCCGAGCTAGAAGAGCTAAGAAATGAGGCATATGACAATGCTCGGATAGCAAAACACAGAACCAAGCTCTTTCATGATAAATCCATTCACCGAAAAATTTTTGTCTCAGGACAAAAGGTTCTGTTGTACAACTCAAGACTCCACCTCTTCCCTGGTAAATTAAAAACCACGTGGTCAGGGCCATATGTTGTACACAAAGTCTTCTCACATGGTGTAATTGAGATTTTTGATCCAAATAATGGCAATAAATTCACTGTGAACGGTCAATGTTTACAACCATTTTTTACTACTGAATTTGTGTCACAAGAAATTCATGAACTGGGCCTTTATGATCCAGTCTATAGGTGACCATCCCACTTGTACATTTTCCCTGAATTCTCTGCATATTATTTTGGGACCCTTTTGTAAATAAACAAAACAAAAAAATAAAAAAAAGTTTCAAATTTTGTGCTAATTCAAATCAAGAGTTCCACTCCTTCACAACTTTCAAATTTCAAATCCTAGGTTTGTAAATATCACTTTTCACCTAGGGTTAAATTAGGATTCCAAACTTCTTCAACTCTATATATATCCTATTTACCCTACCTCTCTTTCCTCAAACGAAAAACGCCTCCCAGATCTAAAACCCTCTTCTCCGGCGCCGCCCTCAGTTGTTTTCCCTTCCACAGAACCCTCCAGTTTGTCGCGTTTTCGCGACCTAGGCCGCAGATCCGCGGCAAATACTGCATCCTCTGGAGCGCTGCCAAATTTTCTGACGGTCGATTTCTTGCGCTGGTGGCCGATCTGTTGCCAACTCTGCCAAATCCTTCTCCTGTGCCCTCTGCTAGCACGAACTTCTCCCCCCACGTATTCCGGGGGCGGTTTGAATTTCGATCTCATACTCTATTGTTTTAGATCTATATTTTTAAAGCATGGCACCTAATTTATTTGCTGAAAAAGATTTTTCAAAAATTCTATGTGATCCTAATAGGTATGGGCATATATTTATTGATCGGATCAGGGCATGGGATTGGTATGCATTGGTGTATGATAATAATGATAATGATGCCTTTTATTGTCCCGACTTGGTGACATTGTTCTATAACTCTATTGACCATGCATCAATTGATTTACACACATACCAATTTACAGTGCACATGCCCTTAGGAGACTTATTCATCACGCTTCCTCTCCTTGAGGAACACACGCATGTCCCCATTCACCCACAGCATAGCGACCCCCTTCCACTTATTGAGTACATGACCATTATGGGGGCTCGCTGCACTGAGCAAGACCGCGGGCTAAAGGTCAGCACCACCTTTCGAAATGTACATTGCGTTGGACGATGGATCCAACGCAACATCTTAGGTCTGGACCACACCACATCCTTTAACCGCCCGGTGTTGCAGCTTATTCACGACTTGATGACTAGGCAACACACGGTCTGTCTCAGTAGGACCATCTTCCACGCAATAATAGCCAACTCTTCACGCACCCGGGGTGCCAAACACTCCCACCCCTTTCTGATTACGCGTCTGTGTAGGACTTTCCTACCGGACGCCATATTTGACTCTTTTGACCGGGTCTTTGTGACACAAGAGTGACCCACTAGTTCATACAATAGTTGCTTACACGCGGTCTGGACCCCTAGTGTCCAGCCCGAGGATGTACCGGTGGCATCCTCTTCTGAGGAGAGTTTAGAAGAGGGAGATGATCCAGCATTTTGGCAGCAAGAGCCCCCTACGGACTCACGTGCCTTCGTGTCCACCATTTGGAGGGGCATGAAGAAGATTTTTAAGGGGCAGGTTCGTCTGAGGAAGAAAGTAGAGGAGCAATCCTCTAGGTTGGATAGCATTGAGGCCGGGCTGAGGCGTTCACAGTCGGCTGGACCTAGCACCACCGCGGGTCCAAAACGACGACGGGAGTGATCATGATCCTTTACCTATTTCATGCATATTTTTACTTTCATATATTGAGGACAATGCATGAGATAGGTATGAGGGGTAGATACTAACTTAGGATTTTTATTTAGGATTTTTTTTAGATTTTATCTTTCTTTTTAGATTTTTCATTTTCTTTAGATTTTTTCTTTTTAGAAAAAAATAAAAAATATATAAAAAATAAAAATAAAAAAAGAAAATTTGATCCATTTTTAAAAGAATCAAACTTGATTTTAGGGATTAAGGAAACTCTTAACTAAAATTTCTTAATATAAGTCGAAAAGAGGAGTTTTGTTAGATTTTTAGGTTAAGTAAAAAGGATAAGAAAGGTAGATTTTAATTCTTACCTTAGCATATATACATTAAACATATTGAAGGATTAATCAAAGACTTAGTGAATCTATTTACATATATATATAATAAATAATTAATTAAAAAAGGGTATAAATAAATAAATAGAATAATTACTTAGCCACTAATTAAGCTGGTTAGCTGTGCCTTAAGAAGCATGGCCGGTCACGCCTAAAGGTGGTTAAGTCCTTAGTATTCGTGGCCTAGTTTACTCGAGTCCTCGAACCTTAGGGATGTTTTCTCATCTGGTGCCCTAAGACCGACTGGTTTGGGAGTCATCGGTAAGAGGCTTGTTACATGGGTAAATTAGAAAGCCTAAGGAAGCTAAGAAAGTGTAAATAAATAAAAATAAATAAAAAGAATAAAAAAGGAAAAAAAGAAAAAAAAATATATATATTGTATATATTAGTAAATAAATGATCTTAGTCTAAGAGAAATCCTTCATATTTACAGATGTATATATACTAGGTTAGATGCAAAATCCGGTCTTCGATCTATTCCTTAGAAACTTAACCTAAGTTGAAGACAATACTCTAAATAGAAACTTATATAAAGAATGACGAGTTTAGGGTAACCCGAAACCTATAGATCAAGTGATGTTCTTGAAAATAATGGATCAAAAAAAATTTCTCACTAACCTTTTTCTTTTTCTTTTTGGATTTTGTGGGTGCAATCTGCTGAAAACCCTCAGGAGATAACACTCCTCCTCTAGAGTAACCTAGAGGTTTAACGGCTTGTTGCACGTGCTCAGTGCAGTCGTGTCACCTACGAAAGTGATGCAATAACTTAGCTAGGATTCTTTTTCTTTTTTCTTTTTTGCTCGGGGACGAGCAAAAGCTAGGTATGGGGGTGTGATTGTTATTCATTTTTGCATCATTTTCCACATCCATATCATGCATTATATCAATAAAAATAGGTTTTTTACTCTTTTTCTCTCTATTTTTGCAGGTCCATCATTAATGGAGAGGAGGCCATAATCCATGGAATTATCAAGAATTAAAAGGGATTAATCAAAGGCCAAAAGAAAAGCCCAAAAAGTCTAGCCCATGATCTGGAGACATCCACACATGCACTCATCTTCTAGAAGCTCCAACGTGGCCAACAGGCTGCAACAAAACGCCAACAAAATTCGCTGGCGTAACGGCCTAGATTCTGCCGCGGAAATGCGGCTCTGGCCACGGATCCTTTCCGCGGCAGGAATCTGGCCGTTGAGCCAGATATTTGATCCGACGGTCCAGATTTGGGAGCCTCCTCTTCTGAAGCCTATAAATAGACCATCAGGGCCTCGGTGAGAGGGAGGAGAGACTAGGAGAGAGAGCTTGTATTTGGAGAGAGTTATAGGGATTTTCTCTAGGTTTTTAGTGCTCTTGTATTCTCCTTCTTCCCCCTAGAAATTCTGTAAAAGAGAGAAAGAAAGAGTGTGAGAGCTTGTAAGCAAAGGGGTGACAACTTTCAAAGCAAGAATTAATCAAACTTTCTTCTCTTCTTTGCAATTTCTAGTGCTTGCTTTACTTTCATTGCACTTTTATTTCACCATGAATTGTTGTTTTCTTTCTCTTGTAATGGATAGCTAATTTCTTCTAACATGACTAGCTAACCACTAACTTTACTAACTTCTAACTCTTGGGTGATTGCCAACTTCTAATCTTGCAATGTTGAGTCTCTTTTAATCTCCAATGAAGATGAATTACTTTCATTATTGGCAAATGCTTGTTGTAATTCCATATGATTCATGTGTGCCTCATTTAGAGCCTTGTCTTTAGAACAAGTGCCTTGATGGAACATGGAGATGGATCTCCTAACTTTGCTATTGGTTTGTAGTACAATTTTCTTACTTCAATGCTAGCTTGACTATTGCCTTGAATGACTAATGATTCTTGTATCTCCCTCCTTAGCATTCTCTTGAGTGACACTCCTTGATTCCACCATTAAAATTCTATCTCGGGAGCCGATGAATCAATGAGGTTACAAGCTAAGACCGAGAAGAACACTCATCTTCCAAGTGGGAACATATTTGACCTAACAAGCAAGACATATCTTTCGCCGATGAATCAACATGAGGCATGCATAACCCTATGAGATTAGTAAGTTAGCAAATTAGTAAGGTTAGCTAGTCATGGTTTCCTCCATCTAAAAGTTTTCCAAAAAGTTTTCCTTCACTTGTTTTCTTTCCTAGCAAGTCCAATTTTTCAAGTTCTTTTCATTTTCTTTTACATCAGTTTTCTTTTCATGCAACCAAACCACAAAAATTTCTTCTTTTATTTTTCCATGTTATTTTTCTTTTGAACATAGAAGAACTTTCGTTTTCTCTCTCTTCAACACTTAAACCGCAAAGCTTTCATCGCGAGCTCTCCCTGAGGATTGACCCGTAATAGTTAAATACTACTACGGTGATTCGGAAGGAGTATATTAACATTGTGATACATTCTTGGAGTTTTTGAGCATTACAATCGAACAAAGAAGGTTGACTCTAAACCCTCTATCTCTGAATTGAGTAAACTCCTTCCTTCCGAACAGATTGCAAATTCTAAGAAATCAAAATCAACTAGCGGATACGTATTTACTCTAGGAGGAGCAGCGGTATCTTGAAAATCTTTCAAACAAACATGTATTGCCCGTTCCACTATGGAATCGGAATTCATAGGCTTGTATAAGACCGGAGAAGAAGCAAAATGGCTTCGACAATTTTTGAAAGATGTACCATTATGGCAAAAGCCAGTGCCCGCCATATGTATAGACTACGATAATCAAGCAGTTATATATAGGGCACAAAATGTTATATATAACGGTAAGTCTAAACATATTCGTCGTAGACATAATACTATTAAGCAATTGCTCTCAAATGAAATTATCTCTATTGACTTTGTCTCGTCAAAAGATAATTTAGCAGATTCGCTTACCAAAGGTTTAAGTGGAGAGCGTATAAAATTGCGCATCGAGGGGAATGGGTCTAAAAGCCTAACCTTACCGATTCAGCTTAATGGAAACCTTACTTAGCGACTGGAGATTCCACCGGCTAAGTTCAAGAGGAAAAACTAGTTATGATTGACTCAGTAAGTAAGCACTTAGGAGCTTGACTTCAATCCATTCCTAAGGTGCATACAAGTGCTTTTTACAAGTGGATTAAGGATAAGCTTAACGCTTTTAATGATGCCTATATCTTGTTACTAAACAAGTGGAGTAGAGTAGACTACTCTTAATAGGACGATCACTTATGTGAGTATAGAGTTGGGTCGGCTCTTTGGGAATTTCTATGGAAGCTGTTATTCCCTAAAGATACTCTCTGAAACTAAGAATGTCAAGAGCCAAAATGGACACAACCGAGAATCAAAGTTAATTTGAAAAGTTACTGTATGAAGCTTGTTGACTAGGCTTACACTAACGACTAACAGTATAAGACCTAATTCACTGATTAGTCAGTAAGTCCGATAAAGCTTTCGCTATGGAAGGTTCAAGACCTAGTTCACCTATCCTAATGCAGTTTCTTTTCTAAAGTATCTTTCACTATAGAGTCAGTCTCTTTGTGTGTCAGTTCCTTAAATCTCCATTCATTGTGGGGGATTGTTGGAAATATGAAGAATAAATGTGAATCTTTGAGTTGAATTACTACGAGATCCATTGATTGAATCAATTGGATAATGGTTGGAGTGTGTTCTCCTTCCATTGGGGATGAATATGGTATATTCACATGTTCAATTCCAACTTCGAATGAATGAGATATTCAAGTCTAAAGTTTGCCTAATTCAAAGTCAAAATGGGACTAAAGGTAGCTAAAAGCATTTAGTCCCACATTTGCCATGAGATGGAAGTTTGAAGTGTTTAAATAGAGAAAAATGGGAACAAAGGGTGCGCCCTTTGGGTACTTAGAGTTTTTGCGCTTGATTAGGGGGACACCATGCCCGCACGTGCGCGCGCGCTGCCGCTAGCGGCGGAGGCGGCTGGCCGGCGCCGATGCCGGGCTGGGCTCGGGCTCAGGCTCCCTACCCGGTCCGGTTCTTTTTAAACCGGGTCTCACAGGTATGGGTTACCGTGGATCATACCCGCTCCGCCATCCGGATCCGAACCGCCCAGCGCAACGGCTGTCAGTAAACTGCCGCGAACCCTTAGGCGGTTGCTATCTTAAATGAACCGTTGCAACGGTTCAGACCGAACCGTTGCAACCGTTCGGTTGGGTTCGGACACTTTTACCCCTCCCAAAGCGCTATAAATAGCGCTCCATTTTCTCAAATGAAAACACATTACAAACACACAACAGAAGCAATACAGGAGAAAGAAGTTCTTCTTCCGCATTCTGAAGTGGGTTTTCTTCAACTCAAGTTTAAAGTGACTTCCATCAGGAAGTGGGAATTTTGTAACTCGGATTTCGAAGGGACTTCCAAGAGTTTTTGAAAAATTCGTTCTGAAAGAGGGCTCAGAAAATTCAATAGATTCTTTAATAGAATTGTTGTCTGAATCTGGGACTTCCAAAGAAGAATATTATTCTACATTCCTCCTTTCTCTCCAGTGGATGCTCCTCCAAAGTAAAGACAAATATTCTCCCTGAAATTTATCTTGGTCCTGCTGCTTTGATAATGCTGTGAAGGTACTGGTTAACTACGGTTCGACCGTACGGTGATTTGATAATGCTATCCAAATACCGTGAAGGAGTGTTGTATCTTGGGAGACCAACGTCCAGTATCCCGTTAGCACCGTTGCGGTGGACGTAATTATCTTAAGGAGATTCGCTATAAGCGTACCTCACTCTAAGTACTGTATAAGTGAATTAATTTTCTTTATACAGGGGTTATACTGATATTCAGTATATTAAGACTGACTTATACCAGTCTAATTGGTGTTTAACCAAGGAAGGTAATTGAAAGGTGGTTCTTTAATTAAGGAACGTTCTATTGAACGGAAAGCCTCCCACCCGATATTAACCGACCTGGCCAATTAGATCGGTGATATTTCAGTGCTATTGATTAGTTATCAGATTAATCTTAGAAACTAACACCTCCAGCACGTCAACTTCGTCGCCGACGATATCGAGATGCGAAGAAAAGAAGTCAGGCTGTTCATCAACAAACTAGATGATGACGAGCACTGGTGGTGTTCAGTGTCAGATCTGTAGGCGCAAGGCTGGATCCGGCCTTCCCTCGGCGGCCGGATTCGGGTATCTGCTTCCGATGTAGATGCTTGATGTTCTTTGACTCATCCATTACTAGATATTCTCTTTCAAGGTTTTCATGAAGTACTTTTCTTAATTTTTTATGAGCAATTTTGATAAAAGGAACATCTATCCGTTTTGCTAGCTATGAGCAAAGCCATGTGAGTAATTTGATCAACTCCACATGGCAGGAGCAAAATCTTGAAGAACAAGAGTTCGAATACAAGCATTAAAATTTGGAAGTTGTAAATCGATCAAATCTTGGCTCCGATCTTCTCCTGAAAAATTCTCAAAAGTATTTACGTCCCCCCCTCTCTGCTGTTTCTCTTTAGCCATGCACTGCCAAAAAAGTTAAAGAAAAAGAAATTAAGATAGGGGGAGAGAGAGAAACAAGCCAGCGAGGTATATATTAGGATTTTCTATTTTCATTTTCATTAGAGTCTAGTTTTCAGTTTTCTTTACTGCAACTAAGCTTGAGCACGGTTTGATTCAGTGTGGTTTTCGTTAAATTCTTTTTCCTGCACCAATTTTGGTATATGAAGATGTGAGGTGAGGGATGCGCTGACAGCATAAAACCTCGAAGATGTACTTTTGGAGGAAAGACCAGAGGAGACTTTTGTAAAGGATTGAGGCAAGATGAATATGGTGGCATGTGGTGTAATAAGATCTTATTTAATACAAATATAAAGTATCATGAGATGATCGATACTTCAGCGAAGAAGATATGGGAGATCCTTGATAGAAAGTACTTGAAAAAGAGCATAGAGAATCGCTTGCACCTGAAGATGAGTCTTTATCGCTTCCAATTGAAGAAAGGTATCTTGATCGGTGAACATATGAATAACTACATGAAGCTTCTTGCAGATTTAGTCAATGTGGATGTGGTGATCGAAGAGGAGGATAAAGCGTTGAGTCTCTTGAGTTCTCTTCCTGACGAGGACTATGAGACCTTCATCCTCACTCTAATCAACGGTAAATAATCCCTTGGCTATAATAAAGTTTCTTCTACTCTTGTAAATTATGAATTGAGAAGGAAAATAAAGAGTCTTCTAATAGTACATTGGCAGAAGCATTGACGATAAGAGGCATGAGTCTCAATCAGAAGGATAAAGATGATCATGGTAGATCGAAGTCCGAAGCCGATTTTAGAGATCTGAAGAAAAACTAGTGTGCCTTCTGCAAAGAGTTAGGGCACTGGAAGGTTGATTGCCTAAGTATCAAAGATAAGAAGAAGGAGTTGAAGCCTGAGGTAAATCTCGCACAGATGGTCAGTCTACAAGTTGGTGATACTTCACAGGTACGTGAATTGGACTCAGACTCAACGATATTCTCGTTCTCAGTTTCTACTCCTATCGTAGGCTATTCAGGTGATTTTGAGTGGTTACTTGATACAGGTGCTACCTATCATGTGTGTCCCAATAGGAAATGATTTTCTAGCTTTGAGAAGCTGGATGGTTGTTCCGTTGTAATGGGTGATGATCGTCCGTGTAACATAGAAGGGATGGTACAGTTATTATCAAGATGTTTGATGGGATGGTGCGATAACTGAGGGAAGTGTGATATGTGTTTGGTGGAGGAAAAATTGAAGGTCGAAAAGTAAATTCTTTATTTGATAGTAAAGAAAGTTATAGCAGATCAATAATCCTCTTACAAGAGAGGGGAGATATCCACTCTTGAGTCTCCCCTTTGTTTAGTACCGGGCTCTTGATGTGGCGGTGGAAAGTGAATCTTATTTTCCATTGACCAGGTGAACGTCAGAACCTTTTGGGAATTCTCCTTGAATGATATGCGAAGTAACTCAGCTTCTGTCCACCAGGGATCTCAAAGTGATTGTAGGCAAAAAACTAACTTGTACGCAATAAGTTGTTGAAAGAGTTGAACTCTCTCTCTTTTTTTATCTCTCCCGTATATGTGTGTGCCTCTCCACAGAAAACTAGGCTATTTAAAGAGGTTTCAGGGGGTGAACATGTCCCCTAAAAATACTCCATAATGGGGGTTAATTCCCTCACTGCGTGGGCAGTAAGTGACCCAGTAATGAGGGCAGTTATAACTGAGACGTGGGTTTCGAGCCTCGCGTCTTGCTACTGCAATACTGAGATGCGGGTTTCAACCCTCGCGTTTTGATCCTTGCAGTGCTACGGAGACATGGGTTTCAACCCTTGCGTCTTGGTCCTTGCAGTACTGCTAAGACGCGGGTTTCAACCCTCGCTCTTGGTGGTGATGATTAGTCTTGCGTCTGGAGTTCGGATTCTGTCTCTAGTGATTTTTAGACAGTATACAGAACCCCCTCCAAAGTTTTCGATATTCCGTGATTGACTGTGATGGATTTTGAAATACTTTGGACTCTGGTTGAATTCATACTTCTCATGATTGGACTAACAATAATTTGAGATATTCTGAGCTTGATCTTATCTGGAGTACGGTCTTCGTCAGTGTATTATAAAACCCTTTGAAGCCACCAGAGATGATCGTGGTGAGTGTCTAGATATGCAGTCCAGACCTCCTCAATGCTCTGAGCTGGTTGTTGGTGTACTTTGAAGCAGGGGTGAACAGTCGTCTGCTTGTGTTAATGTACTGTTGAACTAATTTGCAGAAGCAAAAACTGAATGTAAGCCTTATAGACGTAGGGGTCATATTATTTTCGAGGCGCAGTCTTCACTTGAAACGGGAACGCATCTATTAGTTTGCTGAAGAAACACGGCTCTTGGAGGGATGCGATCTTTGAGATGAAGACGCAGCTCTTACTCTGTGAATTAGGCATGACTTTGGCCTTGAAGAGGCGCAACTTTTTGGAGGGACGCAATTTTAGGCTCCTCAAGACTGACGCATAGATCTCAGCTAATTGATGGGGACACGACACTGGTTCGATAAAGACGCAGCTCTGGTCCCTTGATAGGGCGCAGACTCGGGCTGTGCTGAGTTTAGGATGGAGCTGTGACGTTCATCTTACTTGAAACGGGAACGCATCTATTAGTTTGCTGAAGAAACACGGCTCTTGGAGGGATGCGATCTTTAAGATGGAGACGCAGCTCTCACTCTGTGAACTAGGCGCGACTTTGGCCTTGAAGAGGCGCAACTTTTTGGAGGGACACAATTTTAGGCTCATTAAGACTGACGCATAGATCTAAGCTAATTGATGGGGACAAGGCACTGGCTCAATAAAGACGCAGCTCTAGTCCCTTGATAGGGCGCAGACTCGGGCTGTGCTGAGTTTAGAATGGAGCTGTGACGTTCATCTTACTGTGGAGGCGGAGTTTCTGGGCTCCTCAAGAGTGAAGCACTGGTCTTCGCTGATTGTTGAGGACGACGCAAGCTTCAGGACGCAGCCTTTGAGTTTTTGTAAGTTGATGTGAACTCAAGAAGCAACCTCTGAATGGAACCCATTCGCTGAGGAGACGCGGCTCTGAACCATTCCAAGAGACGCGGTCACGGATCTCTTAGCAGGAATGAAAAGAACGCAGCCTTCGGGTTCATGAAGGGACGCGGGTTTCAGGATGCGACCTTTGAGTCTGCGCTTGACGCAACCTCCTAAGCGTCACATGCAGCCCGTCTTAAAGATCTTGTTAGATCTTTAAATGTCAAGTCGGCGTTGACGATTAGGGACTTGTGTCCTCCGATGTTTCCCGAAGCGGCAATCCACGCGTCAGCTCTTTATTGGGCTTTGACGTTCATGTAGGAATTAAGGCTGATGGCTCTGCTTTTTACATCATTAATTACAGGCCTTATGGCTCGCCTATAAATAAGTTCGGCTCCCTTAACAATCTATTGCTTAGATTGTTCTCCCTTGAGAGCAGGCGCTCTGAGGATCTTCATCTTGACTTATTCTTCTTCCCTCAAGGGGATGCATTCCAATGGACAGCGAAAACTCAAAGCTTTCATGCTTTCTTTTAATCTTTCCTAGAAATTATCACTGTCAAGTGATTTCAAGATCAAAAAGTATCCCTCTGAGTACTTTTTATGTTCGCGTCTTGATGCATAAAGTTCAACCTCTAGAGGGTTCTTCCGGGGGTAGGAACCACTTGTCTCTATGAAATACTCAGTCCCACTGAGTTTCTATTTTCCTGTCCCTTGAAGAGACTCACTCTCTTGACCTTCTCTTGAAGTCTGACTGGTGCGCCCATTATTTGGAAGTCGCGTCTTTTAGACTTCTTGATGAAGCGCGAGTTGATTGATTTTGATCTCTAACTCAAAATCCTTTGAATGTAAGTGTGATGAACTCTGCACTTGGACTTTGAGACGCAAGCTTTGCATATAAAGCTCGCGTTTGAGGTTTCTGACTTTAAAGAATTTTAATTCTTTTTGAGGCCTCTGGACTTGGATAAGGCAATCCTTGTTTCCCAAACACGGGTGTGCAACTTCTGCGTCTGGTCCACTTTGCATCTTATATTTTGGACACGGGTCTAAAACCAGACCGCGTTCAGACCTTTGCGCGTCTGAAGTACATAACTTCAATCGCGTCTGCTCTTACAGTCTTGATTTAGCAGAACTTTAACCTTCAGGTTTTTATTTCTTGCAGGTTCTAGCAGCTTCAGTCAGTCTTCCGCATCTTTACTGAGCCCTTGGGAGAATATTTTGACCAGTGAACTTGTTCGATGGTCGAGCACTGGAGAAATCAAGGCTCATGTTCATGGGCAACAAGAATTTGCGCGACTGATGACATCCGTCAAGACCTCATTGGACATGATACACCGGTAGTGCCACCGAGTTTGTCATAGTCACAGTGGGTATGGTGGTGGGTATGGTCCTTTTGCAGGTCACGGGAAAGAGGACGTCACCTGTAAGGTCTCGGATCCTCCCTTCACCAATCTTGCCCCCAGAAGTGACGTCGACGAAAAACTCATGCTCATTAGATGACTTTCTGGTGGTGGAGATGTTCATCAACGAAGGATCATGGCCTACACCATTGGTCGGGTAGAATCAGAATACTCTTCTACATTTTGACCTCGAGAAACACCATTGTTCTCGGTCAGCAATGAGCTTCTTCAATGTTTACATCATGCATCATGGTGTAATCAGCATCTGATCATCTCAACATTGATCAGTCTTTCTTCGGCGCTCTTCCAAACATCTTATATTTGGAGTAATGTAAATGCCTTAAGGAGTGAGTGCAACCTTTTACTGAGAGAGAGAGGGACTTCTTTGTACTCCTTTATTGTAAGACTCAATCTTATTGTATAAGAGAGCGTCTTGTATCACTTTCATATGTTTGAATGTAAATAAAAGTGACACTTTTCTTGTCTTCTTCTATTGTATTGAATTCCTTTTTCACATTGAAAATCAGACAAATAGAAGTAAAGAATCTTTGACTTGCTAAAAATATGTGATAATCTTAACGAGTCAAAGTTTGGAGAAAAATCCTATTTTTGGAATTCAAGAATGCTGTCAGAGGTGTGATATTAACTTGATAGGAGTAAGATGGTTCTTGTGGACCTGCCAATCTATAAATGAGAATGACAAGTGGAATTTGTACCCCCACGGAGGATGAGTTTTCATCAGAGGTTTGGTATTAACTTACTAAGACTCAGTTGGGAATTTAATGAAAACACTGTTAACGGTGTAATGTTAACCTAACAATATTTTTAAGTGGACTTGTTATTATGTTGACAGGAATAACAAGTGAGACTAGACTCGCGGGGAATCTAGGAGAACCTTTACCGTTAGAGGTATGATATTAACTTAACGAGTTGAATTAAATCTTGTCAGAAGTGTGATGTTAGCTTAACAAGGGTGTGAGTCAGAGGTGTGATAACTCAAGAGTGTTTTAGCTTCATTTGGGAAAACTGAAAGTGTCACTGTCATAGGTGTAATGTTTAACTTGGCAGCGAGGGTAATGCTAGAGGTGTAATTTTGAACTTGGCATTGGTCATCTCGACTTCGACAAGGAACTCCGAGGGAAAGTCATGGCCATAGGTGTATTGTTGAACTTAGTAATGAACTAGATGCTAGAGGTGTGATGTTAAACTTAGTGTTGACACTCTAAAAAAGACAAGATTCCTGACTGACCTGAACAATGTCTAAACTTGTTGACATTTATAAAAGACAAGTGGTAGACAAGCTGACGATCAGTTTTTACCCATCTCTGAGAGACAAATCAGCGACTTGGACTCTACTAATCCAGTGAAGCAGACAGTGAGCTCAAATTATCTTTGAAGGGACCTAAATAGGTCTAAGATGCTAGGTTAGCTCAACACTTAGCATCACAGGAGCCCGAGGGGATAGCCGCATATGAGAGGCTAAGTTTGTCCAACTTCGCCTTGAAGCCGTTCAAAGCTCTATCAGGGAGCTAACTTACAGCTTCGCCTGAAGCGCTCAGTTAACTCCGCAGAGAGTTAGCTTTACTCGAAGTCACACGCAACCACGCAGAAGGATGGTCGGTAGCTTCGTCACAGATGTTTATCCAGCTCCACTGAAGAGCTTTCTTCTGACTTCGCCAGATGCTCCTTCCAGCTCCGCTGTGAGCTCGACGCAGCAGCTCCGCTGCAGGTCTTTTATGGTCAACTTCGACCAATTAAATCTCCAGATGAGATCAAATCTATTCAAGATCAAATCTAATCAAGATCAAATCTGAGATCAAATTTGGCAGTTGTTTACCATAATCTCTTGACTCTCCTAAAACAAGTAAGAGGATCAGGGGAGATCTTTCAGTTATTTAGAAAGAATCAAAACAGATTAGGAGATCGATGCTACCTGCTATTCCTAACTTCGCAGAAGCTGATTCTAGCCTCACGGCAAGGCTACTTTCTAGATTTAAATAGATTGACTCAATCTGTTTCCAGACTTTCAAGGGACAATTATACCCCTGCTCTCCCTATAAATAGCCCACCAGAGGCATACGAAGATATAGAGACACACACAGGGAGAGAGGCTAAAAAACAGAAAGAGACGACTAAACAGAGACCTATTCTCTTACTTTCAAGAATCCAGAGAACTGCTTCTCTAATCAGGATGCTAATACCCTAATATCTTCCTCCCTCTCAAGGAATTTCAGGAACCAGGCAAGAAGGAATTCCCAAGTGGAGGCAGTTTGAGAAGTAACAAGAGGGTTCTACCAACATTCTGTTCTCCGATTCCCCAAACCAGGCGAGAAGGGAATCCCATCAGGCAGCAGTCTGATTGTCTGATCGATCGCATCATTAAAGGACAAAGTGGTCGCGCGCTGACCAGACTCCCATCGGCACACTTCTCCAGAATCTCAAAAGAGATCTACTTGTAATCTTTTTATTGCAAAAAAATTACTTGTAATTTAGCTCCTCGACGCTTTTTTTTTGTAAGTTTTTCCCCTTTGCAAAATCAATGGAAAATAAGATGGTGACTTCGCTAGGGATTGAATTCTCCACTGTTGAGAATCAAGTGTCACAATGCGACGAACAGACCTTCAGGTCTACTTCTGAATTCAAGGAAGCCGGTGGCCAGAGCCCCTCTGGTTAAGTTTTTGAAGCAAGTCTCTGCGGAGACAGATAAGGCTCCCTGCGAGCCTACCACGGTCCTCTGGCGCAACAAGGAAGCAGGCCCGCAATGCAAAAGTCAGAATCTTAAACCTGTTACCTTCGAAAACCTAGTCGTTCACTTCGACTAAGGAAAATTTGAAGAACTCCTCTCTGGGGGTGGTCTAATGCTCCATGCACGAAAGCATAGAAAGGTCTCGATGGCCAAGATTTCGGAGCAGAAACCGGAAGCAGAATCCTTCCAACACCTCCCAGCCTCGCGTGTGGCTAGTCAGGTTCCCTGCGGACCTAACTCTCCTTTTTCAAAGCAGATGTGGAGGCCAAAACAGAAGGCTCTGTATGAAGCTTCAGGCGTAGTTACGCCACAAGTTCGTCCCTTTCACGAAGAAAAAGGCAAGATGCCTGCCTGCTTCATCGAGTCTGTCAGTCGTGAAGTTACAACGACGACCATGCATTCGCCTAATTCAGGAGCAATAACTCCTCGTGTCAGTCTCGTTCTTATGAGCGAAGCTACTGATGGTGTGCCAAACACAGTACCTCAGGGTACGCATGATGTTCACAGTCGTGAAGCTGGAACCAAAGCACCACAGTGTGCTTCGTTCCCCAGTTCTTCAAGTACTAAGCTTGCTCTTCGCGGCAAAGCTAAGGGATTACCCCTAAGTGCTGATAGCGGTGCTTATGCAGCTTCAGTGCCCAAGGGAATTTCCAAAGTTTTATCCGCAAATTTAGAGCCAAAGCACCATATAGGGCTAATCACCTTCGTAGCAATATAGCGGATAAAGCACCAAAGCGTGCTTCGCTCCCCAGTTCATCAAACACTATTCGCAGTGGAGCTAAGGGATCGTCCCTAAGTGCTGATAGCGGTACTTATGCAGCTTCAGCACCCAAGGACATTCCCAAGGTTCTTAGCCGCGAAGTTAGAAATAAAGCACTATTTAGTGCTAATTACCTCTGCAGTGATGAAAATAATAGGGCATCATTCTATGTGCAATCCAATAGAGCCTCTGCGCTGGATCGTTTAGGCCCGACTGGGTCTGACTTGCGGGAATTCTTGACAAGCAAACGGAAGTCAGAATCTTTCTAAACTTTTCCCTCCTGTTGTCAACAAGTGGGATGTCAGTTAGTGACAGTCCACTCAGTTTATTGCCGGCTAGGATCAATCCCCGCTACTCCTCCAATCCGACGATCAGTTTTTGATCGATTGTTGGTGCAACTCTGGTAAAACATCGCAAAAGGAGCGTACCGTAAGATTCGCCCTCTGCATTCGTTAACATGATCGGAAGGGGACGAGAGTTACGTAGGGGCAGACTAGCGTCACACGACACTCCCTATAGTTTCCTAGATCTGGATTATAGCCCGGGCCTTGGCGAAGTCTTGGTACATAAAGAAGGTGTCTTCCAGAACACCAGATCTAGGGTTAAAATACCCTATAGTTATGAACAGCTATCTTCCTCAACTACAGTAACCTCTCCAGAACTAATGAAAGGATTAGTCCAATGGTCTAATGAGGAGGACGAAGACAGTGGGTATGCCTCTTCGGCAACAGTCAGCTCAGTACGAATGGATATAGTATCAGTGAATATGGCCGATAACAGTAATGATGACCTTCATCGATAGTTGGAAGCTCAGGAGCAAACTTTCAAGACCCAGCAAGAAGCTTTGAATAACATCAACAGATGCTCGCTCAACTCCTCAATAACCAGAATAACAATGATACCGGGAGTAACAATGATGAGGAAGAACATCTTAGCAATAAACAACCAAAGACTTAGAAGTCAAAGGAGATTTCTTCTTTAGACGCTGAAGTTCTTAAAGGCATCCAAGCTCAGATTGCATCCCTACCTTAGAGGGATGAGTTAAAGAAAGTAGAGGCAGTCCGTCCTTACTCGCTGGAATGGAATTCAATACCATACCCACCAAAATTCAAACCACCAACGTTACATACGTATGATGGTAAGAGCTCGCCAAACCAGCATATCTACTATTTCTGGTCTCAGACCGGTAATGTTATAGACAACGATGCTATCATGGCCAGACTGTTCATTGGCACCTTAAAAGGGATAGCATTTAACTGGTTCTGAAGTCTCCCTCCGGGTTCTGTCAATTCCTAGATCGACTTGAAAACCCAATTTCTTTCTCGTTTCTATGAGGACGATACCGAGGTAACCATGGACAAACTCCTCTCTACCGTACAAAAGAAGGTGAATCTGTCCGTGACTATATTGAGCGGTTCAGAAACTTGTCCTTGATGTGCCCAGCAGGGATGCTATTACCCATGCTCTTACAGACATGCAGGCACAACTTCTTAGACCAAGTAAAAATTCACATGGGGGCTATCAAAGCCCATACCTGAAAAGAACTGATCGAGCAAGCTGAGGTAGCCGAAAAGTCAGCTAAAAAGTTTGAACCATCCACCCCTAAAGGCAAATGGGGTATGAATAATAAAGGACATGGCGACATGGCACAGTCTTCTCAAACCAAAGGGAAAGAGACTATGCCTGTCGAATTATCAGGGGATGTTCAGTCGAAGGCTAAGAAGAGCGGTTTCAATAATCAGGAGTCTAAGTTTCCTCCGAAACAGTACACCTTCAAAGACGATCAGGTGGTCACAATATTCCATTTACTCCACAAAGGGAATAAATTCAAGCTGCCGGATGCTCGGCATCCTAATAAAATAAGACGCACGAACGATCCCAAATATTGTCTCTTTCACAATATGATTCATCATCCTACCGACAAGTGCTTCATCCTCAAGGACAGAATTCAAGCTGTAGTCGATGCCGGAGTCCTAACACTGAAGTCAGAGCAAAAGAAAGTCACTGCAAACATGGTGACCCTCGAGTTCGACAAAACTCCAAAGGTCACAGTCCCTGACGGGACCTTTTCGATTCCTGCACCACGACTGGAAGTGAAGCATCCTGCAGCTGAAACTCAAGAGAATAAAGGTCTTGTTCTCTTGACACTAGAGATAGGGGAAATCATGTGGATACACCCAGACCTTGTCCAAGATGAACAATGGGATTCAAAGAAGTCCAAGTCGAAGGGCAAATCTTGCAATGTCGTCTCCATCCTGCCGGATGATGGCAACCTCACATCAGCTTCTTTCAGCGATTCTGAAGGGGAAAAACACGCTTGCACGACGCAGGATGATGTACCTCAGCCAACAGGTACTCGATCTGAAAAATCATACTTAAGACAGTATGAGAAAGCTACTGACGAGACACAACAGCAGACGACATTAGTACAAATACTAGCACCCGCTTCGGTCCCAACCAAGGGAAGGAGAAGCCAAAGGAAGTCCGGTTCGACAATATCCTGAAGAAGCTTTCAGGCCCAGGGCTTGACATACCCTTTCGTTTTGACATATTGGCCCAGTTGGCTAATATCCTGGCTCGTATTACCATACACGAGCTCCTTTGTCTCTCAAAAGAGATAAGAAAAGCACTCAGAGATGCACTAGCTAATTTAGAATCATTCCTGACGTATATGCCAGAAATCCCTAAAGATGACTCTGTCTTCTTGCCCTGAATGCCATCATGTACAATCAAACGTACCTGCTATTATCTTCACAGCGGAAGAAATGCTTCTCAAGGATAACAAGCACGATTGACCTTTATACTACACCGGATACATCGGTTCAACATACATTGAAAGAGTACAGGTTGATCCAGGGTCTGCACTCAGCATCATCCCCAAAAGGCTCCTCTGCTTCCTCGGTATACCACTATATAGGTTGTCCGTAACCACTACAATAATATACGGTTTTAATGCTGGAAGTAGTCATCCACTTGGAAAAATTCGACTCCGTTGTCGAATCGGGAGCCTGAAGTCAGAAATGACGTGCTATGTCATTGACGCTGACACGTCGTATAACTTGTTACTAGGACGATCGTGGATCCATGCCAACTGGATCGTTGCCTCCACTCTGCACCAGTGTTTCAAATATGTTGAAGATGATGCAACAGTACGAACTGTCTTCGCTGAGAAGCAACCATTCAAAGGGGTGAAAAATTACTTTACTGACGCTCTCCTGTATCAAGAGATCAGTGAAACATCAAAAGAATCATTGTCGGATGATGATGATAGTGGCAATGAGGCGGATTCAGAATCTGAAGCGGACATGCCAATCATTTTGATTGATGAACTAATTATAACATGTCTTAATAATCCCCAATGTAATACTCCTTCTGAAGATGAGGGCGAATGGGTAATTAATGATAATATTTCCTTTGGTTATCTTATGAGTGTTGGATTGTTTGAATCCGTTACGGATAGCTCTTCGCACATGCCTTTACATAAACCGAATGCATCTAGTACACCCATAGAATCTATAGAAGGGGCTGTTTTAGTGATCCCTCCATCCAAAGAACGCCGGAGCAACCTATCAGCGGGTAATGAATACAATCTTCTATGATCATCTCCAAAAATGGTAGAATATTATGTCGATGACATTGCTGTCAAAAGCGGCAATAAGAATGACCATCTTCGTGACTTGAGAACGATGTTTGACATAATATAGGCTTATCAACTGAAGATGAATCCGACAAAATCCTTCTTGGGGGTTTCGAGTAGCAAGTTCCTTGGGTTTATTGTTACATCAAAAGGAATTCATCTTGACCCAGACAAAGTCAAAGCCATTCAGAGCATGCATCCACGTAGGAATCTCAAAGAACTTAGAGGCTTACAAGGTAGACTGGCTTATATTAAAAGATTCATCGCAAATCTCTCGGGCCGCTGTTAACCATTCACCCGACTCATGAAAGAGGGTGTCCCCTTTGTATGGGATCAAGCTTGTCAGGAGCTTACGAGGATATCAAGAAATATCTTACAAAACCTCCAGTCTTAGTAGCCCCCACATCAGGAAAACCGTTCTTGCTTTATGTGAAAGCTATGGACCATTCTCTTGGTGCCCTGCTTGCTCAAAAGACGACAATGGTCATGAACAGGCTATTTATTATCTGAGCAGGATTCTGATAGGGGTAGAATCTCGCTGTAATCCTATTGAGAAGGAGTACTTAGCTCTTGTCTTTGCCGTTTAGGAGACACGACATTATTTGGTTGGCCAAACCATACATGTCATTTTCAGAGTGAATCTTTGTGTCTTCTCATGACGAAGCCAGGATCATTGAATTTAAGATTAGCTAAGTGGGCACTTCTTTTGTCTCAATACGACATGCTCTTTATCCCTCAAAAGGTGGTTAAAGGCCAGGCCCTTGCAGAGTTCTTGGCTGCTCATCTGATTCCGAAAAACTCAAAACTTCATGAAGATATTCCAGATGAAGTCTTCGAATCTAATGTAACTTCAGAGGATGAAGTTTGGTAGGTATTCTTCAATGGAGCATCACGAATAGGCCCTAAAGGCAGGATCATTGCCGGCGTGGGGGTTGTATTTATCTCTCCACAAAATCATGTCCTTCCTAGAGCATTTTCTCTGACGGAATCATGCTCCAACAATGTGGCGAAATACAATGCTCTACTTATTGGACTTCAGCTCGCCCACGAAATGGGGGTACGCTACCTTAAAGCTTACGGTGATTCAAAACTGATTATCAATCAGGTTAAAGGCGAATATGGGGTCCGTCACGAGGATTTGGTGCCTTATTATCACCCAGTCATCGAAATGGCTAATCTGTTTGATGGCTTTTACATCGGGCACGTATCTCGATCTCAGAATACTAAGGCAGATGCTTTGGTTGCATTAGCAACAACACTAGCCTTGCCAGTCGACACCGAGTATTACCTTACAGTGGCGACTCGACACCTTGTCTGCTCTAAACATATGTTAAGAACTAGAGAGGTCTATAATATCTCGACGGATCTTGAGCCGAGAGATTGGCGATTTTCTTTCATCGACTATGCTCTACATAGTCTGCTGCCAGACAATCCTAAAGAAGCGGCATCTATCAGACGAAGGTCACTCCGTTTTTACTATGATTCAACTCTGAAGACACTTACCGTCATTTA
The DNA here is from genome assembly GCA_038442645.1 of Agave tequilana. Lineage (NCBI taxonomy): Eukaryota > Viridiplantae > Streptophyta > Magnoliopsida > Asparagales > Asparagaceae > Agave > Agave tequilana. The sequence continues at coordinate 100,979 of JAVJIF010032236.1, read as the reverse complement.
TATGACGGTGTCCTCCTCCGTTTCCTTTCTAATTCAGAAGCACAAGAAGTGCTTAAAGAAGCACACGACGGCATATGCAGAGCTCATCAGCCAGGTCCAAAACTTAATGATCGATTGCACATGCTTGGATATTATTGGCCAACCATGATAGCTGATGCCATCCAATATGCACGAAGGTGTAAAGCATGCCAAATCCATGCAGACTTCATACATCAGCCCTCAGAGTTGCTCCATCCAACTGTTGCTTCATGGCCATTCGAAGTATGGGGAATCGATGTCGTAGGGCCAATCAGCCCCTTATCAATAAAAGGTCACCGGTTTATCTTAGCAATAACCGATTAATTTTCAAAGTGGGCAGAAGCTATACCACTGGTTGAAGTCAAAACTTCCAACGTAATTAATTTCATCAAACACCATGTCATCCATCGATTTGGTGTCCATAGGCGGATCATCCATGATAATGGTCCCCAATTTGTAAGCCAGGTATTCTGTCGGTTCTATGATAAATACCGAATTCAGAATGTGACTTCAACTGCTTATAATCCCGATGCTAATGGCTTGGCGGAAGCATTCAACAAGACAATTATTAAGTTACTCAAAAAGTTTGTCTCCTCGAATAAGCGAGATTGGAATGAGAAGCTTAGTGAATGTCTTTGGGCCTACCGAACCATGGTTCGGACCCCGACAGGCAATACGCCTTTTTTCTTGGTATACGGGTGTGAAGCAGTCATATCATAAGAAATCCAGATGTCGTCATTACGAGTCACTCTGATCACTAAGATCACATCAGAGGACAATGATCGGTTGCGTCTTCAAGAGCTCGAAGCCCTAGATGAGAATCGGTTACAAGCTCAGTAGCATATTGAGTTGTATCAAGCTCGAATCTCAAAAGCCTTCAATAAGAAGTTATTTCAACCTCGAGAAAGGGAATAATCCTTCTCATAACAAGTTGAAAGGCAGTTAGCCTCGGGAAACGAACGACGTTCCAAGACCAATTTGAAGCAAATCTACTCCAGGAGGCTCGAACGTGAAGCTACCCAGATGCGAAGCTACCCAGAATCACGAATCTACACGATTCCTCGGTGAACTTATTCCAATCTGGAAGCAAGATCGAAATCGAAGCTGAATTCAACCACTATGGCGACGTTCGTACTTCACATGCCATCAATCAAAGCATTTCAAAGTATTTCGAAGTCTGAACCATTCCATTGCAGATTTTCGAAAACTTTGAAGGGGGTCTTGTTGACACTCTAAAAAGACAAGATTCCTGACTGGCCTGAACAATTTCTAAACTTGTTGACATTTAGAAAATGAAAATCACCTAGAGGGGAGGGTGAATAGGTGATAATGCTAATCAATGCACAATTTAAAAATTATGATGCAACAATCTCACAAAGCAATTGAATATAGCAATGAATGTAGAGAGCAAGTAATAAGAGTAATGAAAATAGAGTAAGAAATAAGAGCAAGTAAACCAAACGCAAACACCGAGAATTGTTATCAAGGTTCGAGCACCCAGCTTTACTTCCGCGCCTTCCCCAGAAGGATTCCAACCACTTCCACTATCACAAAGATGTCACAAATACACCGGAGTACCCAACTCCATAATCTCAAGTACAAGCAATCTCTTAGTAGTCAAAAGACCACAAACTCTCTCTTTGAAAAATTCTCTTCCCTTACAAAGGTCCTTAAAGAGCAATGAGTAGGAATGAAGCTCTTGTGTGTAAGGAGAAAAGAAAAAGAAATCAGAGAGTTTTTGAAAACACTTCAGAAAATGAGAGAGAATTTCAGCACAAAAACCAAGAAACAAAGCTCTTTTGAATGCCTTAAACTTTTGAAACTTTTGCAAATTCTTCTTGTAATTAATTGGTAAATGAACCTCTCCCCAAACACCCCTATTTATAGGAGAGGGCTAGGGTTTAGAGATAAAACATATTTAAGGCTAATTAGAAGGTATTAAAACCAAAACATGTCATTTAAACACACTTAAGTGAGAAAAGGACAAAAAATAAACCAGCTTAGAAAATAGTCGTTACTGTTCAAACGGCTACCTCGGTCGATCGGCCCGGTCGACCGCTAGTTCAAAAAAATAGCCGTTGCAGGCTGACGGTCGACCGCCCGGTCGACCCAAAAATGCAGAGAGCAGAAGTCTTGCAGTCAGGCATGTCGCGGTCGACCGTCCGGGTCGACCGTGAAACGTGCACACTGATACGCACAGCTGCCAAAACTCCGGTCGACTGGGTCGACCGACCGGCTTGACCTAACATTGGGTCGGTCGACCCTTACGGTCGATCGGCTCAGGTCAAAAGCCAAAACAAAAACGGAATTTTGAGGAGAAATCTATTTTTAGCAAAATAGTTTTGAATAGGGATATATATAATGGATAAAAATGAGTTTGTAGGCTGAAGATTGTATACAAACTATTTTTGTACATATTTTAGGAAATATGTTTGGAAACAAGATGTGCGCAAAAACGTGTGTGATAGAGCTTCAAACCTATTCACTATTCTTTAACAAAGCTCTAAACTAAAAACAAATCTAATAAATTATCTTGAGCAATCTTGAAGTCTTGAGCCATGCAATGCCTTGCTAGAGCCTTCTCTTCTATGTTCCTTCCTTGATATGCAAAAAGCCTTCTTTGCTTCATGAACCTAGAAGTTCTTGAAATAGCTAAGCAATGGCCTCCAAATATGGTACTAACCTGAAACTTATCTTAAACAAACTAATTAGTACCAAATAGCTCTTATTTGTTTTGTTATCATCAAAACTCTAAACAAATGGAGAGTGTAACCTTTTGGGCCAACACAAAAGACAAGTGGTAGACAAGCTGACGACCAGTTTTTACGCATCTCCGAAAGACAAATCAGTGACTTGGACTCTACTGAGCCAGTGAAGCAGACAGTGAGCCCAGATTGTCTTTGAAGAGACCTAAGCAGGTCTAAAATGCTAGGTTAGCTCAATACTTAGCATCACATGAGCCCGAGGGGATAGCCTCACCTGAGAGGCTAAGTTTGTCCAACTTCACCTTGAAGCCGTTCAAAGCTCTATCAGGGAGTTAACTTACAACTTCACCTGAAGCATTTAGTTAACTCCGCAGAGAGTTAGCTTCGCTCGAAACCACACGCAACCATGCAGAAAGATGGTCGGTAGCTTCGCAACAGATGTTTATCCAGCTCCGCTGAAGAGCTTTCTTCTGACTTCACCAGATGCTCCTTCCAGCTCCGCTGTAAGCTCGACGCGGCAGCTCCGCTGCAAATCTTTTATGGTCAACTTTGATCAATTAAATTTTCAGATGAGATCAAATCTATTCAAGATCAAATCTAATCAAGAAAAAATCTGAGATCAAATTTGGCAGTTGTTTACCATAATCTCTTGACTCTCCTAAAACAAGTAAGAGGATCAGGGGAGATCTTTCAGTTATTTGGAAAGAATCAAAACAGATCAGGAGATCGACGCTACCTGCTATTCCTAGCTTCACAGAAGCTGATTCTAGCCTCACGATAAGGCTACTTTCCAGATTTAAACAGATTGACTCAATCTATTTCCAGACTTTTAAGGGACAATTATATCCCTACTCTTCCTATAAATAGCCCACCAAAGGCATATGAAGATACAGAGACACGCACAGGGAGAGAGGCTGAAAAACAGAGAGAGACGGCTAAACAGAGACCTATTCTCTTGCTTCCAAGAATTCAGAGAACTGCTTCTCTAATCAGGGTACTAATACCCTAAATCTTCCTTCCTCTCAAGGAATTTTCAGAACCAGGTGAGAAGGAATTCCCAAGTGGAGGCAGTTTGAGAAGTAACAAGAGGGTTCTACCAACCTTCTGTTCTCCGATTCCCTGAACCAGGTGAGAAGGGAATCCCATCAGGCAGCAGTCTGATTGTCTGGTCGATCGCATTGCCAAAGGGACAAAGTGGTCGCGCGCTGACCAGACTCCTATAGTCACACTTCTCCAGAATCTCAGAGGAGATCTACTTGTAATCTTTTTGTTGTAAAAGAATTACTTGTAATTTAGCTCCTCGACCCCTTTTTTTTATAAGTTTTCCCCCTTTGCAAAATCAATGGAAAACACTTAGCATCGCTCATCTCAGTTTTGATATGGAAGCCTGAGGAAAAGTAACTGTCAGAGGTTTAATATTGAACTTGGCAGCAACTCAATCACTGTTAGAGGTGTAGAGTTAAAATTAACAGTAATTTGTCAGAGGTGTAATGTTAACCTGACAGTGGTTGATTTGCGATATGAGCAATTTTGAGGACTTGTCATTCTATTGATGAGATTGACAAGTAAAGTTTGAAGTGTCAGAGGTGTAGTGTTAACTTAACAAATTTGAAAGCTTGCTACTCCATATAGAGTTGAGACAAGTAAGGTTTGTACTCGCTAGGGAGTATTAAAATTTTTCATTGCCAGAGGTATAGTGTTAACATAACAATGATTGCATTTATGGACCTACCATTCTGTGTATAACAATTGGTAAGAGATTTTGGAGGAGAGAGTGGAATCAAGTCCACAAGGATTTCTAGCAAACCCTCAGCTATCAACGGATTTGATGTGCCTTTACTAACTACCATTTGAGTTGGGCTAGCCATGCTATTCCCCTCAGCATGATGAGTTGTCGAAGACTTATGTTGGGCTTAAAAGTCAACATTTTCCTCTATCCTTAGCTGTCGGAGGCTTTGGATGCTAATCAAGAGAGTAGATAATACTAAAACCCAAGTTTCGCATTTTGTTTCTTTCTTAATATTTACATCATGCATCAAGATGTAGCCAGTGCTCAATTAGTTTGACACTGATCTACTCTGATGTGATCTAGTAAAAAAAAAGAAGCTCTTCTTGGATCTGAAGTTTTAATCAGAGGTGTAATATTAACTTGATCGGAGGAAGAGTGCTAGTAAGGGTAGTATCAAGAATTTGCCGTTGATAGGCATCATGAGTGTATCACCGTTTGAGGTTATGAGGCAATATGCTCCATTTGAATAGACTGACTCCACTACAAATGGTCCTTCCCATTTGGGTTAGAATTTTTCTTTTGTCTTATGTGTCATTACCATGGGTCTTCTGACAGTTAAGACAAGGTCACCTTTCTTGAAAGTTTGTATTTAATTTCCTTGTTTAAGGTTCTGGTAATTCGGGCTTGGTAGAGCTCGATTTGCTGTTGGGCCTGCAGACGTTTATCGTCTAGAGCCTCTAGTTTTTGGAGTCGTAGTCGATACTTTTCCTCATTGGTCATCTCTGTTGTCAGAGCGACATGTAGAGATGGAATTCAGATTTCTAATAGAATACGGTTTCACACCCATATACCAAAGAGAATGGTGTAGCTTTCGTTGGGGTTCAGACTGTCGTGCGATAGGCTGATAAGCATTCACCTAATTTGTCGTCCCAATCACATTAGCTTTTTGAGACAAATTTCTTAAGAAACTTGCCAATAGTCTTGTTGAAAGCTTCTGTAAGGCCGTTAGCAGCTGGGTAGTATGCTGTTGAGGACACACTCTGGATCCTGAACTTGTTGCAGAACCTTTGAAAAGGCTGACTGACGTGCTGGGGTCTATTGTCATGGACAATTCGCCGGGGCACACCAAAACGGTAGATGACGTGATGTTTAACGATTTGATCACATTAGATGTCTTTACCTCCCTCAAAGGGATAGCTTCAGCCCATTTAGAGAAGTAGTCGGTTATGGCTAAGATAAACCGGTATCCTTTGGATGATGGTGGGCTTATAGGGCCAACTACGTCCATCCCCCACATCTCAAATGGCCAAGTAGAAGTTATAGAGCGAAGATACCCTGGCGCTTGATGGATGAAATCGCCATGAACTTGGCAGGCGTGACATCGTTTGGCATAAGTGATGGCGTCTGGGATCATGCTATGCCAATAATACCCTAATCTTCGGAGTCGATCCCCAAGCTTTGGACCAGGTTGATGAGCTCCACACGTACCATCATGTGCTTCTTGAAGTACCTCCTGCGCCTCTTTTCGTGACAGACAACGGAGAAAGATCCCATCATGTGATCGACGATACAGTGTTCGCGTAACCGCATTATAATAAAATTTGGGGGCTTTCTTCTAATGGTAGCCGCTTCTTTAGGATCATCAGGGAGAATGTCGTACAAGGCATAGTCAATGTAAGGGAATGTCCAATCCCTAGGCTCTGGACCGGCTGACGACTCAAGAGCTTCTTTGACTTGACAGTCTCCTGTTGGCTTTGGTGATCTTCAAAAGCAAATCTTGGGCAATACAAGTCGTGGCTGCAAAAAAGTATTTTCTCTACTACTCTAGCTGGAAGGGCTAAAGAAGCAGCGAGAGATGCCAGCGCATCTGCATGCGCATTTCGCTGGCGTGGTACGTGGTCGATGTAAAAGTTTCTAAACTTTTCGGCCATAGAGATAGTTGCGTTGTAATAGGGTATTAAGTCTTCATGTCTGACTTCATACTCCCCGCGAAGTTGGTTAACGATGAGTTTAGAGTCACCGTATGCCTCGAGATTTTTAACACTAATCTCATCGGCAATTTGCATTCCAATCAAGAGGGCATTGTATTCCGCTACGTTGTTAGAGCAGGGCTCAGTTAATGAGAAAGCTCGAGGAATCACATAGTTCTGTGGGGAGATGAGTACTATCCCTATTCCGGCTATGACATGCCCTTGCGGCCCTGTTCTTGATGCACCGTCAAAGAAGAGATGCCACACTTGTCTTTCAAAAGATGTCTGGGTCAGACAAACTTCAGCGACCTCGTCTGCGAGATCCTCGTAAAGCTCGGTTGCCCTCGGAGCTGGATGCTCGGCCAGGAAATCTGCTACCGCTTGTCCCTTCACGGCTTTTTATGGTAAAAAGCGCATTTCATATTAGGATAGCAGTATGGCCCATTTTGCTAATCGGCCATTTAATGGCGATGGCTTTGTCATGAGTAACCTCAAAGGGTTAACCCTTGATATGACGTTTATAGTCTGGCCCACCAAGTAGTGTCGCATTTCCTGGATAGCGAACACTAATGCCAAACATTCCTTTTCGATCAGGTTATATCGATGTTCGGCCCCGATCATAGTCCTACTTAGATAATAAATTGCTTATTCGTGTCCTTGATCATTATTCTGGGCTAGTAAAGCTCCTAGGGAATGATCCATTGCTCGAACATATATCAGGAAAGGTTTTCTAGGCACCGGAGCTGCAAGGACTGGTGGTTGCGTGAGGTATCGCGTTTGATCTCCTCGAATGCTTGTTGGCAAGCATCATCCTAAATGAATGAGACACCCTTTTTCATCAATTTGGTAAAGGGTTGGCATCTTCTAGAGAGGTTTGAGATAAACCTTCGGATGTATGTCAATCGTCCTTGCAATCCCCTAAGCTCCCTGAGGTTCCTCGGAGGTTGCATCTCCTGGATAGCGCGAACTTTTCTGAGTCTAAATGAATTCCTATGAAAGTTACCACAAACCCTAGGAATTTGCCGCTAGCCACCCCCAGGAAGGATTTGGTGGGGTTCATCATCAACTGGTGTGCCCGCATGATTTCAAAGATTGTCTTCAGATCGGTTATGTGATCACCTTTGGTGCGGCTTTTCACTGCAATGTTGTCAATATAGCATTCCACTGTTTTACGCATGTGCTTGTGAAAAATTACATTCATAGCTCTCTGATATGTGGCCCCCGTATTCTTTATTCCAAAGGGTATGACAGTATAGGAGCATACCCCAGTGGTGTCCTGAAAGAAGTATGTTTTTCATCATCAGGATACATTTTGATTTGATTATACCCTGAGAATCCATCCATGAAGGACATTCGCTCAAACCCGCATGTGTAGTCAATCATGACATCTGTGATTGGGAGAGGGAAGTCGTCTTTAGGGCAGGCCTTATTTAGATCATGGAAATCAATATAAATCTGGATCTTTCCGTTCTTTTTGGCAACGGGGACGATATTGGCTACAAAATCAGGATGTTGCTCCTTCCTAATGAAGCCAGAGTTTATGAGTTTTTTGATTTCTAACTAGATTGCTTTCATTATTTCTGGACGGAATCGTCGCTGCTGTTGTTTGACTGGCTTCATGTCTGAATTAATGTTAAGGCGATGCATAGCCACTCGAAGATCAAGCCCAGGCATGTCTTCATAGTTCCAAGCAAAAACATCTATATACTCTCGCACAAGAGATATTAAATCTTCTTTCTCGGAGGATGATAGGCTTTCTCCTATAAAGATGGGCTTAGGATTAGCCTCATCTCCCAGATTAATCTGGGCAACTTTATCCTCCGTGGGTGGCTCACGCTGTTCAAAGCGCGCATCCTAGAGAGTATTTAGGTGTTTGATCCAAGGATCTGTATCGGACTAGATCATTTCTGCACCTCTGTCTTTCAGTTGGCTCGCTGAAACCATATATACTGAAAGTTCTCTGAAGAGGTTGCCAATACTAACATCTGAGTCCCACGATGCCAGATGAATAGTCATGGTATAGTGGCTCTTCAGACTCAGAGGCTGACAGAATTGGGGTTGATACATAACCCAACCCCTGTGAGTTCGATGGTAATAATCAGGGGATTTCCCTTTCGGAATGAAAGACCGGAGCAGTGTTCTTCTTCCTTTGCCGAAGTTTAACCCAAGACTGTTTTTCAGATCATACCCCATGCTTTCCATCATTCCGAGTATATTTGGCTTATAATGGATGAACTGAGGAGATTTATTCTTGCTTTCTAACTCTTCACGAGACATCAGTTCGGACTTGATTCGTCCGAAAAGGTTTGATTTTTGGCCTTTGCGTCTAGCTGGGACCATGAGTACTGATTCTTACGCATCACCGACATCTTGGTACATTTCGAAGGATGACTTTACTGGTACATGCAATGATGTCAAAGCATCCATTGCCGACTAGGAGTCATTATCCACTTCGGTACTAGTATCTGATGGCACGAATCAGAAGCGAACACAGAAAAGTAAGCCAAATTTAACTCTTCATTAATATACCACCTGCCTATATCATTGGCGGTGTTATCAACATCGAGCTTATTAATGCTCGTTACAAGTGGATCTAATTCCCACATGCACTCTTCTTTCTCTGGCTCGGTGTTAGCTTCATTATCAGAGTCTGGCTCCTCTAGTTGTGGGTTCTCGTTTGTTCCCAGAGAGTCCTGGTACAGGAGAGAGTCTATGAAATAGTTCTCTACTCCCTTGAACGGATGCCTTTTAGCAACCAACGTTCGTACCTTTCCACTTCTGTCGATGTATTTTATAACTTGTTGGAGAGTGGAGGGGACGATGGAATTACGATGAATCCATGGTCGTCCAAGCAGCAAATTATATGAAGTGTCGGCATCGATCACATAGCACGTCACTTCAGAATTTAAATTCCCAATTTGGTATTTGAGCTTGATCTTCCCCATTGGGCGCATACCATTGGCATTGAAACCATAAATGGTAGTCTGGGTGGCGCTCAATCAGTGAGTAGGAATCCCTAAATGTTGTATGACCCGGCGAGGGATAATGCTCAACGCGGATTCTTGATCTACCTGAATGCAGCTTACTTCAGACGATCCAATATACACTGTGAAGTATAGGGGCCGATCATATTTCTCCTTAACCTGCATATCATCTGCCATGAAGGTGATGCAGGGAGCATTTTGGGAGCATGGAGGTAATCCTCTACATCTTCCTCCCGTGGTCCAGCCGGTATCTAGGTCATGAAGATCTCAGCATTAGCTAGGGCCTCTCTCAAAGCTTCTCTGGTTGACTTTGATAGCCTCAGGAGCTCGTAAAGAGTGATTCTAGTTAGGATATTGGCCAATTGAGCTAGGACGTCAAAGCGGTAAGGTGTTGTGGATCCTTTCGCGTTATCCTTTGGGAGAGCTTTAGAAAATCGAAGCTCTTTCTGCTTCTCCACCAGTTGTTTCGTGGAGGGCTTGGCTGACTCTGTAGTGGGTTTAGGAGGGGTCGCCACCATTTCGTCATACTTTTTTAAATATGACTGGCCCGAACGAGTTTCTGCCACGAGTGGTTGATTAGTTTCTGCGACGAGAACTATTGTTTCCTTTTCTGAATTAGTTAGTAAGGGAACATCGGTTTCTGCTTCTCGGGAAGAAGTGCATACCATATTACAGGACGAAGCTTTCGCTTTGCCTTTGGACCTTCTGCTGGTAACAGTGGTCCATTGCTGGCCGTCCATAAGGTCGGGATGAACCCACATAATTTCCCCCTGAGGTGTGGGGATAGGTACAAGACCATTCTTTTGTTGATGGTGAGGGTCCATATTGATCATTCTTAGTTCCCCTTTTGGGATGGGGACTACTCCAGAAGGTGTTGGAGGTTATCTTCCGAACTGGAGGAATGATGTCATATTGGCCGTTACTTTCTTCTGCTCTGGACGGAGTTTTAATACCTCTGCATTAATTAGAGCCTGAAGGATATCTTTGAAGACATAACAGCTCTTGGTGGGGTGTTACAGCATCCTATGATACAAGTAGTAGTTAGGATTATCGGTTTTACCGACTTCTTCAGGACGTCTAGCTTCAGGAAGTTTCAATCTGTTACTCTTGTTGAGTAACTTGAACAACGAGTTAATATGTTCGTCTTTGAAGGAATACTGCTTATTGGCGCGTGGCTGACTTGAAGAGCCACTTCCCTTGACTAACTGAGGTTTGACAGGGGATTTGCTTTCTGTCGCCAAGTTATCTTTCCTTTTTGTTTGAAAAGATGCGTCTAGCGTACGGCTTGTCGACCTTTCAGGTCTGGGCTTGTTTTCTTCTGCCCTAACCCTGGCGACAATTTCTTCAGCCTGTTCACCTTGTTGGACCAATTATTTTCAGGTGCGGCTTTCGGCAACTCCTATTTGGGCGAGGAGCGACGTTTATAGATTGTGGTGGCATGTTTCTACAAGGGTGGCCTGGGTCATGCCGCTAGGACATCGGAGTGCCATATTATGAAATCTTTCTACAAATAATTTGACTGACTCCCCCTTTCGCTGCTTTGTGGCCAAAAGAGTAGGCATTGTAATCTCTGAGTCGTCTTCAAAAAAGTGTGTTAGGAAAAGCTTCTCCAGATCACTCCAATTTTTAGTGAAATTTTTCGGGAGCTTCATGAACCATTTAAAGGCAAGCCCTTTAAAGTGCCGATGAACAAACATGCCCAGATGGTATCATTATCTACCACATTCCTCGTCTGAGACTTGAAATAGTAGATATGTTGGTTCAGTGACCCTTTGCTATCAAATGGCTGTAGGGTTGGAGCTTTGAACTTAAGGGGGTATGGAACAAGGTCCCACTCGACCGGATATGGCCGGACCACTCCTGCTTCTTGGAGGCCTTTCTGATTAGTAAGGGCCTCAAGACGTTGCTCCAATTGACTCATTCTCTTAGAATGAATCCTTCCATGGTCCGAGTTGCCTTCCCCCTTAGATAAGGATTTAGACGACTCAGAAGTAGATTGCTCTTTCTCCTCGATATGCACTGAAGATGAGCTTTCTCCTTCCTTTCGTTTGCCTTTAGACTTTTTAGAGGAGGTTTTGTCAGTTGACTTCCTCTTGTCTTCAAGCAATTATGCTAGCATCAGTTTAAGAGAATCGATGGATTCTTGTTGAGTACGAATCATCTCAAATTGTTCCCTTTGGACCTGGGCTTATTGCTCAAAGCGCCTGGCCATCTCCTCAGGAGTATTTGTCATGTATATGAAGGCTTTCTTCTCTATGGAAGAGTTTGAAGGCTGCGACTCTGCAACGACAGAATGTGAGTCATTTATTTCAATGCCCTAAGCTAGGGCACTGTAATTGATCGGGGCAATCACTCCAGTCTGAGTGCGAGTATGCCAGTACACCCCTTTTGGTTTCGTGTCAGACTCGTCGGAGCTGACCACTGGTTGTTTTTTCTTACTTCTGCTTGCCATGTTTGCAGTGATTTCAGGGTACTCTGTGTCAGAGAAGGTGCTCCTCCTTTGAGAGCGATATCTTTTAGCTGATCAGGAAGTTAGAGTTGACTGTTTGAATATAGACTGTCGGCTTGCACATGAACTGCAAGGACACTCAGAGAGCATTATGATAAGCCGTTTACAGCAACACGATGGAGTGATCAAACTGGCACTCCTCTTCTTTGTCAAATAATCTCTTAGATCTGTGGGAGGGGGATCAAAGAGATTACCCTCAGATTGTCGAGGACTTTTTAGCTTGTGGGGGTTATCCTTACTTTGCAAAGCTGAGATGCAAGGTTCTGAGACGCGGAGCTCACGTCCTGTAAAATGAACGCGGCTCTTACGTTGTGGCTCTGAAACGCGAGTCTTGCGCCTCTGCTGAGAAGAGACGCGACTCTCGCGTTGCCTATTGTCGCATCTGGGTAGAGATGCTTGAGAAACGCAGGCCTTCTAGGACCCGCATATAAATATAGAGGCGCGGGTCTCGTGTCTTGGATGAGGAGCACGGACCTCACGTTGCTACTCGTGGCGTTTGGGAAGCGGAGCTTCAGAAACGCGAGTTTGGTGAACCTCACGTTTAGGTTTCCAAACGCGGACTTCACGTGTCTGACATGATTCATAAGGGACGCGGGCTTGAACCTCACGTCCTACCTGTGTTGGGCAGACAGTTATTCCAGCTTGTAGTTGACGCGCACGCCATCTTTGTTGCCGCTTAGCATTCCGGTTGCGTCATATGGGTTGATGAGAACCCCCGATAACCTGGCACTGAGGAAGGGGATGGAAGGGCTGAACATCAGCAACGTTAACCACGCGGGTTTCCTGGGAGACGTTGACGCGGGCGTTACACATGATACGATTAGCTACGACATCCTTTTTTCCAGTCATGTCTGAGGGGATCTCAGAGCAGACTCGAGAGTAAGTCCCCGAGGAGACTTTGCGATAGACACGCACCTTAGGGCTCTTGGAGACGGAAGAGAGGAACTCTTCATACTTCGCCTGGTCGAACTCCACGACAAGTAATTCAACCGTTTTTCCCATATAGGTGATGTCACCTTTGTTGGCCCAAAGGCCCATCACTCTAGTTTTGATGATGATCAACTCATGAAGTTATGATTACTAATGATCTTGTGTTTAATTAGTGACAGATTCATTATCAAGATCTTAGTAGGTGTGGAGCTTCAACAAAGGATTTAAAGTCAAGTTGGAAGCTAGCACCGATTGATTCACGAGCCTATGCATCAAGATCACATCTAGAGATGAGCTCGGTGGATTGCACTTGGACCAAGTCAAGAAGATGAGAAGCCTTCAAGGGAAGACTTCAAGAAGTTGAAGACTTGTGTCTAGGTATAAGATTTGTATTTTTATTTTAGATAAAATGTAAAGGATAGAATAGTTGGTGGATTGCTCAAGTTATATCACACACACTCTTGATAGAACTCTTGATAGGATTGCTTTCATAAAAGATTTCTATGTCTTAGAAAAGAATTTTTATTTTGGAAAAAGATTTTTTCTTTGTGACAAAATATCTACTTTGGTTTTTGGTATTTCTATTATACACATCTTTAACCAAAACCAAGTTATATGCTTAATGACAAAAACATAGAAATATCATTATGATTGTGTAGTGGATCATATCCATACACACTATACTTTAAATGAACTCAAATATCTTGTTTTTGTATTTTGTGAAGTTATGGAAAAACAAGTTTTAGAAAAACATATTTTTAGAAAAACAGTTTTTATTGTGATTAAAACTATTTTTTAGATTTACTGTGAATTTATGGGATTTTTATTGAGTGAAAAGACCTATTTTCAAATCCCGTAACTGTGCAGACCTGGAACTGGCTGACAGGCCTTTCCGGTCGACCGAGTCGGTCGACCGCTCCATGGCCGGTCGATCTCGCGGTCGACCGACGTGCACAGACTTGTGCACGTCTGGCAGCACAGTGGCCGGTGGACCGGGACGGTCGACCGCTGGAGACTGCGGTGCTCACGGGTAGATTCGGTCGACCGGGCCGGTCGACCGCAGAGCCCCAACGGTCAGATTTTTGACCGTTGGCGGTCGACCGACCCGGTCGACCGACTGTACTGACAGAACCCAACGGCTAGGTTTCTGGCAGCCTATAAATTGGGGTTTTTGTCATTGTTTTCAATACAAGATTTTGGAGACTTCTTGAGCCTGTTTTTCTGATACTTTGAGAAGAGTTTTCTCCACAAAATAGAGAGCAAATACTTCCCATCTTAAAGGGAGTTTTTATCAAGAGAGTGTAAAAAGTGATTCTTTGAGTTTTCCTCCATAGCTTTCTTTCCTTGCTTTCTCACACAAACACTTGAGCATCCATTGAGCTATTCATCCTATAGGTGTTGTAGTGAGAGTTTTTGTAGGTGATCAAGTGTTTAGATCACCAAGATTTCATCTTGTACTTTGAGGAGACGGGCAAGTGTGCTCGTGGTTGTTTAGGGTTCGGGTGCGAACTCTTGTAGCTTGAGGTGCGGCCTCGACGAGCCGGTGGGCTTGTGGTGTGTAAGGGACTAGAGAGTCCAAGGGCTTGTAGGTGTTGCGGCACCGGGGAGAGATCCATTGGGATCTTGCATAGTGGAAATACTTCGTGTGTCGAAGGCGGGGATGTAGAGCAAGGGTGCTCGAACCTCGAAACATACCCTTGTGTTTGCGATTGCTCTTTCTCTCTCTCTTGTCTCTTATTTATATCTTGCATTCAATTATTGTCTATCTTTATATGCATGATATTCACTTGTGCTCATATTTGCTATACTTGCTTGGGATTGTTGTTAACACTAGTATTCAACCAAGAGAGCCAACGCGGCACCTCAACCCATTCAAGGGGAATCTAGAGGAGCTTGTCCAGAGCCTCGCAAGGGGAATTCGGCAACACTCTTGTGTTATACATAAGTGTTTAATTAAAAGAAGTTTTATTTGGTCATCTTAGTTTTAATTCCGCATTATTTGTTCATAAGTGACCATTAGATTAGCCATCACCTATTCACCCCCCCTCTAGGTGAACTTACAATTGGTATCAGAGCCAAGTGCTCTTGATATTGGGTCTAACAACCTAGAGTTAAAGATCCTCCTTTAGGCTAATCACAATATTTTGTACACACACCATGGACTTCATGTCACCACCCACCTTTGACACTCTTAACATCCAAATTTGGAAGGTTAAGATGTCTTTGTTCCTCAAAGGACTTGGCCTTAGTGTATATCTTGCCACAACTAATAAAGAATATTGCTTAAATGGTAAGAACATTGAGGCTAATGCAAAAGCCCTTCATGCTATCAAGTCAACCCTAAATGATGATTATTTATCTAGGGTTTCTAATATTGAATCGGCTTTTGTAGTATGGAACATCATCACCTCCCTCGGCGAAAAAGATCTATACTATGCGGGGAGTGACTCGGACGTTAGAAGCGACACCTCCAACGCATGCTTTATGGTCCAAGGGGATGACCCCCTTGAGGTAAATTCCGAATCCGATGATGAGAACATGTCATATGATGAGCTATCTACTTTTTGTCATCTTTTGCTTGAAAAATATGACATGATTAGAAAAGAAAATAAAAATTTGAAAAAGAACATTGCTTGCATGCATATAGAACAAGATTCATTTAGAAGTAACATTGCATGCTTAGAATTAGAAAATAATAATTTGAAAAAGGATTTTGATTGCATGCTTAAAGAAAATGATTCTTTTAAATCTAAGATTGCATGCTTAGAAAAGGAAAATAAAGATTTGAAAAATGAGAATGTTTCCTTGATTGCTAAATTGAATGATTTATGTGAAGGGAACACTATTTTGAAAAATAAGATTGATTTGGTGGAAAAACAAAAGGAAGATGTTTTCAAGAAAATATCACTTTGAAAAGAAAATTTGTTGAAAAAGAAATGGATTTTGTTTCACAAAAGAAAAAGAAAAATGATCATATATCTCATCATGCTTTACATGCCACCACAAATGAGATAAATGTTTTGAAAAATAAAATGGATAATTTGAGTTCAACTTTGAACTCTTGTGCGTTTAATCATACTAAGTTGGACTCAATGTTTTCAAAGAAACAAACTCCTCATGTTCATGCACATCACTCTCATCATCATGCTTATGTTGCACAACATGATCACACTCCTACACATAAGCATACTAAGGTGTACGTTTGTACACATTGTGGCCGCAAAGGCCATTTAGCAAAATTTTATTTTGATAAGAAACCTCATTTATATTTTGCTAAGTATAAAAGATTTTGGGATCCTTACAATAAAGCTAACCCCAAAGGACCCAAGAAAGTATGGGTACCAAAACCCCCACCCTTTGATTTTGATGTAGGTGAGGGCTCTCACAAAACGTGAGAGGATTGGTGCCTTGATAGCGGATGCAATGGACATGATGGACAAACTTTTGGATGCATTGCTATCAAGGAGATTTTGGTGGGAAAGACCACCATATTTGGAGCTTTGGAGTTGGTAACAATTTTTAAACTCCTATTTTTTATGTTCATGCTTGTTCATCCATAATATTCATAGCATGTTCATGTTTTAAGATTTTATGTGCTTCATGTGATAATTACATGCTTAGTTGTAGAATGTGTCAAACTTGTATGTATACATATACAAATAGTGAATTACAATTGATTCATATATAATTGAACTTCATGCTCATTTGTATCCACTATATGCACATGTATAGGCTAGTTTTGATGATTCTCCTTCATACATGTTTTTGCCTATTTTAGTGATTTACTTCATGTATATGCATTTTGAATTCAAATCTAATAAATATACATGTATACCATGAGTCTCTTGCTTTCATGCAAACACATTTGATAGACTCTTTTATATTTGAGATATGTATGTGTATTGTTAGGATTGGATGAATCATACATATACCATGAAGATTGTTGATTTTATGAAAAATGATTTTGAGATGATGAAAATGATTTTTATGTGTTGTTTAATAAAATTTGAATAGTCTTATTTGATTTAAGCTTCATAGACTATTTTCATAAAGATACTATTTACATAACCTTTGAACACTCAATCTTTAAGAAAATATATAATTTGAGCTTTATGGAATATGAGTGCTTGAACTTTTATGTATTTAGTATTATTCATGAAAACATATGATCTTATATTCTTTAAGGATCTTTAACTAGTTTGTCAAAAATCCATTTAAACTAGTTATCTATTCTTAAATTGATGCACATGATTCTATTTCTTGTATGATCTCAAAATTTACTTACACTTCATGATTTGAATATTAGTTTAAATGTTAGTTTCTGTCAACACTTGGATTTATACTTGTACACATTATGGACCACAAATAAATCTATATATGATTGGATTTGATTGCTTATTTGTGCCCATTAAGTGTGCTAGTATAGCTTAGTTTTGATGATCATTACATTTTTAAACTTGTATTCCCATTTTGGACTTATGATTTGACCATGTGCTTTTCATTTCATGTATATGTTTATTTTGCCAAAACATTAAGATATACATGGATACCTCTTGAGTCATTTGCTTTTCATGCAAATCTATTTATATAGACTCAATTGTGTTTAAGAGATATGTATGTATACTTATTGCATTGACTAAACATACATATGCCATGAAATATAATTGTTGATTTTCATGTATTAAAAATTTGTGATGATTTTCGTGTCATCAAAATTTAAAGGAATATTGAGTTTTATTGCCATTTTCATGATACCTTGCTCCACATAACACTAGTCACTCACTTCTTTGTGATATGGACTTTATGGATAGAGTGTTTTTAGTGCCATGTGATTTACTTGTGAAAAACTTTTGATTTATTCCTTGGTTGAAGGATTTCTTACTAGTTGTTAAACATTTTCATTTAACTAGTTCGAATTCTTCAAGTGGTAGATTATGTGATATATACACCTAAGCTTATTTTTCTATTGGTATCATTGGTTATTTGCAGTTGGTATCAATATGAACCTTTTTGGTATATACTCATATTTTGCTTTTCCTATATATGTATGTATCCATCTCAATTAATATAATTTCTTCATACATATATATGATAGTTTTTGTGCTTGTTTTGATGCTAAGCTTAATTAGAATTTCAAATTGGTATCCCATAATAAGCTTGTGCATTGTGTTTTGAAATTAGTATCAAAAACTCAAAAATTTTTTTTAAGAAAAATTCAAAATTTTTGATTTGTATTGTCTATATGCAAGGAGAGCTTAACATCTTCCATATGTAGATTCATGTTGAGTGTATTGTGTATTGAGAAGCTTAACATCTTTTCTTTATGTGGTACACGTGTGTAGGGGGAGATTCACATCTCCTCTTATGCATTACATAATATGTGTTATGTGAATTGGGGCTTATCATCCCTTCTTCATGTAATGCATATGTGTAGGGAAGCTAACTTAGCGTCTTCCTCTTCATGAATTTATATCGCATATAAATTTTATTGATTGTTTTGATTACCCCTCTTTGATTTCATTGTTTTTGACAAAAAGGGGGAGAAAATTTGTTTGATGTATTTTTACTTTGAACCCTTTGTTGATGATTGACAAAAAGGGGGAGAAGTATTTGTAAGTATTTGTGATATATGCATGTCTTCCTTGCTTAAGGGGGAGTAAGATTTATGTTTTATGCATATATGTCTTTGATTTGCAAATAGGAGAAAAAGATTTGATTTAAGATTTGATTTATATGATTGCATCTCCTACATTTGCATACATGTCATATGCTTCATTGCCATATCTTATTATTTATGTCTATGCATGAGTTAAGAGGGAGCTTCTTTGAAGCTTTACTTTAATCCATGCATATATAACTTCATGAGTTTTGTCATCATCAAAAAGGGGGAGATTGTTGGCCCAAAGGCCCATCACTCTAGTTTTGATGATGATCAACTCATGAAGTTATGATTACTAATGATCTTGTGTTTAATTAGTGACAGATTCATTATCAAGATCTTAGTAGGTGTGGAGCTTCAACAAAGGATTTAAAGTCAAGTTGGAAGCTAGCACCGGTTGATTCACGAGCCTATGCATCAAGATCACATCTAGAGATGAGCTCGGTGGATTGCACTTGGACCAAGTCAAGAAGATGAGAAGCCTTCAAGGGAAGACTTCAAGAAGTTGAAGACTTGTGTCTAGGTATAAGATTTGTATTTTTATTTTAGATAAAATGTAAAGGATAGAATAGTTGGTGGATTACTCAAGTTATATCACACACACACTCTTGATAGAACTCTTGATAGGATTGCTTTCATAAAAGATTTCTATGTCTTAGAAAAGAATTTTTATTTTGGAAAAAGATTTTTTCTTTGTGACAAAATATCTACTTTGGTTTTTGGTATTTCTATTATACACATCTTTAACCAAAACCAAGTTATATGCTTAATGACAAAAACATAGAAATATCATTATGATTGTGTAGTGGATCATATCCATACACACTATACTTTAAATGAATTCAAATATCTTGTTTTTGTATTTTGTGAAGTTATGGAAAAACAAGTTTTAGAAAAACATATTTTTAGAAAAACAGTTTTTATTGTGATTAAAACTATTTTTTAGATTTACTGTGAATTTATGGGATTTTTATTGAGTGAAAAGACCTATTTTCAAATCCCGTAACTGTGCAGACCTGGAACTGGCTGACAGGCCTTTCCGGTCGACCGAGTCGGTCGACCGCTCCATGGCCGGTCGATCTCGCGGTCGACCGACGTGCACAGACTTGTGCACGTCTGGCAGCACAGTGGCCGGTCGACCGGGACGGTCGACCGCTGGAGACTGCGGTGCTCACGGGTAGATTCGGTCGACCGGGCCGGTCGACCGCAGAGCCCCAACGGTCGGATTTTTGACCGTTGGCGGTCGACCGACCCGGTCGACCGACTGTACTGACAGAACCCAACGGCTAGGTTTCTGGCAGCCTATAAATTGGGGTTTTGTCATTGTTTTCAATACAAGATTTTGGAGACTTCTTGAGCCTGTTTTTCTGATACTTTGAGAAGAGTTTTCTCCACAAAATAGAGAGCAAATACTTCCCATCTTAAAGGGAGTTTTTAACAAGAGAGTGTAAAAAGTGATTCTTTGAGTTTTCCTCCATAGCTTTCTTTCCTTGCTTTCTCACACAAACACTTGAGCATCCATTGAGCTATTCATCCTATAGGTGTTGTAGTGAGAGTTTTTGTAGGTGATCAAGTGTTTAGATCACCAAGATTTCATCTTGTACTTTGAGGAGACGGGCAAGTGTGCTCGTGGTTGTTTAGGGTTCGGGTGCGAACCCTTGTAGCTTGAGGTGCGGCCTCGACGAGCCGGTGGGCTTGTGGTGTGTAAAGGACTAGAGAGTCCAAGGGCTTGTAGGTGTTGCGGCACCGGGGAGAGATCCATTGGGATCTTGCATAGTGGAAATCCTTCGTGTGTCGAAGGCGGGGATGTAGAGCAATGGTGCTCGAACCTCGAAACATACCCTTGTATTTGCGATTGCTCTTTCTCTCTCTCTTGTCTCTTATTTATATCTTGCATTCAATTATTGTCTATCTTTATATGCATGATATTCACTTGTGCTCATATTTGCTATACTTGCTTGGGATTGTTGTTAACACTAGTATTCAACCAAGAGAGCCAACGCGGCACCTCAACCCATTCAAGGGGAATCTAGAGGAGCTTGTCCAGAGCCTCGCAAGGGGAATTCGGCAACACTCTTGTGTTATACATAAGTGTTTAATTAAAAGAAGTTTTATTTGGTCATCTTAGTTTTAATTCCGCATTATTTGTTCATAAGTGACCATTAGATTAGCCATCACCTATTCACCCCCCTCTAGGTGAACTTACAACCTTGCGCCACAACTTGCTCGTCGATAGAGAAAGTAGTCCCTAGCGGAGTTGCCATCTCTTATTTGGTGGAGGAAAAATTGAAGATCGAGAAGTAAATTCTTTATTTGATAGTAAAGAAAGTTACAGCAGATCAATAATCCTCTTACAAGAGAAGGGAGATATCCACGCTTGAGTTTCTCCTTTGTTTAGTGCCGGGTTCTTGATGTGGCGGTTAGAAAGTGAATCTTATTTTTCGTTGACTAAGTGAACGTCAGAACCTTTTGAGAATTCTCCTTGGATGATAGACGAAGTAACTCAGCTTCTGTCCACCAGAGATCTCAAAGAGATTTAGGCAAAAAACTAACTTGTACGCAACAAGTTGTTAGAAGAGTTGAAATCTCTCTTTTTTTTTATCTCCCCCGTATATATCTGTGCCTCTCCATAGCAAACTTGGCTATTTATAGAGGTTTCAGGGGGTGAACATGTCCCCTAAAAACACTCAACAATGGAGGTTAATTCCCTCACTACATGGGCAGTAAGTGATCAGTAATGAATGATGGCAGCTATAACTGAGACGCGGGTTTCGAGCCTCGCGTCTTGCTACTGCAATAATGCTGAGACGCGGGTTTCAACCCTCACGTCTTGGTCCTTGCAGTACTACTGAGACGCGGGTTTCAACCCTCATGTCTTAGTGGTGATGATTAGCCTTACGTCTGGAGTTCGGATTCTGCTTTTTGATGACTTGTCTCTAGTGATTTTTAGGCAGCCTACAGTATGTACCTCAATTGAAGAAAAATCTTATCCCTATTGGTTTCTTGGAAGCATTGGGTCTTGAAATATCAGTTAGAGATCGTCTTCTCAAGATTACTAGAGGCTCGATGGTAGTATTGAATGGCATCCGACAATAATAACCTATACTATTTAAAAGGTAGCACGATTAAGGAAAATTGGTGACTTCTATCAGTTCAGATGATGATTGTACACGACTTTGGCACATGAGGCTCGGATATATAGGTGAAAAGTCTTTATAAGCGCTAGCTAAGTAAGGTTTGTTGCAAGTGCCAAGACCTACAAGTTGTAAACATTGTGTTTGGCACCGTGATTCATTGCACCGAGAGAATTCTTGACTATGTTCATATAGATGATTGGGGACCTACCAAAATGATATTTATTGGAGGTAACCACTGCTTTGTATTTTTTATAGGTGATTACTAGACGATGTTAGGTATATACCATCAGACACAAAGAGAAAGTCCTAGAGTTGTTTGTGGAGTGAAAACAAATATGGAGAAGAATACGAGAAGAAGATCAAAGTACTCCATTCAGACAATGGTGGAGAGTACATTAGCGATTTTTTCCCATAACTATGCCGCAATTATAGCATAGAGAGACACTTTACTGTCAGAGAAACCCTGCAACAAAACTGGGTGGCCGAAAGGATGAACAAAATCTTGCTGAAGAAGGTTTGTTGCATATTATCCAACATCATATTATTGAAATCCTTTTGGGCTGAGGCATTGGCGTATGCTTTCCATCTCGTTAACAGGTTGCCTTCGTCTGCGATATGGGGTAAAACTCCCTTGAAATTTGGTTGAAAAAAAGTTGCTCAGGATTATGATTCGCTTCGGATATTTGATTGTCCGACCTATTATCATAGCAAGAAAGACAAGTTGTGTCCAATAGCGAGAAAAAGAGTGTTCGTAGGATTCAAGAAAGACACAAAAGGCTACGAAATTTGGAATCCAAAAGACAAGAAGTTTATCTTGAATAAGGATATCACATTCAATAAGGCTTCAATGGTGAAGCCTTTGGACTCTCAGCAGGTGGAGAGTGAGAAGACCGATAAGATATTACAATACATAGAGAGTGATGCTACTCTACTATCTCTAGATAGATCTGTATCATTTGAGATCACACCGTGGTGACATAAGGTGGTGATCATGTAGCCGATTAGGATGCTGGTGATGATGAGAATCAATAACAAGGTGTGGGTGATGTCCAAGAATGCATTGCAATTGAAAGAACCTAGAGAAATCTGTAAGCTTAATTCGCCACTACTAACATGACCATGATCTATGCTCTCTCAGTTATTGAGGAGATAATCTCATCTACATATAGGAAAGCTAACATCAGTTCAGAGTCTAAGATGTGAAAGGATGTCATGATGAAAGCGATGAATTCTCTACACAAGAACGACACTTGAGATCTGTAAGAGTTGCCTAATGGAAAGAAGGCGATCGTTTGTAAGTAGGTATTTGCAAAGAAACATGGATCTCTAGATAGTAATATCGTACGCTACAATGTCAAATTGGTATCTAAAGGCTACACACAACGAGAAGACATTGACTACAATGAGATATTCTCACCCATTGTGAAGCACTCGTCTATTCAGATGTTGTTGGCACTGGTGGCACAATACGAGTTAGAGCGTGATTAGCTCGACATGAAGACTGACTTTCTCCATGGCAATCTTGAAAAGGAGATCTACATGTCTTAGCCGACTGGGTTCAAGACTGCAGAAAAGGAAGATATAGTATGCAAGTTGAAGAAATCACTTTATGAAATTAAAGCAATCTCTTAGGCAACGGTATAAGCATTTTGACTGCTTCATAAGAGGTAAGAGGTACACATGAAGCTATTACGACCCGTGTGTGTATTATAATAATCAACCGGTGGGAGTACATCTATCTATTATTACATATTGACGATATACTCATCGCTTCTAAGAGCAGATCTGCGATTGATAAACTGAAGGACCTGTCTTCTGAATTCAAGATGAAGGATCTTGGTGAAGTGAAGAAAGTGTTAGGAATGGAGCTTGAGCGAGACCAGAAAGGTGACAAGGTTTGTTTGACAAGAAAAAGGTATTTGAAGAATGTACTTCAGAAATTCAATATCAATGATAACACAAAGTCTGTAAATACACTACTGGTCCCTCATTTCAAATTGAAAGTTATTATGTCCCTTATGACTATAGAAGAGCGTGAGTATATGACTCACATACCCTATGCTAGCGTGGTTGATAATTTAATGTATGCAATGGTGTGTACAAGACATGATCTATTACAAGCTGTCTCAATAGTTAGCAGATATATGCACGATCCCGACAGAGGTCACTGAGAGGCAGTAAAGTGAATTTTACAGTACATCAAAGGTACTATAGATATTTGCTTGAAGTTCGAGAAGATTTCTATAGGTAAGTGATTGTTCATCAAATGTGCATATTTGTAGTCATATTTTCACGTTTAGTTTTAGAAAATAATCCTATGTAATTGTATTTTTGCTTAGTAATGTGCATGCCTCTATAATTAAAAGAAGAAAAAAAAAGCCCAAAAGACTAAAAAGAAGCCCAAAAGCTCAATAAGCTAACGAAATGTAAAGATAATCCCAATGATTGAAAAATCAAAGAGATAAGAGAATTACCGTGTAGCTTTGGGCTAACGGGTCGCGTCCACGAGGAGGAATGCGATGAAAGCTTTTCGGTGTTTTGTTTAGAAAGCTAAGAATGGTGCTAGTTTTTTTAGTTGAAAAGAAAATGGAGAGAAGGGAGATGATTAACAGAAAAGTTGCAAATTTAGAGAAGGCTTTGGAAAAGGTGAATTTTGTATAAAGTTTGTAAAGTGATTTGTTATTTTTTAATAAAGAAGAAAAATCTAAGCTCACTATCTCACTACTCAATGATATGTTCTTCTATTGAAATCATTAGTACCTCAACTTGATCATAGGCCAAAAACTTAAGATTGATTTTAGAAGTTTTAAGCAAAGCACATAAGATGTTTAAAAAAGTTAATTCTTTTCTTTAAGAAATTGTCTTGAATTGAATGTTAAATCATTAAGAAGTTCAAGTATGAGATAAAAACAAGTTCAAGAGATGTTTTAAAAGAAGTAGAAGTTTAAAAATTTAAACTCATCCTCATGTGCCTTCAAGAACACTTTCAAAGAAGAAAGGTTTTAGTTTAGGCATTCAAATGATTCATTGGTCTTTTTCATGAAAACCATTCAAAAAGAAGAGGAATCAGAGAGAGGAGTAATAGTGAGCCCACAAAATCGATTTAGCTACTTATGGAAGACGAAGAACAATGCAAGTAAATAATGCAAGACATATTGTAAAATGGAGTGGAAGAAAAGGTAGCTTGATCCTTGTATTGATGTCACTTCAATCTTCAGAATATAATCACTCAATTCCTCTCTCTCACTGGTGTTTGTACTGAACTACAAATTGTAAAACCAAGATACAACTTTTACACTATCTAACAAGAGCCTAAATCCTTAAAGAATAAATAAAAATTCTAATCATAGTCTTCGCTCCTTTCTTCTCTGTTGAAGATGATATTTATAGGGAAAAATCAGAGGGGAGGGGTTGTAGGAAGATTAGGGGAGCAAATGCTCCCCCAATAACCATAACCAAAGCCGCGAAAACGCGGCCCAAGTGGCCACACCCAAATGGTGGGACTCCCCGGTTTGTTGATTCGCCCATATCTTCTGCTGGTTTTCTCGTTTCAGTTCCAAGATTTGACCAAACAGCCTTTGATTGTTGGCTTCAACCGTTTGATTTGGGAGGATTCATTCAACCTATTTTCAACCTCTCTGATATGCCAAGATTTGCCCTGATTCTTTGATTTCGAATTTATTCTGAATTAAATCAGAATTTGATGAGCTTTTAGGCTTATTTCTGTTTTCTTTCTTTTAGCAATGGGCCTGCATTTAACAAAGATGAATAAGACTTATTAATAGGATTTATTAGATAAAAAGTATGATAATGTGACAATATATATGTAATATATGTGACTGATCATACTCCCACACTTATCTTTTGCTCGCCCTCGAGCAAAACATCAGACTTATCCTAATCAATTATTTAGACCACTTTCATAGGTTACTCGATTGCACTGAGCATGTGCAACAAGCCGTTAAACCTCTAGATTCCCCTATAGGACAAGTTTTGTCTCGTGAGGGTTTTCAGTGGATTGCACCAACAAAATCCATAAAGAAAGAAAAAATATGTTAGTATTTTCGAAAAGCATTTTGAAACTAGAAAATATTTGAAGTATATTTGTAAGGTTTTAAGTAATCTATAAGTTATAGGAATATCAAAATTTTCATTTCTAAACTTAGTCTCTATAAAAAAAAATGTCATCAATCAAAGTAAGGAGTTAAATTGTATTTTTCATCTAGTCTATTACTTTACCCTGAGTCATATGCACCATCGTGACTGTGAAGTTTGAATAAGGGTTCTTTAACATTAACTCCTATGTCTTATTTATATTTATTTATTTTTTTTTTGTCGTATTTATTCCTCAATTCCATTAGGCTTTCTAATCTGCCAATGTAACGAGACTTTAGTCGGTGACACCCAAACCGGATAGTTTTTGGGCACCAGGTGAGAAAACACCCCTAAGGACTTAAACATTCAAGCAGACAAGGCCATGAAACCAAGGTTTTTATTTATAAAATGTGCCCCTTTTAGGCGTGAATACTTATGCTTCATGAGGCACAAATACCTAGCTTAATCAGAGGGTTTATGTATTTTTTTCAAACTTATCTAATATCTTTTGCATAAATACCAAGGCTTACTTAGGCCAAAGCACCTAGCTAATCGATAATTAGATTTGTTTATTTTTTATAAATATATAATTTTTTTTAATAAGGCATAAGAGTCTTGGTTTTTGAACCCTAAGTGTGTAAGTGTATAAAATGTGCATATTTCATCAAGGTAAAGATCAAGACTAAATTACTTTCGCAAATTTTCTTCCTAATCTTAAAATCAAACAAGTCATCTGACTTTGACCAAGTATAAGAAATCCTAATTATGATTTTCCTATTCCTTAAAATTGACTTAATTTCTTACAAAAAATATATCAAATATTGTTCTTACCTTTCAAAAAGTATTTTTTTAATTTTATATTGGTTATGTTAGAACCCCTCCCCCACACTTATCTCATGCATTATCCCCAATGTATGAAAGGAATATATAGATGTATGAAATAAAATGTAAAAGAGGAAAGTTATCGATACACTGGGTCAAAAAGACCCATAGCCGTTTCGTTTACCGGCACCGATTCCAAAAAAGGTTTAAGGCGTTGACCATTTACTTTAAAGTCATTTCCATTCTTGGTGTCACTGATCTCTACTGAACCGTGTGGAACACGATTTTTTTACAACGAATGGCCCAGTCCATCTTGATTTTAATTTTCCTGAAAAAAGATGAAGCCTAGAATTATAGAGTAAGACTTTTTGTCCAGGGACAAAGGTTTTTCTTATGATGTGTTTATCATGAAAAATCTTAATTCTATCTTTAGTGATCCTAGCATTTTCATAGGCCTCATTTCTTAACTCTTCTAATTTGGAAATTTGTAATTTTCAAAGGTCACCGGCCTTAGTCAAGTCGAAATTCAACTGCTTGATTGCCCATAAGGCCCGGTGCTCTAACTCAACGGGCAGGTGACAAGTTTTACCATAGACTAACTTATAAGGAGACATCCTTAGAATCGACTTGAAAGTGGTCCTGTAGGCCCATAAGGCATCTACAAGTTTGATGGACCAATCTTTCCGGTTTTGGTTTACAGTTTTCTCCAAGATAAACTTGACTTGTCTATTGGAAACCTCAACCTGCCCACTGGTTTGAGGATGATAAGGTGTGGACAACTTGTCAGTTATGGCATATTTTCGCATAAAAGCTTCAAAGGATCTATTGCAAAAGTGAGTGCCATTATTATTAATGATAGCACGAGGGTTCCGAAGCGTTTAAAAATATTCTCTTTCAAAAACTTTATGACAACTTTGTTATCATTAGTTTTACTAGGAATGGCTTCTACCCACTTGGACACATAATCCATAGCAACTAATATGTATTGGTTTCCAAATTAATTAGGAAATGGACCCATAAAGTCGATGCCCCAAACATCAAAGAGTTCTATTTCTAGAATGGGGTCGAGGGGCATCATATTTTGTTTTGAGATCCTTCCTACCATTTGGCATCTAGGGCACGTCTTGCAAAATTCATATGCATCTTTGAACAAAGTGGGCCAATAGAACCCACTTTGTAGCACTTTTTCAGCAGTCTTGCAGGGACCAAAATGTCCACCGCATGCAATTTCGTGACAAAAGGATAGAACACACTTAACCTCCTCATCGGGAATGCATCTCCTAATAATTTGGTCAGAACAGTACATAAAAAGATACGGTTCCTCCCAAGAAATACCGGATTTGGGATAAGAACCGGTATATATCATTTTTGGATCAATGAGATGGAGTTTAATTTGTGACTAAGTAATTCACTATATCAGCAAACCAAGGTTCCCTAGAGATAGCTAAGAGATTTTCATCAGGAAAATCCTCATTTATGGGTAATTCGTTGCATGGAGAATTAGGGATTCATGAGAGATGGTTAGCAATGACATTTTCTACATCTTTCTTGTCTCGAATCTCAAGATCGAATTCTTGAAGAAGGAGGATCCAATGAATGAGTCAGGCCTTGGCATCCTTCTTCATCATGAGGTACCTAAGCGTAGAATGATCGGTGAAAATAGTGGCTTTGGACCCTAGTAGGTAGGGACGAAATTTCTCTAAGGAAAACTACTGTCAAGAATTCCTTCTCAGTCATAGTGTAGTTCAATTGATCATCGTTGAGAGTCCTACTAAAGTAGTAAATCACGTGCTGCTTGTTATCAATGCGTTGTCCTAGGACATCGCCTATGGCAAAATCGGAAGCATCGCACTTGATTTCGAACGGCTTAGACCAATCCGATGCAAATGATTGGTGCAGAAATAAGCTCTCTCTTAAGCTTCTCTCAAGAATTCATACATTCAGCATCGAAAGTGAAGGACATGTCCTTAGCTAACAGATTAGTCAAGGGCCTAGCAATCTTGCTAAAATCCTTGATAAATCTTCGGTAAAAACCGGCGTGTTTCTAAGAAGGATCTCATATCCTTCACGCATTTGGGCATGAGAAGCTTTGCAATCACCTCAATTTTGGCTCTATCTACTTCAATTCCTTTCTTGGAGATTTCATGACCCAAGAGATTTCCATATTTTACCATGAAGTGGCATTTCTCCCAGTTCAGTGTCAGATTTTTCTCAGCACAACGTTGGAGGACAAGTTCTAAATGGTGAAGATATTGAGTAAATGAATCTCCGTAGATAGAGAAATAATCGATGAAGATCTCTAAGAATCGTTCTACTATATCAGAGAAAGACTCAACATGTAACGTTGAAATGTTGCCGGGGCATTACACAAGCCGAAAGGCATTCGACTATAAGCAAATGTCCCAAATGGACATGTGAACGTAGTTTTTTCTTGGTCCTCAGGAGCAATAGGAATCTGATTATACCCCTGAGTAACCGTCCAAGAAACAGTAATACTCGTGGCTCGCCAATTGTTCAAGCATTTGATCAATGAAGGGAAGTGAAAAATGGTCCTACGAGTTGCAGCATTAAGCTTCCTATAGTCAATGCAAACTCGGATCTTTATGGAAAGTTAAGTTTGGACCAACTCTTTGTTCTCGTTTTCCACTACGGTGAAACCGAATTTCTTTGGAACCGCGTGGACAGGACTGACCCATTGGCTATCAGAAATGGGATAAATTATCCCATTGTCTAAAAGTTTTATAATTTCAGCATGAACAGCCTCTTGCATTATAGGGTTTAACCTACGCTGCGGGTCTCTTTTAGGTGTGGCATCTTCATTAAGATGAATGCGATGTTGAACGATGGTTGGACTTGATCCCTTTATATCAGTCATAGTCCAACTGATGGCTTCCCTATGTTTTCTTAGAATTGCTTTAAGATCTTTTCATTCCCCGTCATTTAAATGGGAGGCAATGATGACAGGAAAGGTCTCTTGTTCGCCTAGATAGACGTACTTGAGATGCGCAGATAAGGCTTTCAATTCTAAGGAAGAGGAAGGCTCACTGGAAGGACTAGTCAAATTTGTTGGCTCCATTATTGGTGAAATAGGGTTCGAGGCCCAATTCACATCAGAATCTATAACCTGATCAAGATTAAAGTCGTCAGACTCTAACCCGAAATCATACTCAGTTTTTAGTTCCAATTCTTCCCTATGTTCACTTGTTAAGTTCTCAATTAGGTTGACTTCAAATGTTTTGTCCTCAAAATCGCGGGGTTGTTTTCCTAGATTGAAGACATTAACTTTTCTAGTCATGTCCCCAAAGGTTAACCTCATGGACCCATTCTTACAATTGATGATGGCACTGACAACAGCAAGGAATGGTCGCCTTAAGATAATAGGAGTTTGAGCCCTATGATTGGAGTTGGCACAGGTTGTGTCTCTAGAACTATGAAATCGACAGGGTAAATAAACTCCCCGACCCGGATAAGGATATCATTAGTCTCTCTTTTTTGAACTTTTACTGAACGGGCAGCCAGTTGGATGGTGACTCGAGTTGGACTAAGATCGCCCAACCCGAGTTGTTGATAAACTGAGAATGGAAGCAAGTTGATACTTGCCCCCAAGTCAAGAAGTGCACGACTAATCTCAGCTTGTCCTATTGTGCAGGCAATGGTGGGACTATCTGGATCCTTATACTTAATAGGGATCGGAACCGATAGTAGCTTACTAATGTTAGTGGCTAAGAAGACCTTTTTGGTACATTAGTCTTTCTCTTCTTGGTGCACATGTCCTTAAGAAACTTAGCACAGGATGGGACTTGTTGGATGGCATCAAGAAGTAGCACATTTATCTTCACTTGATTAAATATCTCAATTATCTTGTCCATGTGTAGATTTTGCATGTTATTTTTCAGCCTATTAGGAAATGGTACTATAGGCTGGTGCACCTGACTGGTTGACTTATCTTTTTCAGATTCGTCAGATTTGGAAGGATTTGGATTAGAAAAGGTGGATGATTAATTGTGGTTGTGCTGAATGGGATTGGTTGGCGTTGACACTTGATTATCAATTTTCTTTCCTGACCTCAATGTATAAACAATATTACATTGATTTAACGCTTGATCCTCAGCCAAATGAGCTTGTTGAGAATTCCTAAGATTGGTTATATGCTGACAAGGCAAGGTACCCTTCTGTTTCTCATTCTGTGGAGTGGCTAGTTGGCTCATTTGAATCTTTAACCTCTGTATAGTTGGTATGAGAGAATCTTGATTTTTCATGTATCTTTTCATGTTTCTCTCAAAGTCAGTCATTCTCCTTTCTAGTTGAGGATCGTGGAAGGAAGATTGTGGAGCTTGGTTGGGAAAGTTTTATTGATAGTTTAAAAAGTTAGGTGGATGGTTGGGAGAATTATTATGGAAATTGAAAAGGTTGGGTTGATGATTAGAAGAATTATTAGCATGATGGAAGTGGCTTGCATGATGGAAGAATTATTAGCATGATGGAAGTGGCTTGCATGATTTGCCCGTGATGGTCATTGTTATTTTGGCTCCATGAGAAATTAGAGTGATGTCTCTATCCAGGATTGTACGTTGGTGCGTAAGGATTATTGTTCGGCCTTGAAAAGGTCGCATTCATCAGTTCATGGTATTGTTACTGAGCCTGAAACACAGGGCACTCCTCGAACACATGATTCATGGCTTGATAGTAAGTACAGCCCGGAGTTGAAAATTGGTTTGGGCTGACTTCATTGACTGGACTTGGTTCCTTAGTTTTTAAAGCTTCCAGTCTTCTTGCTAGGTTCGCTAACTTAGCCTCATTAGGTATAGATGATTCAATAGAATGAAGACCTCTTTTTGAAGAGATAGAGTTTGGATTCCTAGAGGTTTCACTAGTAGATTCTCATTGGATGGTCTTTTCAGCTAAGTTTTCATATAAATCCCATCCTTCATTTTCATCCTTCTGCAAGAATCTCCCTTGGCACATACTTTCTAAGAGGATTTTGGTAGAATAGTCTAAACCATCATTAAAAATTTGGCATTGCCGCTATTTCTCTATTCCATGATGAGGACATTGGACAAAGAGGTCTTTAAAGCGTTTAAAGTACCTCCAAAACGGTTCACTAGGTTCTTATTTGAATTACATGATGTTCTTCCTAATGAGAGTAGTCTTATGAATTGGATAGAATTTCTTCAAGAAGACCTTGAAGAAACCATCCCAAGATGTGATAGAGCCGGCTGCTAAACTGTAAAGCCATTTCTTTGCTAAGTCCTTAAGAGCGAAA
Source organism: Agave tequilana (assembly GCA_038442645.1). Lineage (NCBI taxonomy): Eukaryota > Viridiplantae > Streptophyta > Magnoliopsida > Asparagales > Asparagaceae > Agave > Agave tequilana. The sequence goes on along the minus strand of JAVJIF010032236.1, from coordinate 69,158 downwards.
GGGACAAATCTTAACCTAATAGCATCATCTATAAGGTGATAGATTTTCATCATTAGACATACTTCCTCAAATTCTCTTATGAAGAAGTAAGTATCTTCAGACTCTAAGCCATGAAACTTAGGGAGTGTGTTGATGAATTGGGACTTGAGCTCAAAATTGTATTCACCAACCGATGGAAGTAGAATGCAAGATAAAAGTGAAGTTCTAATGGGATAGAACCTATCCAGTAATGATGTTAGTTGAGCCATAACTGGGTCTGGTCTTGGTTCAAACTTGGGTGGTAATGTGTTTCTAGTCAACCTAGATGAGTTAGGGTCTCTTGATCACACTTGCATACACAAACACAATCACAAACAAGTTTACCAACAGTCAATAAGAGAATCAACCAAGCCTAGTCTAAGGTAACCTCGACCTAGATAACTCCTAACCGGTTGATTGTCTACAGGAGGTATAATGTAGACTTTGACCGCAAGCTAATCAACCAGGTCAGGGCAAGATTGGTGGGAGGTTATCCGTCAAAGACGTTCCTTAATTAAGTAACCACCAACCTTCGGGCTTTCGGCCCTTAATCCCCTTCCTAGACACTGATTTGGCAGGAGTCAAATTCTAACACCTTCCCCTTAGGATAATCTCCTAGTGAGTTCGAGATGTCCCTAAGGCCAACGTCTATCAGATTTTACTTAGGCTTAGGTTTGTTTTCCATTATGTTTGCAAAGGGGGAAAACTTACAAAAAAAGGTTGAGGAGCTAAATTATAAGTATTCTTAAAAAGATTACAAGTAGATCTCCTCAGAGATTCTGGAGAAGTGTGCCGATAGGAGTCTGGTCAGCGCGCGACCACTTTGTCCCTTTGACGATGCGAGCGATGAGATTCCCTTCTCGCCTGGTTCGGGGAATCAGAGAATAGAAGGTTGGTAGAACCCTCTTGCTGCTTCTCAAAATCGCCTTCAATAAGGAATTCCTTCTCGCCTGGTTCTGGAGATTCCTTGAGAAGAAGGACGATGTTAGGGTATCAGCATCCTGGATAGAGAAAGCAATTCTCTAAAAGGTCTCTGAATTCGAGAACGCACGGTGCTTTTTGAAGAAGCCTCTGCTTGTGGAGTCCTCTAGTATATGTGCGTGGTCTCTCTCTCTCGATTGATCGATCCCTTCTCCTTGTACCCTTGGCGGGCTATTTATAGGGAGAGTAAGGGTATAATCGTCCCTTGAGGATATAGAAACAGATTGAATCAAATCTGTTTAAATCTGGAAAGTAGCCTTGCTGCGAGGCTAAGATAGCTTCTGCGGAGCTAGAATTGGCAGGTCAGTTGATCCTCTTGATCTGTTTTGATCCTTTCCATATCGTTGGAAGATTTCCCTGATCTTCTTACTCGTTTTAGAAGAGTCAAGAGATTGTGGCAATCAACTGCCAAATTTGATCTCTGATTTGATCTTAATTGGATTTGATCTGATTGGATCCGACCTCATCCGGAGATCTGATTGGTCAAAGGTTGACCGTGACAGATTCATAGCAGCGCTGCCCGCATTGAGCTCGTGGCGGAGCTAGAGGCAATTCTTGGCGAAGTCCGAAAAAGAGGCTTTTTGGCGAAGCTGTCAGTTGGCTTCTTGGCGAGGCTTTGGATGTTTTCGAGGCGAAGTCGAGTGATATTAGCCTCTCAAATGAGGCTATCCCTTTGGGCTCATGCGATGCTAAGTGCTAGCACCTTAGACCTGCTGAGGTCTGTTTAGAAACAATCCGGGTTCACTTTCTGCTTGCTGGATCAGTGGAGTCCAAGTTGCTTCCTTGTCCCTTGGAGATGGGTGAAAACTGGTCTTCAGCTCGCCTGTCACTTGTCTTTTGTAAATGTCAACAAGTTTAGACATTGTTCAGACCAATAAGAATCTTGTCTTTTTTAAGTGTCAACAAGACCCCCTTCAAAGTTTTCGAAAGTCTGCAATGGCTCAGACTTTGAAATACTTTGAACTGCTTTGATCGGTGGTGTGTGGAGTATGAACGTCGCCATGATGGTTGAGTTCAGCTTCGCTTTAAATCCTGCTTTGGGATGTAGATTCGTCGAGGAATCATGTAGACTCGCGTCTGGGTAGCTTCGCAGCTAGTAGCCCCGCATCTGGGCTTCTGAAGATATGTTTGCTTGGGAGGGCATGTCACTTTCCCGAGATCAACTGCCGTGGGCTGGTTACGAGGAGGATTACTCCTTTCTTCGAGCTGATCGAGGGAGATATTCTCCGATTTGCACGTTTCCGAGGGAGGATATTCCCTTTCTTCAAGGCGCCATAAGTGCCTTTATGAGGGAGACGTTTTCTCCCCTCGCACGGTTCCAAGGGAAGCCGTCCCTGTTCTCAAGGCGCAATAAATACCTTAAAGGCGCTCGTGCTTCTACGCTTGAGGCGGCAGCGCTCAGGCCATGGGGCCTATAAATATGACACTTGAGGTCCTCTGAAGAGAAGTGCTTTGCCTCTCTTCTCTTCTCTTGGTTTGAAAGAGATACTCAGATCTCTGAACTAGTGGGAATGCCCACTCTGGTCATTATCCGGCCAAGGACCGGTAAGTCTTGATCGTTCAACGACTTCACCGATTTTAGGGAATTTACCTCCCTTGATTTAGCTTTGGCAGCTGCTTCAGTGATTAGCTTCCCTTGTTCTCTATTTATCTGATCTGCAGAGAAGGATTTTGACATAGCTTCCCAGTGAAGCTATCATTCTGACTTGATCACAGAAAGATCATTGCATGTTGAGTCCGCTGCGCAGGCAGAACTTGGGACTTGGTCTCTTCAATAGTTGAGCCAGTCTTGCCATATAGGCGGAGCTAAGACTGCATCCCACGGGGTCAGTCTGGCTAGCCATATAGGTGAGGCTTGGACTTGGCGTTTGCTGAGCCAGCCTATCAGTGCTGTGCAGGCGAGGCTTGTCCTCTGCTTTTACTGAAATTGGATTGCTTTGACCCAAAAGATTCTGATTTGCAGTCTTTCCTGTGCTTAACTGCTAATCTGTTCTGATTTTGCATTGCAGTGGGCTATGCTCGCCAATCTTGTGACTTGATGGAAGGAACCATAAAATTGCCTTATGCTTCCCTGGTTGAAGCTTTACTTTTAAGCAGGAGGAACAATTCGGGGCAGCGGGTGCGTGTCCCAGAGGCTATTGGCAGCCTCTTATACGAGATGATTCGTTCTGAGGTGAGGCTGGTAGCCGCTTTGTCGGAGATGATCCGTTTCGGAGTAGTGGGCGTCACCTGTGAGATCACTGGCATCATTGCCAACTTTCAACTTTGGTGGCCTCTAAGGGCGATCCACTTCGGGAAAGCGGGCCTCACACCCGTTAGATCACTGGTACCACTGTCGATTCCCATTATACGTGATCTATCGTGTTGGCGGCGATAGGTTTCTATTGCCAGGCTTCAACAAAATGGCCTGGCAAGACCTGCCATTTTTGTGGAGAATAATGACCGTGTCCTTGCGGCACCACTGATTACAGCCTTGTGCAGGAGGAAGACCTCCTTTGTCCAGTCGGTTTGACTTCGAAGCGGATAAAACCACTTGTATGCTTTTTTGCACAAATTACCCTGTCGAGCAACTAGGTGTGTTGTATGAAACACAACTTCAATGTAATATCAATGTACCCTTCCTTTTTTTTTTTTTAATCAATGAAAGTTCATCTTCTAATCATCTGATCTTCGCTTGCTTTCTTTGAGGGTTTGGCCATAGCGGGGCTAAACTATATGCGGAGTTAAGGATATAGTCCTTTCTTTGAGTGATCTTCGCGAGACTGGCATGTCAGCGCCTTTTTAGAGGGCTAAGGTAAACCTTTCGGCGAAGTCCTTGAAGGATTGTGCGAAGCCCGCACTTTAACTTGTGGCGAAGTTAACCCTTAGCGGAATCGAAGCAGCGCTTCTCGGGAAGGCGCTTTGGGCGGCGTTTCGAATTAATTCGAAACGGCGGCATACGCCCTTTTCGAGGCCTCGTTTCAGGCGCTGATTGGCCTATAAAAGTCCGATCGGGCTGAACAGGAAAAGATCTCCTTTTTTAGAGAAATTTCTTGACTTTCCCTCTTCCTCTTCCTTCTTCGTTCAGGGAACTTTGAGAACTCTTGCAATTCTTTAATGGCGCCCAAAAGACGAGCGGGAAAAGAAGTGGCGACTTCTGCAGGGGAGGGTCCTCCTCCTCCGGTCATCGAGCGACCAGTCACCGGTAAGGGATTTTCCTATCTGATTAGAGACTGTGGTCTCTCTCCTTTGGAGCCGACATTTGGCGATTAGGACGATTGAATATGATCCGTCCTCATTAGGGAACTTGTTTCCTTAAACCTCCCTATTTTCCTTGCACAGGGGAATTAAGAACCGAACAGTTCTTCCTTAGGCTTCCGTACGAAGCCATTACTCGGGCCGTCTCCATCCTGTTGAGGAACAGGATATAGGCCTGTTCCTTCAGTCATGGCCACGAAGGGTGACTTTTGACCATGATGCCCTCTTGGTGACGTTAGCCCTTAGGGCTATACCACTTCCTTCTTAAGCGAAGTTGGTACTTTGGACGCCTTCTGTAAAAATGCAGTTTTATCCGCTAGATCAAGCTTCATCGAAGCTATCGCCTTGCTGGCCTTGCTCGCTGAGCGAGGCTATGCCTTAGTGAATTTTTATGTGTTCGTATCCACTTAATTGTTGAACTAATAATAGTTCATTTCTGTCTTTGCAGTGCATTACGCTCCCGATTTCCTGAGCAGTCTGTTTGGGCTGACTAGTGGAGCAGATGGTAACCTCAGCCTGCAATTCCATGGACAGGCTTCTTTGTTCAGTGAGCGGAACTCCCTTGTCCGGGATACACTCATCCAAGGCGGTCATCCGCAGACCACGCGGAGTATCTTGACCACGGCTCCTCTTGAGGATGTTGACCGTCGGACTTACAGGAAGCCCGACTTTATGTTCGGGGATGTCGCATCCGATCCCGATCGCCAGTTGCAGGCAGGCGAAGGACAATGGATCTTTCAACTGGATGGTGAGAAGTTTTACCTTCCGTCGATTAAGCGGCACTTTCCTCTATCTTCCTTTATGAATGTGACTCAGGCTCGGAAGATGGTGTGGGGCGTAAGCCGAAGCGTCGAATCCGTCCATGTTGGGAGATTGACCTTTCAGTCCGGCTATTCAAGGGCGGGTCCTCCCCTCAGCATAATGGGGCTATACCCTGGGAAGGTATCGCGGGAACTTCCAGTGGGAGAGAACCCGGCTGTGGCGCAGACCTTTGGCACTCAATTCTGCGCAGTTGACGGGAACTACCCTGCCACTGACTTCAGGGCTCCCGGTTGGGTTCATCCTCCTAAGACATGGTGGGCGGACTTGACCAACTATATCCTCGCTCACTTCGAGGAGGACTTAGAGGAGCTGAATCTCTATGAGGCCGTCAGGGCGACCTGCTACGGCATTGAGATGAAGGTGGCGTGCTTCTACGCCATCCTTGAGTTGTACTGCCCGGCTTCGGGGACCTTCTTCACCCCGGTTGGCGAGTTGGGCATGGCTTTGCATGAGATGTAGGAAATCTCTGCTCTGCCTTTCGGGTCTCTTCCATACGAAGAGTACTTTCCCTGTGAGGCGGAGTTGGCTATTCTGGAGAAACAGGAGCCTGCGCTGCTCGAGACTTATCGGGAGTTGATGTGCCACTTGCATATCTGTTCCAGCATCCACGGTGGTGGCAAGGGTAGCTCGAAGAGCTTAAAGAGCTGGGGAAGTTACCTGTTCCCAGACATGAAGAATGCTCCTGAAGCAGCTCATCGCGGAGTTGCTGATGGCGATATAGTTGAAAGGATGGAGATGTGTCTCCAAAGGGATATCGTCGTAACAGAAGACGCTGGTCCCTATGAGAAGGGTGATACCCTTCGGAGCTTTCACCATCAGGCCCGTCGGCCTATGTCTCGAAAGGCGCTGCTGGCCGGTTTCTTAACCGTCTGGTTAAAGAAGTGTGTTGTGCCTTCTTCCTCGGGTGACATCGTCCATCCGAATGTTCTGCTACCCGCCGTTCGCTTGGCCCATGGCCACCGTCTGGGTCTTCTCCCGGCCATGGTGTGCTGTATTCAAAGAGGCCTTCGCGCATTAACGGAGGCTTTCTGCAGGCCGCCGACGATAAGACGTGGGAAGAGTGCTATCCTTCCTTGCGATGGACCCAATCCTAGGGTGGGTCTGCCGTACACCTACTTGATGGCGTGGTTCGCCTTACATTGCCCTACTTTGATTGGAGCTGGGGAAGACCCTCCGCAGGGTGTTCGAACGGCGCTTCTCCGCCGATTCGAAGGTTGTTCTTGGATGAAAACCTACGTGGCCGAGGCCCGTAAGTTAGTGCGTCGTCATGACGCTTATAGCCTGTTTCGCTGTTTTCCTCGCATTCAGGGTGCAGGATACAACGAGGAATTCCGAGATGCGGAGTCAGGGCGGTCTCCCATGAGTCGAGGCGTTTTCGAGTGGCTGGTCAGCATCCGGCTCTCGCACTTGCTGTACAGGAGTGGGGATACCTGCTACCTGGAACCCTACGTCCCGAGTCGATTTGCCCGCCAATTCGGGTACGACCAGCTGTATGTGGGCAACCCAATTCGGACCTGGCTTTCATGGGGAGTCTTATTGATGGGGCCCATGCATGACGGTTCTTCACTGCGGATGGCACTGGGGCATGGCTACGCACGCCGCTGCAGGATCCCGGCCTCTCGACGACCCTGTGCTTTTGCCAGTGGTACGCGGCTTCCAACTCCACACCTCCTGGATTTAACGCCAACAGTTCGGGTGTGAAGTTAATCTCTCAGCGACTGAGGCGGAAAGCCTCTGATAAGAGAGAAGGCAAACGGGTTCGTGTCCCCGGCTTGGAAGAATTCATCGCTGTGGATGACAGCGAGGCTTCTGATGCGGGGAGTCCTCGCTTCGAGGTGGGGGCTGGAGCTGATACTCCTGCGGCTGGCTCTGGTGTGGTGGGGACGTCTTCCCCACGACGTGCGGGAGGAGTGGAAGAAGAGAATTCTGACATCCACTTCAAGAGAAAGCGGGCAGGTAGCGGATCTCGTAGGAAGTCATTGGCGAAGAAGCCTCGTCGCCAAGCTCTTACGATTGTCGTAGAGGGTTACCCCTCTACAGCGATTCCTCCTGCTGCCGCACTAGCAGCTGAACCGTCGGTCGCTGAACCGTCGGTCGCTGAATCGACTAGTGGTGAATTCGCTCCAGGTCTGGGTAAGGTTAACCTTGTTCATATAATACGCCTTTTTGTGCGTTCCCATTGACTTATCATCAATCCTTTTTGATTGTAGGAGCTGAGGCAGCTGGAGAACAAGGGGAACATTATGATCCCCTATTCACTTATGGGGCTGCAGCCGGTTCCCCTGCTCACTCCGAAGAGTCTGGGAGTGGCGCGGCTGATGTTGGTCCTTCAGGCGTTGGGACTTCTAAAAGAAGTCCTGAGGCGTCGAGCTCTATCGGGTGGTCTACAGGATATTCGGCAAGCGAAAGCGAGCCGGTTGTTCGTGCTGATTCAGGCAAAAATTTTCCGATGGAGCCCCTGGAGACCGGTGCGGCCGACGAGATGTTCGAGGCAACATCATCCTTTGGTATTGTCGTACCCTCTTGGCTTCTTCTGTATGTAGTGTCCCGACTAACTACAGTCTTGTTACAGGTGTTCGGCCTCAAGATGCATCAGCTTCAAGGGAGCCGGTAGATCTTCCTGAGGGATCGAGGGGTGACATGAGCACTTCGGCCACGGCGGATGCTGCTGTGTTGGACGCGCTGTATGGCGACCTTCCTTCTTATCCGCCTAAATTAGCTGAAAGACCAGGGGTTGAAGGGACGGCAGTCCCGGAGGTATCCTCACTCCCAATCACATCAACGAGTGAGGTGCGGACTGTTTTGCCGAGTGCGGCACTGAGGGTGATTACAAACCCTACCTCTCCAACCCTGGTGATTGAGCTTGCTGCTCAAGAGGTGGTTGCCAGTCCTACCTCCGCGGTGGCTGGCGTGCTGGTTTCGATGAGGACTCCGCCGAGATCGCCTTCGGCTAGTCCTGCTACTGTCATTGTTCTCGCTGCTTCTTCTGCGACGGCGTCGACCAGGTTGGTGGACTATTCTGAGGTTGCCTCCCTGCCCGAAATGGCTGAGGCCGAGAATGATTACATAGGCGACCTGGTCGATAGCTTTTATAAAAGCTTGGAGCGAACCATCGTCCTAGTTTTGAAGGGCTCGCCTGTACCATTCTCAAAGCTGAAGGTGGTCCTCTCCCGTGACGTTGAGAGTATTCGGGACTTTGAGGGGTATCATCAGGCTGCTACTTTAGAACTCCTGGTGGATGACCTTGAGAAGGCTGTAGAGGAGTGGCGCCATCTCTATCGCTCAGACCCAGCTTCCTTAGCTGACGAGCAGCTTGCTTGTCTTGTTGCCCGAAAGCACGAGGCCCGGCTTGCCTCTCAAGAGGCTGCTAAGGCCGTCTCTTCTGATTTGAAATCCTTGGAAACAAGGCAAGCGGAGGTTGGAAGTGCAATTGACGCTTCCACTAGTGCTCTTCTCGGCGCTGAGGATAAGATTGCGAAGGCTGAAGAAATGATCAGGAAAGCAAATCTCCTCTTATCCAAGGCCATACCGGTGCGTCTTGAGGAAACTGCGCGGCTCGAAGAGCTCAGAGTGAGGAGTTTGCGCGGCAGGAGTTGTCACAGAGGGCAATTTTGGCGGAAGTTGAAGCTCGTCTGGCCCAGGCGGTGGACTTTGATGAGGCTGAGCTGAGGTTACAAGCGCTTGCCCAGGCTGCTGATGACAGGAAGACGAGGCTGAATGCCCTCGGAGAGCGGCTCAGATCGTACATTGTACGCTTGTAGGTCGTTGTATACGTGCCTCCATGTGTCTCCTATCTTTTGGAATTAATGGAAATTCTTTCTTTTGTTTTGGCTTCTGTCGAATCTCCAATCTTGTTCTTACTTGAGGACGTAATCTTTGAGACGTGGCTATCCATCGGTTCAGAGGTCGCAATGACATAACCGATTAAGACGTCAGCGATCTCGAGGTTAGCCCTTTGCAGGGCTGAAGGGGAGATACTTGCCTTTTGTAAATGTCAGCAAGCATCGGTGAGTCCTGTCTTTTGTAAGTGTCAACAGGCTCAAAATTGAGACTTAGCTGTCCGCTGGTTCAGAGGTCGCAATGACATAACCGATTAAGACGCTACTAAGCTCAATGGTAGATGAAACTTGGCTATCTGCCAGTTCAGAGGTCGCAATGACATAACTGGTTGAGAAGCCACCAAGCTTCAAAAATTGGTGAAACTTGGCTATCTGCCAGTTCAGAGGTCGCGATGACATAACTGGTTGAGAAGCCACCAAGCTTCAAAAATTGGTGATACTCGTATTTTGTAAATGTCAACGAGTATCGAGACCTGTCTTTTGTAAATGTCAACAGGGCTCGGAATTGAGACTTAGCTGTCTGCTGGTTCAGAGGTCGCAATGGCATAACCGGATGAGACGCCACCAAGCTCAAAAATTGGTGGTACTCATCTTTTGTAAATGTCAACGAGTATCGAGACCTGTCTTTTGTAAATGTCAACAGGGCTCGGAATTGAGACTTAGCTGTCTGCTGGTTCAGAGGTCGCAATGACATAACCGGATGAGACGCCACCAAGCTCAAAAATTGGTGATACTCGTCTTTTGTAAATGTCAACGAGTATCGAGACCTGTCTTTTGTAAATGTCAACAGGGCTCGAAATTGAGACTTAGCTGTCTGCTGGTTCAGAGGTCGCAATGACATAACCGGATGAGACGCCACCAAGCTCAAAAATTGGTGATACTCGTCTTTTGTAAATGTCAACGAGTATCGAGACCTGTCTTTTGTAAATGTCAACAGGGCTCGGGATTGAGACTTAGCTGTCTGCTGGTTCAGAGGTCGCAATGACATAACCGGATGAGATGCCACCAAGCTCAAGGTTGCAATGGAGTTTTGGGAAAAGTCTCGTTTTCACGGGGAGAAACGAGGGAATCACTGTCATAGGTTTAGTGTTAACGTAACAGCAAAATGTATTTGTGGTCTTACCATTCTATGGATGAGAATTGGTAAGTGACTTTGGAGGTCTCGTTCTCACGAGGAGAAATGAGGGGACTGCTGTCATAGGTTTAAGGTTAACATAACAGCGGGATATATGTGGCCTTACCATCCTATGGATGAGAATTGGTAAGTGATTTTGGAGAGGGAATCAAATGGGAACTGGTCCCTTAGGATTTTTAGCAAATCCCCAGCTGTCAACGGGTTTGATATGCCTTTACCAACTACCGTTTGAATTGGGCTAGCCATGCTTTTCCCCTCAACATGATGAGTTGTCGAGGACTTATGTTGGGCTTATAGGCCAACATTTTCCTCTATCCTTAATCGTTAAAGGATATTGGATTATTAGGTTAATGTCTGCATAACCTTGATTCCCCTTTAGGATAACCGGTGCGCGGCCAGGTTCCTGTTGGTTTTCGGCTGTATGACCTCACTTGGAGGAAGAGAAAGGCTCTCTTTGTGTGTGCTTTGGACACGGAGATCTTGATCAGAGGTGTAGTGTTAACTTGATCAAGAGAATGATCCTTGATTAAGGATAATACTTCTTTAAGAACTTGCCATTGATCGGCATCATGAGTAGGTCGCCCTCTGCAGTCGTGAGGCGGTATGCTCCATTTGAATAGACTGTTTCTATTACAAACGGTCCTTCCCATTTAGGCTGAAATTTGCCTTTGGTCTTGTGCGTCATAATCATCGGTCGTCTGACGGCTAAGACCAGGTCTCCTTTCTGGAAGACTCTCTGTTTGACCTTCTTATTGAAGGCTTTTGAGATTCGAGCTTGATATAGCTCAATATGTTGCTGCGCTTGGAGCCGCTTCTCGTCCAGGGCTTCGAGCTCTTGAAGGCGCAATCGATCATTGTCTTCTAATGTGCACTTGGTGGTCAGAGCCACTCGCAATGACGGCATCTGGATTTCCAACGGGATGACTGCTTCGCACCCATATATCAGAGAAAAAGGCGTATTGCCTGTCGGTGTCCGAACCGTGGTTCGGTAGGCCCAAAGACATTCACCGAGCTTTTCGTCCCAATCTCGCTTATTCGAGGAGACGAATTTCTTGAGCAACTTGATGATTGTTTTGTTGAATGCTTCCGCCAAGCCATTGGCAGCAGGATTATAGGCAGTTGAAGCCACATTCTGAATTCGGTATTTATCGCAGAACCGATAGAATACTTGGCTTATGAATTGGGGACCGTTGTCGTGGATGATCCGCCTAGGGACACCAAATCGATGGATGACGTGGTGCTTGATAAAGTGAACCACATTGGAGGTTTTGACTTCAACCAGTGGTATAGCCTCCGCCCATTTTGAAAAGTAGTCGGTTATTGCTAGGATAAACTGGTGACCTTTTGTCGAAGAAGGACTGATTGGTCCTACGACGTCTATTCCCCATGCTTCAAATGGCCATGAAGCAGCAGTCGGGTGGAGCAACTCCGAAGGCTGGTGTATGAAGTCCGCATGAATCTGACATGCTTTACACCTTCGTGCATATTGGATGGCGTCGGCTATCATAGTTGGCCAATAATATCCTAGCCTATGCAACCTGTCTTTAAGCTTTGGACCTGGCTGATGAGCTCCACAAGTGCCGTCGTGCGCTTCTTTAAGCGCTTCCTGTGCCTCTGAATGAGAAAGGCAACGGAGGAGGACACCGTCATATGAACGACGGTAAAGTGTCTTCAGAGTCGGATCGTAGTAGAAACGGAGAGACCTTCGTCTGATAGATGCCGCTTCTTTAGGATTGTCTGGAAGCAGACCGTGCAAAAAGCATAGTCGATGAGAGGAAAGCGCCAGTCTCTTGGTTCAAGATCCGTGGAGACATTATAGACTTCTCGAGTTCTTAGCATGTGCTTGAAGCATACAAGATGTCGAGTTGCGACTGTGAGGTGATACTCGGTGTCGGCTGGCAAGGCTAGCGTTGTTGCTAACGCAGCAAGAGCGTCCGCCTTGGTATTTTGAGATCGAGACACATGCTCGATGTAGAAACCTTCAAATAGGTTAGCCAACTCGATGGCTGTATGGTAATAGGGCACCAAGTCCTCATGGCGGACTTCGTATTCGCCTTTAACCTGATTGATGATTAGTTTTGAATCGCCATAAGCTTCGAGGTAGCGTACCCCCATTCCATGGGCGAGCTGAAGACCAATGAGCAGAGCATTATATTCTGCTACATTGTTGGAGCACGATTCTGTCAGAGAAAATGCTCTGGGCAGGACATGATTCTGTGGGGAGATAAACACAACCCCCACTCCGACAATAATCTTGCCTTTAGGGCCCATTCGCGATGCTCCATCAAAGAACATCTGCCATACTTCCTCTTCTGAGGTTGCATTAGACTCGAAGACCTCATCAGGGATGTCTTCGTGAAGTTTTGAATGCTCCGGAACTGGATGAGCAGCCAAGAACTCTGCAAGGGTCTGGCCTTTAACCACCTTATGAGGCGTGAAGATCATGTCGTATTGAGACAATAAAAGTGCCCACTTAGCCAATCTTGAATTCAATGATCCTGGCTTCGTCATAAGAAGACGCAATGGATTTACTCTGGAGATGACATGTATGGTCTGGCCGACCAAATAATGTCGTGTCTTCTGGACAGCGAAGACGAGAGCTAAACACTCTTTCTCGATAGGGTTGTAGCGAGATTCCGCTCCTATGAGAGTTCTGCTCAGATAATAAATGGCCTGCTCGTGGCCATTGTCGTCCTTTTGAGCGAGGAGGGCACCGAGGGAGTAGTCCATAGCCTTTACATAAAGCAGGAATGGCTTCCCTGATGTAGGGGCCACTAAGACTGGAGGCTTTGTGAGGTACCTCTTGATGTCTTCATAAGCTTCCTGACAAGCTTGATCCCATACGAAGGAAGTACCCTTTTTCATGAGCCGGGTGAACGGCTGACAGCGGCCTGAGAGATTTGCGATGAATCTTCTGATATAGGCCAGCCTGCCTTGCAAGCCTCTGAGCTCTTTGAGGTTCCTTGGCGGAGGCATGCTCTGAATAGCTTTGACCTTGTCTGGGTCAAGATGAATTCCTTTTGATGTGACAATAAACCCAAGGAATTTGCCGCTTGACACTCCCAAGAAGGATTTTGTCGGGTTCATTTTCAGTTGATGAGCCCGCATTATGTCGAACATCGTTCTCAGGTCGCGAAGATGTTCATTCTTGTTGCGGCTTTTGACGGCGATGTCGTCAACATAGCACTCCACCGTTTTTCGGAGATGATCACGAAAGATCATACTCATTGCCCGCTGATAGGTTGCTCCGGCGTTCTTCAGTCCGAAGGGCATTACAGTGTAGCAGTATACCCCCAATGGTGTTCGGAACGCAGTATGCTTCTCATCGTCGGGATACATCTTAATCTGGTTGTACCCTGAAAAATCGTCCATGAAAGACATCCTTTCGAACCCGCATGTGTTGTCAATCATGACATCGGTGATGGGCAGCGGAAATTCATCCTTGGGACAGGCCGTGTTGAGATCACGGTAGTCGATGCAGATCCGTATTTTCCCGTTCTTCTTGAGGACGGGGACTATATTAGCCACCCAATCTGGATGTTGCTCCTCCCGGACGAAGCCACATGCAATGAGCTTGTGAACTTCGGCTTCAATAGCTTCCATAATGTTCGGGCGAAACCGACATTGTTGCTGCTTGACTGGCTTGACGTCAGGCTTGATGTTTAGGCGGTGCATAGTGACCTGTGGATCAAGTCCGGGCATGTCTTCGTAGCTCCATGCGAAGACGCCTATATACTCTCTTACGAGTATTATCAATTCTTCCCTTTCTGTAAGTGATAGGCTTTCACTTATAAAGATGGGCTTAGGGTGGTCTTGACTACCCAAGTTGACCTGCATCACCTTATCTTCAGTAGGTGGCTCGCGCAGTTCGAATCGTTTTTTCCATTGAAGGTCTAATTGCTGGGCCCATGGTTCCTCATCAGTGGCTTCTGCGGGCTCCAATTGACTGCTTGAGGTCATATTAGCAGTGAGGTCCTTGAACATTCCTCCTATGCTGATATCGGAGTCCCATTCAGAGGATGAAGCCGAATGTGATGGAGCTGATCCATCGTCCTTGGCTTGAACCGTTGCTAGCGATGTGGGCGTGACGTAACCCAACCCCCTGCGTGTACTATCATAGTAATTTGCAGGCTTCCCTTTAGGCACAAAGTTCCGCATCAAACCGCGCCGTCCTTTTCCGAAATTCAGGCATGCTCTATGCTTCAAGTTGTACCCCATTTTCTTCATAATATGGCGCGCTGGCCGCGCATAATGAAAGAATTATGGAGTGTCTGAGTCTGAACTTGAATCTGTGACCACGGGTCCCCGTGGTCGGGTTCTACCGAAGATTATCGGTAACTGACCTTCTTCGGATGGCGGGATCACCAAGACAGCTCCTTCTGCGGATTCCATGGGCGTACTGGACGCACTTGGCTTGTGTAAAGGTATGTGCAGAGAGCTATCCGTAATGGATTTAATCGACCCAATACTCGCAGGATAATCGAAAGAAATATTATCATTAATTACCCATTCACCTTCATCCTCTGAAGGAGTATTACATAGGGGGTTATTGAGACATGCTATAACTGGTTCACCAATCAGAATGGCTGGCATGCCTGTTTCGGATTCTGAATCCGCCTCGTTGCCACTTTCATCATCATCCGGCAACGATTCTTTAAGTGCTCCACCGGCCTCTTGATATAGGAGAGCGTCAGTGAAGTAGTTTTCCACTCCTTTGAATGGTTGTCTCTCAGCAAAGACAGTTCGTACTGTCGCATTATCTTCAACATATTTGAAGCATTGATGGAGGGTGGAAGGGACGATCCAGTTGGCATGGATCCATGGTCGTCCTAGCAGCAGGTTATATGATGTATCAGCATCAATGATATAGTATGTCACTTCTGACTTCAGACTCCCGATTTTGCAACGGAGTCGGATTTTCCCCAGTGGATGACTGCTCCCGGCGTTGAAACCGTATATTGTAGTAGTGGTTGCGGACAACCTGTACAATGGTATGCCGAGGAAGTAGAGAAGCCTTTTGGGGATGATGCTGAGTGCGGACCCCGGATCGACTTGTATTCTTTCAATGCATGTTGAACCGATATATCCGGTGTAGTACAGAGGTCGATCGTGCTTGTTATCTTTGAGAAGCATATCTTCCGCTGTGAAGGTAATAACGGGCACCTTTGATTGTGCATGATGACATTCTGGGCAGGAAGACTGAGCGTCATCATTAGGGATTTCAAGCATGCATGTCAGAAAGGATTCTGAATTGGCTAGCGCATCCCTGAGTGCTTCTCTTGTCTCTTTTGAGAGGCGAAGGAGCTCGTGTATAGTGATACGAGCTGGGATATTGGCCAGCTGAGCCAATATGTCAAACCGAAAGGGCGTATCAAACCCTTGGCCTGGTGGTTTCTTCAACACATGGTCGAATCGTACCTCCTTAGGCTTTTCTTTCCCTTTGGCTGGGATTGGAGTGGATGCTGGTACTTGTACTGACGTCGTTTGCTGTTGTATCTCGTCAGTAGACTTTTCATACTGCCTCAAGTATGGTTTTCCGGATCGGGTGCCCGTTTGTTGAGGCGTATCGGCTTGCGCTGCGCAAGCAAGCTTTTTTCCTTCTGAATCACTGAGGGAAGCCGATGTAAGATTGCCGTCGTCTGGCAGGATGGAGATGACATTGCAAGACTTGCCCTTTGAGTTGGGCTGCTTTGGATCCCGCTGTACGTCTTGGACGAGGTCCGGATGTATCCACATGACTTCCCCTGTCTCTAATGTTAAGGGAACAAGACCCTTATTATGTTGAGCTATAGCTGGAGGATGCTTGACTTCCAACCGTGGCGCAGGGGCTGCATAAGTCCCGTCAGGAACTGTGATCTTTGGAGCTTTGCCGAACTCAAGAGTTACCATATTGGCAGTGACTTTCTTTTGCTCCGTCTTCAACGTCAGAACTCCGGCATCGACCAGGGCTTGTATTCTGTCCTTGAGGACATAGCATTTGTCAGTAGGATGGTGGATCATCCTGTGGTAGAGGCAGTATTTAGGGTCGTTTGTGCGCCCTATCTCATTGGGACGCCGAGCATCCGGCAGCTTCATTTTGTTCCCTTTGTGGAGCAGATGGAATATGGTGACCACCTGATCGTCTTTGAACGAGTACTGCTTTGGAGGGAACTTAGGTTCCTGATTGTCGAAGCCGCTCTTCTTGGCCTTCGACTGCACATCTCCGGATAGTTCCACAGACATAGTCTCTTTGCCTTTAGCTTGAGAAGATTGCGGTAGGTCGCTATGCCCTTTGCTGTTCATCCCCCACTTGCCTCTAGGGGCGGATGGTTCAAACTTTTTAGCTGACTTCTCGGCTATCTCAGCTTGTTCGACCAATTCTTTCCAGGTGTGGGCTTTGAACAGCCCCCATGCGAACTTCCACTTGGTCTAGGAAGTTGTGTCTGCATGTCTGCAAGAGCATGGGTAATGGCATCCCTGCTGGGCACATCAAGGATAAGTTTCTGAACCGTTTAATGTAGTCACGGACAGATTCGCCCTTCCTCTGCACAGTGGAGAGGAGCTTGTCCATGGTCACTTCGGTATCGTCCTCATAGAAACGAGAGAGGAACCGAGTTTCCAGGTCGATCCAGGAGTTGATAGAGCCCGGGGGAAGACTGCGAAACCAGTCAAATGCCACCCCCTTTAAGGTGCCAATGAACAGCCTAGCCATGACGGCGTCATTGCTTATAACATTACCAGTCTGAGACCGGAAATAGTAGATGTGTTGATTTGGCGAGCTCTTTCCATCATAAGTATGCAGCGTTGGCGGTTTGAACTTCGGTGGATATGGCACCGAATCCCACTCCAGCGGATAAGGACGGACTGCCCCTACCTTCTTTAATTCATCCCTCTGAGCTAGGGATGCGATTTGAGCTTGAAGGCCCTTAAGGACTTTATTGTCTAAGGAAGAACTCTCCTTGGATTTCTCCGGCTTTGGTTGCTCATTGCTGAAGTGTTCCTCCTCATCGTGATTGCTCCCGGCATCATTGTTATTCCGGTTATTGAGGAGTCGAGCGAGCATCTGCTGAATATTGTCCAGGGCCTCTTGCTGAGTTCTGGAAGTTTGCTCCTGAGCTTCCAGGCGCCGACGAAGATCGTCGTTGACGTTGTCAGCCATATTGACTGATGCTCTGTCTGTTCGCACCGAACTGACTGTCGCCGAAGAGGCGTACCCACTATCTTCATCTTCTTCGTCCGATGATTGGAGTGATCTCCTGGGCTCTGGCGGGGCTAGGGCCGTCGAGGAAGAAGGCTGTTCATAAGTGTGGGGTATCGCCACCCTGGATTTGGTGTTTCGGAAAACACCTTCCTCATGCACCAAGACTTCGCCTAAGCCTGGGCTGTAGTCTGGATCTGGGGACTCTTGTCCTCTTCCGGTCATGTTGACGGATGCTGAAGGTAGATCTCGCGAGATGCTCCTTTTGCGATGTTTCACCGGGACTTGTACCGATAGTCGATCGAAAGCTGACCGTCGTCTTGGAGGCGTGGTGGAAGTTGGTCCCAGCCGGCAATGGACCGAGTGGAGTGTCACCAGCTGACATCCCACTTGTTGACAACAGGGGGAAGAGGTTTGTCTATCTGTCAACAATTTCCTCAAATCGAACCCAGTTGGGTCCCTGCAATCGAGCGCGAAGGCTCTTTTGGGTCGCACATAGGGCGATGTCCTGCTTCTTTTATCCCTGTAGATGGGATTAGCACTGAATAGTGCTTTGGTTCTAGCTTCGCCATTAGACGCGAACTTAGTGCTTGACGCACTGGAAAGCGGAGCACGCTGCGGTGCTTTACCCGCTATGCTGCTGCGAAGGCAATTAGCCTTAGATGGTACTTTGGCTTCGGCTTTGCGGTCATGAACCCTGCGCGTACTCTGTGGTACAGTAGCTTCGCTCATGAGAACGAGGCCGGTGCGAGGCATCGCTGCCCTTGAATTGGACGACGGTATGATTGCCGTCGTAACTTTATGATTGGAGCAGACAGGCATCTTGCCTTTCTCTTCACGGGAGAGGCACGGTTTAGGCGTTGCTACGCCTGAAGCTTCGGCTGAAGACTTCTGTTTAGGCTTCCATACCCGCCTTGGCAGAGGAGACTTAGGTTCGCAAAGAACCTGATTAGCCACACACGAGGCTGAGGGGTGTTGGCAGAATTCTACTTCCGGTTTCTGCTTTGAAACCTTGGTCGTGGAGACCTTCCTATGCTTCCGTGCTCGAAGCATTGGGCCACCCCCAGAGAGGACTTCTTCAAATCTTCCTTGATCGAACTGAACCACCAAGTTCTCGCAAGTAAAGGAATCAGACTGCGGACGTGCTTCCTTGTTGTGCCAAATAACCGCAGTAGGTTCACAGGGAACCTTTTCAGTCTCCGCAGAGACTTTCCTTGAAGATTTAGCCAGAGGGGCTCTGGCTGCACCGGCTTTTCTGAATTCAGAGTTAGACCCGAAGGTCTGTTCTTCGCATTGCGACACTTGATTCTCAGCAGTGGAGAATTTCTTCCCCAGCGGAGTCGCCATCTTGTTTTCCATTATGTTTGCAAAGGGGGAAAACTTACAAAAAAAGGTTGAGGAGCTAAATTACAAGTATTCTTAAAAAGATTACAAGTAGATCTCCTCAGAGATTCTGGAGAAGTGTGCCGATAGGAGTTTGGTCAGCGCGCGACCACTTTGTCCCTTTGACGATGCGAGCGATGAGATTCCCTTCTCGCCTGGTTCGGGGAATCAGAGAATAGAAGGTTGGTAGAACCCTCTTGCTGCTTCTCAAAATCGCCTTCAATAAGGAATTCCTTCTCGCCTGGTTCCGGAGATTCCTTGAGAAGAAGGACGACGTTAGGGTATCAACACCCTGGATAGAGAAAGCAATTCTCTTAAAGGTCTCTGAATTCGAGAACGCACGGTGCTTTTTGAAGAAGCCTCTGCTTGTGGAGTCCTCTAGTATATGTGCGTGGTCTCTCTCTCTCTCTCTCGATTGATCGATCCCCTCTCCTTGTACCCCTGGCGGGCTATTTATAGGGAGAGCAAGGGTATAATCGTCCCTTGAGGATATGGAAACAGATTGAATCAAATCTGTTTAAATCTGAAAAGTAGCCTTGCTGCGAGGCTAAGATAGCTTCTGCGGAGCTAGAATTGGCAGGTCGGTTGATCCTCTTGATCTGTTTTGATCCTTTCCATATCGTTGGAAGATTTTTCCTGATCTTCTTACTCGTTTTAGAAGAGTCAAGAGATTGTGGCAATCAACTGCCAAATTTGATCTCTGATTTGATCTTAATCGGATTTGATCTGATTGGATCCGACCTCATCCGGAGATCTGATTGGTCAAAGGTTGACCGTGACAGATTCATAGCAGCGCTGCCCGCATTGAGCTCGTGGCGGAGCTAGAGGCAATTCTTGGCGAAGTCCGAAAAAGAGGCTTTTTGGCGAAGCTGTCAGTTGGCTTCTTGGCGAGGCTTTGGATGGCTTCGAGGCGAAGTCGAGTGATATTAGCCTCTCAAACGAGGCTATCCCTTTGGGCTCATGTGATGCTAAGTGCTAGCACCTTAGACCTGCTGAGGTCTGTTTAGAAACAATCCGGGTTCACTGTCTGCTTGCTGGATCAGTGGAGTCCAAGTTGCTTCCTTGTCCCTTGGAGATGGGTGAAAATTGGTCTTCAGCTCGCCTGTCACTTGTCTTTTATAAATGTCAACAAGTTTAGATATTGTTCAGACCAATAAGAATCTTGTCTTTTTTAAGTGTCAACAAGGTTGTGCGTACTTGGAGATGGTTTGTGGGCTAAGGAAGGGTAATGACTTCCCCACCTTATCTTTAATTGGGTTTTGCCCTTAGAATTTATTGTGCAAAGTATGCAAGATATAGAAAGTAACATTCAAAAGTAAAATATCAGCCAAGAATGTTTCCTAAACTATATGCTATACATACGCACCTTGTCTCCAGCTCTCTTCAACAGTAGTTATAAAAGAAACGTAATTAGACAAATGTCTAGAATGCAAGTCTAAACATTTTTCAAGTAATTAACAATCACTCAAATTACTGTAGGATTAAAATAGGAATGGTGGATAGCAGATATAGAAAGAATATAATGCACAAAAACTTAATTTTTACATGCAATATGTCCTACAAAAAAGAGTTTTAGTAGTCTAACAAAATTTTCAACTTTTGCAACGCAATTTCTTGAAATTCTGTTTCCTACTTTCGAGAGTAGGAGCACACAATAGTAAGTCTTCTCTTGCAAAGTTTGAATGCTAAATCTGAATCTTGACATCCCTGAAATAAGACACCAAACTTGTTAAAAAATAAATACACCGTTCCCTCCCCAGCAATGGCGCCAAAAATTTTGATTGAAAATTCAAAGAGATAAGAGAATTACCGTATAGTTTTGGGCTAACGGGTCGTGTCCACGAGGAGGAATGCGATGAAAGCTTTTCGGTGTTTTGTTTAGAAAGCTAAGAATAGTGCTAGTTTTTTTAGTTGAAAAAGAAAATGGAGAGAAGGGAGATGTTTAATAGAAAAGTTGCAAATTTAGAGAAGGCTTTGGAAAAGGTGAATTTTGTATAAAGTTTGTAAAGTGATTTGTTATTTTTTAATAAAGAAGAAAATCTGGGCTCACTATCTCACTACTCAATGATATGTTCTTCTATTGAAATCATTAGTGCCTCAACTAGATTATAGGCCAAAAACTTAAGATTGATTTTAGAAATATTTAAGCAAAGCACATAAGATGTTTAGAAAATTTAATTCTTTTCTTTAAGAAATCGTCTTGAATTGAATGTTGAATCATCAAGAAGTTCAAGTATGAGATAAAAATAAGTTCAAGAGACGTTTTTAAAAGAAGTAGAAGTTTAAAAATTCAAACCCATCCTCATGTGCCTTCAAGAACACTTTCAAAGAAGAAAGGCTTTAGTTTAGGCATTCAAATGATTCATTGGGTCTTTTTCATGAAAACCATTCAAAAGAAGAGGAATCAGAGAGAGGAGTAATAGTGAACCCAGAAAACCGATTTAGCTACTCATGGAAGACAAATAACAATGCAAGTAAATAATGTAAGACATACCGTAAAGTGGAGTGGAAGAAAAGGTAGCTTGATCCTTGTATTGATGTCACTTCAATCTTCAGAATACAATCACTCAATTCCTCTCTCCCACTGGTGTTTGTACTAAACTACAAATTGCAAAACAAAGATACAATTTTTACACTATCTAACAAAGAGCCTAAATCGTTAAAAAATAAACAAAAATTCTAATCCTAGTCTTCGCTCCTTTCTTCTCTATTGAAGATGATATTTATAGGGAAAAAACCAGAGGGGAGGGGTCGTAGGAAGATTGGGGGAGCAAACGCTCCCCCAACAACCATAACCAAGCCGCAGAAACGCGGCTTGGGCCTCGTTTCCGCGGCCCTGGTATGGCCAGGTGGCCACACCCAAATGGTGGGACTCCTCGGTTTGTTGATTCGCCCATATTTTCTGCTAGTTTTCTTGTTTAAGCTCTAGGATTTGGCGAAACAGCCTTTGATTGTTGGATTCAACTGCTTGATTTGGGAAGATTCATTTCAACCGGTTTTTAAACTCTCTGATATGCCAAGATTTGATTTGATTCCTTGATTTCGAATTTAATCTGAATTAAATCAGAATTTGATGGGCTTTTGGGCTTGTTTCTCTTTCCTTTCGTTAAGCAATGGGCCTACATTTAACGAAGAAGAATAAGACTTGTTAATAGGATTTTTTAGATAAAAAGTAGTATTCCTGCCTGTCACGCGGGTGACCAGGGTTCGATCCTCGGTAACGGCGCCAAAAATTTGATTGAAAAATCAAAGAGATAAGAGAATTACCGTGTAGCTTTGGGTTAACGGGTCGTGTCCACGAGGAGGAATGCAATGAAAGCTATTCGGTGTTTTGTTTAGAAAGCTAAGAATGGTGCTAATTTTTTTAGTTGAAAAAGAAAATGGAGAAAAGGGAGATGATTAACAGAAAAGTTGCAAATTTAGAGAAGGCCTTGGAAAAGGTGAATTTTGTATAAAGTTTATAAAGTGATTTGTTATTTTTTAATAAAGAAGAAAATCTAGGCTCACTATCTCACTACTCAATGATATGTTCTTCTATTGAAATCATTAGTGCCTCAACTTGATCATAGGCCAAAAACTTAAGATTGATTTTAGAAAGCTTTAAGCAAAGCACATAAGATGTTTGAAAAAGTTAATTCTTTTCTTTAGAAAATCATCTTGAATTGAATGTTAAATCATCAAGAAGTTCAAGTATGAGATAAAAACAAGTTCAAGAGACGTTTTTAAAAGAAGTAGAAGTTTAAAAATCCAAACCCATCCACATGTGCCTTCAAGAACACTTTCAAAGAAGAAAGGCTTTAGTTTAGGCATTCAAATGATTCATTGGGTCTTTTTTATGAAAGCCATTCAAAAAGAAGAGGAATCAGAGAGAGGAGTAATAGTGAGCCCAAAAAACCGATTTAGCTACTCATGGAAGACAAAGAACAATGCAAGTAAAATAATGTAAGACATATCGTAAAATGGAGTGGAAGAAAATGTAGCTTGATCCTTGTATTGATGTCATTTCAATCTTCAGAATACAATCACTCAATTCCTCTCACTCACTGGTGTTTGTACTGAACTACAAATTGCAAAACAAAGATACAACTTTTACACTATCTAACAAAGTGCCTAAATCCTTAAAGAATAAATAAAAATTATAATTCTAGTCTTCGCTCCTTTCTTTTCTGTTGAAGATGATATTTATAGGGAAAAACCAAAGGGGATGGGTCGAAGGAAGATTGGGGGAGCAAACGCTCCCCCAACAACCATAACCAAGCCGCAAAAACGCGGCTTGGGCCGCTTTTCCGCGGCCCTGATGTGGCCAGGTGGCCACACCCAAATGGTAGGACTCCCCGGTTTGTTAATTCGCCCATATCTTCTGCTGGTTTCTCGTTTCAGCTCCAAGATTTGACGAAATAGCTTTTGATTGTTGGCTTCAACCGCTTGATTTGGGAGGATTCATTTCAACTAGTTTTCAACCTCTCTGATATGCGAAGATTTGCCCTGATTCCTTGATTTCGAATTTATTCTGAATTAAATCAGAATTTGATGGGCTTTTGGGCTTGTTTCTCTTTCCTTTCTTTTAGCAATGGGCCTACATTTAACAAAGAAGAATAAGACTTATTATTAGGATTTATTAGATAAAAAGTATGGTAATGTGACAATATATATGCAATATATGTGACTGATCACCCAATCCTAAATTGGAGATTAATGATTAATCAACTTAAATTCAGGTTGCTTAAACTCCAAGTCAAAGACAAAAAGGGATAATTCAAATTTAAACTCAGATTGGAGATGACTTGCTTTCTAATTTAAATAGAAAGAATATTCTCTCAAAATTTAAAATTCAAATGAAGACTCTAAGGATATATCTCTTGAAGAATGGACGAGATGAAGCAACCATATTTTGAAATAAGGAGGAAAATCCAAGTAAATTCGGAGTTCTATCAATTTAGACTCGGATTTGGACTGAATATTTTTAGTATTTTGATGGTAACTTTCGCTACATAAACTTAAATTTGATGATTCAAAATGTCACAGAAAGAGGACTTAAAAGGCTACAATTCTTATATTGACCACTATTTTCAATTCTATCATTTGTAAGTCATATTCAGCAATCAACATGCCTACTTGTTGCAAACCAATTCAGAATTGAATTTTCAAATAAAATTTTAGATAAATCAAATTAAGTTTAGAGATAAGGAGAGAATTCAAATTCAGAAATTAATAATAGCTTGCTCCACATATGCTTACTCTTCAATTTTGCATATTTATTGTCACATTCTCATATTTATTTTTAATAAAGCTCTGTTATTTGATCTATTTTTACTTAGTGATGTGCAAACTTTTATAAAAAGGAGAAAAATAGGAAAAGAGCCCAACAAGCCCAATAAATTCACAGATTTGAGGCAATCATATTTGGAGATTGAAAGGAAAATTCAATTAAATTTTTGATTGAAAAATAATTTATTCTCCAAGTAGAAGAAAAGACATTCTTAGCATATTTAGGGTTTAAATCTAAATTCTGAGAATATACCCTTTGATTATATGGCAAGATAGAGTCACAGAAGGAAACTCCAAAGTCTACAATACAATCAAAATTCAGATTCAATCTGAGCATCATTTAGTAATTTGATCATAACTTTCTTTATAGAAATGCAAATCTGATAATTTAAGATAATTCAGGAAGAAGACTTAAAGAGATACAACTCTTATGTTGACTACTATTTTCATTTCAGTCATTTGATGAGTCATATTCAGCCATCAATATGACAGCTAGTTGCAGCCCAACTCAATTAAATTTCCAATCAAGAGAAGAAAAAGATATTCTCAGTATATTCATAGTTCAACTTCAAAATTCTGAGAATATACCTTTTAATTAGTCAACATTTTGATGAGTCACTATCTCAAGCTTCCTCCTATAAATACCTCAGCAGAGGCATGAGCAGAGATATCTCAGATTCAAAGCAGAGATCAAAATTAGGATTTTTAGTTCAGTTTCTTTCTTTCTTTTATTTCTGTAATTTCTTTGTAAACCAAGATTAGAGAAGAGATTCATGAGAGCGAGAGAAAAAATGTATGTATTGAAAGTGACATTAATATAAGTTTTCTCCTTTCTTTCATAGTTTTTCAATTTAATCAAAGTTTACTTTTTGCTTTTATTTTTCTTCTTGGTATTTTCCCTCTTGTATATGACTACTATCTATATGCATCTTCAAGTATAGAAATAATCTTGTCTTTGTGAGCGTCATTGATAGTTCATGATGATATATTTGCTTTCATAGTCTTTCTTATTTCATACTTGCCTTTGAGTTTTGATGATCTAATGTGGACGGAATCGAATTTAATCTTATGGACTATGTTTTGTTCGCCTCCAACTCAAGATAAACCTTCGCCTACGATCTAGGGTAAGTAATCTTTCAAAAAGGTATGTCCACTTTTATCTTCTTTCTTTCTTTTTAAGTTTTCTTATAATTTTAGAAGCCTTAATTTTTCTTTTCTTAAAACAAAAACCAAAACAAACAATATTTTCTCTTATTTACTTTTACTTCTAACTTAACATAAAATTCTTTTTATTTTCAAAATAAAGAAGAAGACATACCGAAACACTTTCATCGCATCCCTCTCTGTAGATTCGACCCGCATAGCCACTGCTACCGCAGATAAATTGCGAAAAGTTAGAGATTCCTTTTACTTTCAGATAACATCATTCTAAAACTCTAACTTTTTCTTAATCAAATTTTGGCGCCGATGCCGGGGAGGGAATGGTATTATTATTAATTACTAAGTTGTTAATTTTTCTTCTTTGCTTTTGTGTGCAGGAGTAGATTATAGAAACTTGATAACTACAAAAGGTAACTCTATAGTTATTATATTTTTTTATTAACTTATTCTGCGCACTATATTTTTTGATTCAACAGTAACTCATGTTTGTAATTAATAAAAAATGATTAGAGTTTGCATTTAGGCATTTGCCTAATTTCATTTACATTTTACATTACTGTTGAAAAGTGCTGGAGTAAAGGTACGTCTGCATAGCATGTAGTATAGAAACACTTTTGAATTGTTTACATTACTTAAGTGTTATACATGCATATGTTGCACTAAATTAATTTAAGGGCTTGTCCTATAAAAAAGATAAGGTGGGGAAGTCATTACCCTCACTTAACCCATAAACAATCTCCTCACTTACTAACCCAAGCCTAATTAAAATAGAGTAGACGTTGGCCTTAGGGACATCTCAGACTCAAATAGGACACTGAACTAAGGGGAAAGTTGTTAGAAGTTGACTCTTCTCAAATCGGTGTCTAAGGTTAAGGATTGAGGAAAAAAACCCCAAAAGCTGGTGGTTTGACTTAATTAGGCCCGTTGCTTTTAAGCAGGGATACCTCCCACCAATCTTGCCCCTACCTGGCCGATTAACTTGTGGTCAGACTTGCCAATATACCCCCTGTGGACAGTCTAACCAGTTAGGAGTCGTCTAGGTTTAAGGTCTACCCTAACTTAAATTAGATTTTTTTTCTTTTTATTTGTTTATTTGTTTATTTTTCTTTGTTTGTTTTTGATATTTCTTGTGTGGTATGGCTTATAACAATAAATTTTCAATTTTAATGATAATCAATATTACACCCCGACCTCTTTTTTAGATATTAACAACCCCATATCATAACTTTAACCAACCTAGTGTGCTGGATTGGTCTTATCCGAATCAATACATGCCTCAGTCCTAATACTATGAACAAGAGTGGAATAATCATCACTACTCTTCAAAAAACCAATGGGGATATAACTCCCCGAGTCATATTGTCAACCACCTTATCAACACCCAGCTTCTTATACTTCTTCTCCTGAGCAAGCATTAGAAGAATCAATTGACTAGAAAAGAGGATGGAAGCCTTAGGAGAGATCAAAGCTTCGATTTTTCTTTAGTTTTCTTTTTCAAATTTCAAATGTAATGTATACAATTTAGTTTGAGAATTATTTTGTGGAGAAAGAGTTCTTGTAATTGACCGTGACAGCTTCAATAAAAGTTCTTCTATTCTTTTCTTCAGTTTTCTTCTTTTTATTTTACTTGCTTTAATTGCTTTCTTTTTATTATGCTTTCTTTATCACTTAAATTAGAGAGAGTTTTTATGAAGAAAAGAAAGGAAGAATTGTATTTAGAGTGACACTAGATGTAATCTTCTATAAAGAGAGTTGTATTGAGGGTGACAGTCAATGTAACTTTCTTACTTTTCTTCATCATTACTCATTTTAGTTGATTGGTGCTTCTATGTAATTTCTTCGCTTGCCTTGCTTTAATCTACTCCAAGGTATGTTATTCTTTTTCAATTTTTTCTTTCTTTATTCTTTTCAATTTTTTCTCTTTTAATTTAATAAGTCTTCTAACTCAAAACAATTTCAAAACCATCTTCTATGCTTTACCTTCTTTGTTCTAACTTTACTTAGTATTCTCTTTTTCAAAACAAAGAAGATCTTTACCCGGTTTCGTAACTTAGAAAGAGAACTTACCCAAACGCTTCCATCGCAGTCCCTCCTTGTGGATCACAACCCGTATAGCCACTTGTTATAGTGGTAGAATTGAGCAACCTAACACTCTCTATTTTTAATTCTAAATTATAAATTTTTCTGTACACAAGTTGAACTCGATCAGTAAGCAGGAATGTATCAGATACGTTGATTCTGACTACGCAGGAGACCTCGACAAACGCTGGTCTACAATGGGACTACAATGGGATATGTGTTTATATTGGTCCAAGCACCAGTAAGTTAGCACTTTATTCTACAGTCTACTGTCGCATTGCCTATTGCGAAGTATATGACTATGACAGGGGCTATGAAGAAGGCAATTTGGGTTCAACTTGGAGATTGATCAGGATTCACTCAAGATCAATTGTGATAACATGTTTGCTATCTGCTTAGCAAAAAATCATGTTTATCATGCAAAGACAAAGCACATTAATGTCATGTTTCATTTTGTTCGGAAGATTCTTGATGAGGGTGATATCTAGTTAAAAAGGATTCACACGAAGAAGAATCTCACCAATATACTTACCAAAATTATTCTGGGAGTGAAGTTCGGGCATTGCAAGAAGTTACTTCATATCCTTCCAGTAACTTGAGCTCGGTGGAGCTCAGTGGAGCTCGTTTGTTGAACTACGGATGGCTTGATCCCGTGGGTAGGTGATATGTAAGCAATCACATTGGTGCAACCTGGTTTAGATATGGTGCTATATTGTGTTTGGCTTTGATTTGAGAAATCTTCATCGAGATGGAGAATTGCGGGGAGAGGTGTAAAATCTTAATTATGAAGTTTTTTAACTCCTTGGTAATAGTACAAAGTTTGCACGGAGTACTAGAATGCAATAGATATGCAAGCATATACAGTTACCTGTCGACAGGATCACTCATGACTGCCAATAGATCAACAAAACTGTCGGCAGGTCCTAGTTTAGGTCTGTCGATAATGATTTATAGAGAACAAGGTGTGTCCCGGGCTGTCGACATGTCTCTTCAGCTTTCAACATCATTTGGGTTCTGGACATATCCGAGTATAGTTCTGAAATTGTTTTTGATCCGAAGTTAAAGTTTTTGGTTTTCTTTTCTTCATAGACTTTGTGGCAATATAAGGAGGGGGATTGTCCCCATGTATTATATCATGTACTTGATTGATCAATAATATCTCTCTCCCCTTCTGCCCTGAGGATGTAGGCAAATGCTGAACCTCATTATGTCTGTGTTTTATGTGTATGTTTCTCTTTGTTTGTTCTTGACAATTGGTGGTTGTTCTGTGGTATACTCTGGTGTTTGCACTTAGATCTTCAACAGGTTCCCAACGGACTCTCTCAGTGCGCGCGCGCGTGCGGTTAACAATCTTTGCATATATGTTCAGGTGATACCCCAAAACTTTTGCTAAGCATATAATAAAGCAGAAATGCACCACAAGATCTACACTAGCTAGTGAACCCAAATGACAAGTCATGGGATCGAGGTTTATAAGGTCAAGCATAGCATGTAGTTTGAAGGAGATGATTGGAAAGAACTCATACACGTACCTAATTTAGAGTTGGGATACTTCTTAGTGTTTTCTTACAAAGGCAATATGGAGTTCAATTTCAAAGCATATGATTTGAACGCTTCTGTGATAGGCTATCCATCTGTTGCCAATAAGATTAAAATCGAGAAGAGGGGCCACAAAAAAATTATCAAAGAGGAAGATCTAAACTCAAGTATGGTTAATTTGATTTAAATTTTACTAGTGTTTTTTTTTTTTTCACTATTTATGGTTGCTTAAACTTTGTTTCAGCTTCAGGAACTCAACAGTTCATGGCGGCCATGACAAGATGTAAGTTATCTGCTGAGTACTTGGTGAGTAATTTTGTTTACTAATAGTTTTGCAATAAAATGTGACATTTTATACAATTGACCAGCAATAGAGTGTATGTATCAGTTGATGCAGCTTGTTCCAGCTAAATTCATGAGGGCATATAATGACTTGGCTCGGGGTAACAAGCTGAAGATAGTGTTGGAAACTTAGAATTGACCAAGTGATTTTTTTGGAAAAATTTAAGCTAAATTTTAGGCGGGATCCGCTGCTCGGAATGCGTGGGAGATGGTTGAAATATATTCTCTTTCCAATGGCGATGAACATGATATATTCACATGTTTATTTCTGTTTCCGAATGAATAAGAAATTCAAGTCGGAAGTTAGCCTAGAACAAGAGCTAAATGGAGCCAAAAAGAGTGAAAACTTTTTTACTCCAATATTAGAAGTGAGATGCGAATGGATGCATCTAATCGGCGAACAAACATGTCTTTTCGGACTGGTTGTGCCCATTCTGACCAAATAGATGCGTCTGTTTGGGGACAACCCATTTCAATCGAATGGATGTGTCTATTCGGCGA
Source organism: Agave tequilana (assembly GCA_038442645.1). Taxonomy (NCBI): domain Eukaryota; kingdom Viridiplantae; phylum Streptophyta; class Magnoliopsida; order Asparagales; family Asparagaceae; genus Agave; species Agave tequilana. The sequence continues at coordinate 39,676 of JAVJIF010032236.1, read as the reverse complement.
ATGGATGTGTCTGTTCAAAAAGGTTATACCCGTTCTAATTGAACAGATGTGTCTGTTCGGAAGGGTTGCACCCGTTACAACCAAAAGGTTTTCTTGATTCCTATATAAAGTACAAAATACCATCCAAAGATATAACAAAAAACACTCGGAATTCAATTCATTTTCTTTCTTCTCCTCTATGAATACAAAATCTGTTCAGACAAAAATTCTCTTCAGAATTTTTATAGTCCTTTGGTCCGTTTCAACTTCCGATCAAGTAAAAGGTACTGGATCATTTTGATTTGACTGTACGTAGTTTTGCAAAGTGCTACGCAGAACACGTGAATGAGTGTTGTATCTTGGGAGACGAGAGTCCATTATCCCTTATGCACCATAGCGGGAGATGTATTTGTCTTAAGGAGATTCGCTTTACGCGTACCTCACTCTAAAATCTAATTTTTATTCTGTTACTTTATCCATTTATACTAATATCCAGTTTTGCATGAATTATTGTTAATAAATATTTATCTTGTATAAATATTAATTGTGAAATTATTGAATTCTAATATATTCTCTGTCTATTTAATCTAACTTTCTTATTACATGGATTATGCTAGATAAATTATTCATACTGGAATATTTATTTTATTAAATATTATTGTTAGATAAATTATTGTTAAACTAGTTATCACGCATATTTATTGCTACTACAAGACTGACTAAATACCTGTCCGATTGGTGTCTAGGGAAGGGATTTGAAAGGTGGCTATGTAATTAAGAAATATTCAATTGAACGAAAATCTCCCACTTGATTTTCACCGACCGTCCGATTGGACCGGTTGATCTTGATCTTAAACTGGATTAAAAAGAATAACAATCTTAAGGCAATTTCTGTGATTTTCTAATGTAGGTTGCATCAACGATTTAATTTTGTTTACCGAGGTTTCATATCTCATAATTCTTGTTTTACAAAATACCAACAGGAGATATTTTTCTATTTAAAGAATTTATTTATGAAAGTTATTTTGACAGTTTTCAGTTTTCTCAAAATTACTGAGGACACGTATTGAAGTTGCTAACTTCTACTGTGTTTGAATTACAGAAAATGACTAAAACTAATCAAGAGAGTACTAGTGGCGCACTAAGAGTGTTGAATCAGGCTGTGATGTCTAGTCCCTTTCCTATCCCGAAGGCGGAGAATATGAATCAAATGGATTCAGTAAGTCGTGTGCTAATTTTGGTATAAACCATTAAAATCATTGCACCATATTCTCTTCAGCAGAATGAGATTACTGAAAGAAAGAACAAAACTTTAAAAGAGATGATCAATTTCATGCTCGTATGTTCTGGATCACCGCAGAACTTGTGGGGGAAGCCCTATGAACCATAAATCAGGGTACCCACAAGAATAGCCTTTATTCTATTTGAGTTGTGGCACGAATGGCCTCGTTCCTACCATTACCTTAAAATGTGGAGGTGCATTTCAAAGGTACCAGTGCCACTACTTAAGAAGATTAAATTGGAATCTAAAATGGTGGACTGCATTTTCATGCCTATTGTTTTCTGGTACACAGATCAGAAATACTGGATATTCATGTTAACATGGTTATTGACTCAAAAGATGTTGATTGAAGATATTTTTCCATACAAACTAAAGAAATAAGACTTCTGAGAAAAGAACATATGAAATAGCGTTCAAGGATGAAGGACCAAGTGAACCAACAATTAATTCAGAAGTTGAATCAAGAAGGAGTAAGAGATCGAGAATCTCTAAATCCTTTGATCCAAACTTCATAACATATGTGATTTAAAGTGAGCCTCAAATATTTAAGGAGGTTACGCCTACCTCAAAAATATAAATGTGGAAAGAAGCTGTAACAGGCTCCTAAACTATAGCACGAGAAGTTGGATAATGTCATGATCAAGGATGGATTCACTATCAATGAATGTGATAAGTGTGTTTGTTAGAACTTGCTTTGGATGATACATTTGTGAAGCCATTTCAATGGAGCTCTATCTTACAAGTCTATTCAAGAGTTCTATATGATCAAGACTTCCGAAAGAGAGTTGCTATTGATGTGTATTGTAATGATTAATAGTATGTTAAAAGCCTTGACACACACACACACACACACACACACACACACACACACACATCTTAGCCATATTAGTCGACTTATACCTCTTAGTAGTCGACTTATACATGGTATAGTCGACTTGACATTTTTCTTAGTCGACTAATATTTGTCCTGCAAATATGCCAAGTCTCTGTTTGTCATTAGTCGACTAATAGCCTAATGTAGTCGACTTATACATTATTCTGGTCGACTATTTTCAGTTTCCAGAAACTTGTCTTTTAATTCAATCTTGACCTAGTCGACTTGATCTCTTTTGTAGTTAACTAACCCAGTGTAAATTGCCCAACCTAGTCGACTAACCCCCTACTCCTAGTCGACTAATGACAGTTTCTGACTGTTGGACAGTTTTCTATTTTCTGGAGTTTTATCCAACGTTATCCAACGTTTCAATATTCAAAATGATCCTGATAACTACCCTAACTGACTATGAATTTTAGCTATAAATAGGTTTGTTATCCTAGACTAAAGAAACCAATTAAAATCAAAAGTTTTCTGACCAAAAACTCTGTTCAAAATTCTGGTTTTCTGAAAACTTGTTTCCACTTTCTGTTTCTTCACCAATTCCTACTCTATTGTGAAGATTTCTGAAAATTCACCTATAATAGCCCTTGTCCACGATCACATACAGATTCAAGACTTATAAGAAAGTTTGTAATCACTCAAAGAGGAGCATTGTACAAGAGCGTCTTCGGGTGGAAGAGAGTTTGTATAAGGTGTTCTGGTCTTCTTGGTTGTAAGAAGAGTTGTACACATTTGGCAAAGGAAATTTGTCAAGTGGTGTGCAAGGTATTGATTTTGGGTGTATAAAGTCAAAGGATAAAGGAAAATCTCAAGCGGGTGGCATGGGGACTGGATGTAGGTCACGAGGACTGAACCAGAATAAATCTTTGTGTTTGCGTTTGCTTTATCTTTTCTATGATTTATCTTCCTTTATTGCAAATATTTTATTTCTGTAACGCTAATATCTTTGTTTGAGTGTTGATGTGTATTTTAGATCTAACAATTGGCATTATCTCGAGACCAACAGTGTTTACACTAAAATAGTTGAAAATGCATATATTATTGTATGTCTTTATGTAGGCTACATGTTGATACTTAGGACTAATACTCAAGTTATTAAGTCCATTAAAAGGATGTAATCCAACAACATTGACATGAAGGATCTGAGTGTTGCTGATGTAATTTTATGAATTAATATTACTAGAATACCAGATGGAATCAGTCTATCCCAGTCATATTAGGTGGACAAGATGATAGAAAGATTCAAGGAACAGGCGATCAAAGGGAATACAGATCTTTTCTCTCAAACGTCCACCTTCATAAGAATACAGGAACTAAAAAATGACAGTTGGAGTATTCTCAAATCATCGAAAGTCTAATATATTTAATAAATTAGACTAGACCTGATATAGCTAACGCTGTAAGCAAATTGAGCAGATACACTAGTAATCCTAGCAATGATTATTGGATTGCCCTACTATAAGTAGTGGGCTACTTGAAGAACACCAAAGAGTATGCCTTAAGATATGGGAAGTATTCACCTATACTTGAAGAGTACAATAATGCAAACTGGATTGCAGATTTTGAGAAATTGAAATGAACTAGCGAATACATATTTACTTTTGGAGGGACGGTCGTATCTTCAAAATCCTCCAAACAAACTTGCATAAGCCATTCTACAATGAATCATTATTTATAGCCTTGGATAAGGATGAAGAAGAAGCAAAATGACTTTGACAATTTCTGGAGGATATACCTTTATGGCCTAAATTAGTGCCGCCATATGCATTCACTGTTATAATCAAGACGCGATATTTAGGGTACAAAAATCTTTGTATATAACGACAAGTCTACACGCATACGCCGTATACATAACACTATTAGGCAGTTACTCTCAAATGAAGTATCTCAATTGACTTAGTCGCATCAAAAGATAACTTAAAGGATCTGTTCACTAAAGAATTGAGTGGAAAGTGTACAAACTGCGGATCAAAGGAATTGAGGCTAAAATCCTAACAATACCGAGTCAGCTTAATGAAAATCTCACTTAGCAATTGAAGATTGCATAGACTAAGTTCAAGACGAAAAATTGGTTATGATTGACTCTGCAAGTAAGTACCTTGAAGCTTAACTCCAACTCATTCGTATAGTGCACCAAAGTGCTTCTACAAAAGGGCTCGGGATAAAATTAACGCTTTTAATGATGCCTATATCTTGTTATTAAAACAAGTAGGATAGAATAGATTACTTTATTGGGATGATCACCTATGTGAGTGTAGAGCTGGGTCGACTCTTTGAGAGTCTCTATGGAGGTTGTGATTCCTTAAACACATTTTCTAAAACCAAAAATGTCTAGCTCCAAAATGGACACAACAGTGAACCAAAATTGATTTTGAAAAGTTACTGTGTGAGGCCTGTTGACTTAGCTTATACAAATAACTGATAGTTCAAGACCTAATTCACTGATTGGCTAGTAAGTCCGATAAGGCTTTCGCTACGGAAGGTTCAAGACCTAATTCACCTATCCTGATGCAGTTCTTTCCTAAAGTTCTTTCACTATAGAGTCAGTCTCATAGTGTGTATATTTTCTTGAATCTCTATTCATTATGGGAGATTGTTAGAAACTTAGAATTAATCAAGTGAGTTTTTAGGAAAATTTTGAGTTGAATTTTAAGTGGGACAAGCTGCTCGGAATGCGCGGGAGACGATTGAAATATGTTCTGCTTCTATTAGCGATGAGCATGGTATATTTACATGTTCAATTCTACTTTCGAATGAATGAGATATTCAAGTCAGAAATTGGCATAGAACAAAAGCTAAATAGGACCAAAAAGAGTGAAAACTCTTTAGTCCAATATTGAAAGTAGTAGGCGAATAGATGTGTCTGTTCGGGGACAAACCGTTTCGGTTGAATGGATATGTCTATTCGGCGAATAGATGTGTCTGTTCAAAAAGGTTGTGGCTGTTCCAACCGAACAGATGTGCCTGTTCGAAAAGGTTGCACCCATTATAACCGAAAGGTTAACTCTAATTCATATATAAAGGGCAGGATATCACTCCATAAACATAACCAAAAAACACTCGGAATTTAATTCATTTTCCTTATTCTCATCTCTTAATACAAGGTCTGTTCAAACAAAAATTCTCTTAGAATTTTTGTAGTCCTTTGGTCCGTTTTCAACTTTCGGTCAAGTGGAAGGTACGAGCCAATTTTAGTTCGACTGTACATGATTTTTCAAATTGATACGCAGAACACGTGAAAGAGTGTTGTATCTTGGGAGACCAGTATCCATTATCTCATATGCACCGTAGCGAAGGACGTAATTGTCTAAAGGAGATTCTCTTTACATGTATCTCACTCCAAAATCTTGTTTTTATTCTGTTACTTTGTCCATTTATACTAACGTTCAGTTTTGTACGAATTATTGTTAATAAATATTTATCTTATATAAATATTAATTGTGAAATTATTGAATTCCAATATATTCTCTGTCCATTTGAACTAAAGTTCTTATTGAAGAGATTATGCTGAATAAAGTATTTATACTGGAATATTTATTTTAATAAATATTATTGTTAGATAAATTATTGTTGAGTTATTTATCTTACAGATTTATTGCTAATACGAGACTGACTAAATACCAGTCTGAGTGATGTCTAAGGAAGGAATTTGAAAGGTGATTTTATAATTAAGGAATGTTCAATTGAACGGAAAACCTCCAACCTGATTTTCACTGACCTGGCTGATTGGACCGACTGCTCTTGATCTTGAATTGGATTGTCAAGTCTAACACATAGGAGACAAATGTGTTTTCAAGTTGGCAAATGAAAGAGAGACTGTTCTGCAAGTTACAATACTAAAAATGTAGTTGGCCAAGCATTTTTGGAAAGATTGGAGAATGAGTGTTTTTTGTTTGTAGTATTGTTTGCTTGATTTCTTTCTTGTAATCAGGCCACTATTTTCTTTGCATTTTTCTAAACATTTCTCTCATTTTCTGTTTTTGCATCAAACCACCAAACATCATAATGCATCATCACATTTTTTATTTCATTCCTAGCTTTCAAATGATCTAGATTTTGAAAATGATGACTATTGGCTCCATATTTTTGCGCTTAATTAATACTGGAATGGATTTCATTTTTGGATCATTAATATATAAAATCAGTAAGCATTGGACATAATTCGGGTTCTCGGTCTCTGTATACGTCAATCTCAGACTTTTGGATTCGTCTCCTAAATTTTCAACTCCACAAGATGACGAAATCCCTATCCGAATGTTTTGAAAATTTTCAAGCTTGATGTTCTTCGATTCAACAGGCACAATAATCCGTTACTAGATAATTTTTCCATGATTTGTCAAGAAGTTTCCTTAACTTTTATTAGCAAATTTGGTCAAAAGATCACTTTGAAAGAGAAAAGATCCATTTTTGCATCAAACCCTAATGAAAACTATCTCCATACACGCTCTTCACTCCAAAGGTTTAGATTTCCGAGTGGCTTAGCATTAAAACATTCTGCTGGTTTCAATATTTACCAATAAGAAATGGTGATCTAATTGCAATCTTCAAAACACAAGTGGGTACATATGCAGGAAAAATTCTCACACAACTCAAATTAAAAAATCATCTGCCATTTCTGGCATCAATTAGCAAACTCATACGAGTGATTTGGCGGTTGCCCAAGCCAGTACAAGAGTTTTAATATAACCATTAAAGTTGAAAGTTATGAATCTAATTTATGCATAAAACAATTAGGACGAAGACAACTCATCATGAAAAACACCATATCGGATTAATACAGAAACATTTAGGCGCGAAGTTGCCATACTATGTAGACATGATTGCAATAGGAAATAACTTTACAAATATTTTCATATAAATATTTATCTCGATCCAAGCTTATTGTGTGATCAGCTTAGTCAAGAAAATATAACAATATCATGAGTCTCTGTGACAATATGAACTTCAATTATCTTTCACACAAACATTTAAAGTATATGCTACATGTTCATATTGAGATATCGAATCAGACTTTCTTCCCCATTAAGTACGCATAGTGTTTACATTTAATTTTTTTGATATTTAGGCTCTACCGCCCTAATAAAGAGTATTGTCTTAGAAACATACAGGATTTCAAGGCTGAATTGGCAATGTCAATGATATGAAGTCGCTAAATAAGTAAGATATAAGGGACTCTTATAAAACAAATAGAAATTGTAAATAAATAAAGGACAATTAGGGAAAAGAAAGATTTCTGTTTTGATATCCCCCTTAAAAAGGGGAATTTATACACAGCTGAGTTATCTAATAGGAAAAGATTTGAATAAACACAATCATATTTCCTCTCCTATTCGTAATCAGTAGTCAAATTAATATAGAAACCACAGGACCGAGTCACCCGTCCTTAATAAAGGAATCGCACCAAGCACAACCAATCAGAAAAAAAGAAAGACGAATAATTGCTTGTGACCATCTCTTCAGCCTTGTAAACAATTTGTATAGGACTCTCTAGGGTTTTTAGTATTAGGATTAAATCCCTGCCGTCTTCTCTTGTTTGTCTCAAAAGTTACCTACAGAGATGTCTAACGAAGGAGGTGATGGTGCATCTCACAGCCCAAGCTTCTTCAGGGTTTTATTGCCAGGCTTGAACAAGGATATGGTATGCTTTCTCACTCGCTACCAATCTCCGGTTCTCTCTCTTATAATCTGATAACAATTTTGTTTCTAAACTTTTTAATGCAGCCGCTGCCCCGTGCTTTCATTAAGAATCTGCCGAAGGAGCAGCCCAGGAAAAAAGCTACCTTAGTGAACCCTAACGGCAACTCTTGGCCCGTCAATGTCTTCAAGGAGAAGAACAAGGAAGACATCCACTTTGGTGGAGAAACTTGGGAGCACTTCGTGCAGGCACATAAATTAGGGTTTGGTTATTTCTTGGTCTTTTTCCACAGAGGCAATATGGTTTTTGACTTCCAAGCATATGATCTAAGTACATGTGAGATCGTCTATCCGTCCCTTGCACCGAATATGAGGAAGATTGTCGAAACTAAGAAACAACTGGCGCAAGATCAGGATTCAAGTATGTTTTTGATCTTTTCTGGTGTACATTTTTCTCTTTTTAATTAAAACCTAATTCTGATTGAAATCTTGTTAGTACCAGGCTTTTCAGAGAGAGAGAGAAAGAGATGCCGAAGAATATGTTTCGAGGCTAAAATTGGGAAATATAACCTCTCCAAGCCTTATATGGTGAGTGTTTTCAATGCTCCCTTCGTTCTTTTACTGCGAAAATTGTACAAGTGTTGTTAATAATGGTAATGGATGTGTGCAGAATATTCCATTTAGATTTATGAAAGAACATAGTGAATTTGCTCGTCTGGAGGAGCTGACCCTTAAGGATCCAGAGGGCCGGATGTGGCATGTTCAACTGTTTCACAGGAAAACGCCTAAAAAAAACACGTCGGGGACTCATATTTCGTCCGGCTGGTCACAGTTTGCTCAAGGGAACAAGTTGAAGCTGGGTGATAAATGCATCTTTGAGTTGCTGTCTAGAGGAAAAGGGGAGGTGATGAATGTTCAAATAATTCGGCTAGCCAGGAATTCATCCTCATAATTATACATCTGTATTCCTTTGAAATTATGTTTCTTCGTTCCTTTCTTTATTTTGCTTCCTTTTCGGCTTCTACTTGTAATATGGAGACTGTTAAGATTGTTTTTTTTCCCTCATGTCATCCAACTATGTGCTCGGTTCATTATCTTCTCTTTAATGAAACCAATGGCTATACTTCATCTTTTTTTCAACTATACAGTAATGAAAAGATGTGCCCGCCACCCGGCCCCCTACCCCCAACACACCCGCCCACCCGCCACCATCAAGAGAAACCCTAAAACTCAAATTAGGGGGAGGAGGCTCCCTCCAAGTCCAACCCTGCAAGACCCAAACGGACTATGGAGTTTTCATGGGTTATTTTCATCAAATCTGCCAAGGGTTGGCAGATCACACTTTCCTTTTAATATCTCTATCATGGGTGCTCTAATCCAACCACGGGCAGTAAGATCTGATCATGTGTAGGAGGTGTTGAAGCAAAGATGCACGTGGAGTTTAGATCTAGCCCAAAAGTTGCTACTGAGCACGCATGATCTGGGTGGAGTTCGCTTTTGGTTTGGTTCATGTGCATGAGCCACACACACATACAATAAGAGAGTTAATCATACATTGACACGTGTATTGATTCTTTTATAATATATTATGTGTGTGGGTATCACATATATATTATAAGAGATTATAAGAGGTCTAATCCACGTGTCATATGTGATTGGCTATTGTATGTGTGTGTGACTCACGCACATGAACCGAACCCATTCACTTTTGAGTGGAAGCGGCATCTAAGCAGACACATTATATCCCATTGAAGCTCCCGCCCCAATTGTGGGAAGGTCAGATCTAAACCGAGCGAAAGTCAACATGGTCAGAACAAGGCTCTGACCCGAGCAGGAGAAGGTGCCAGTGTGTACAACTCTGCTTTGAGTGACAAAGTCAGATTAGAATCCCTTTGACCTGACCAAGGCTGGCCGTAATCAAGAAGAGACGGATGGCCACGACCATTTCACAACTTTGGCCAAGGGTAGGCCAGACCTGGCAAATGGTGGTTAAGTTCAAAGGAGCTTGTATTAGGTACAATGGTACTTATAGCTTGCATTTATGCTTTGTTGAAATTTCAGCTCTATGGTGCATTTTATCTCTTGGCATCATTCTTGCGCAATCGGTGATGGCTTTAGACATTGCATTCTAGGCACTTATTTAATTTGTTACATTTTTTTTATTACTGTTGAAGGTGCTGGAGCCAAAATATGCGTGCATTACATGTAGCATAGACACACGCTTGTATGATATATTGCTTGAGTGTTACTTTTTGTTATATACTTGCACATTTGCATTAAAAATGATTAAGGGCTTGTCCTATAACAAGATAAGGTGGGGAACTCATTACCCTTGGCCTAAAAATCATCTCCTCTCACTAACCCAAGCTAACTAAAATATGATAAACGTTGGCCCTAGAAATATCTCGAACTCAATAGGAGATTGACCTAAGGAGAAAGTAGTTAAAGTTTGACTCTAGTCAAATCGGTGTCAAGGCTAGAGATTGAGAGGCGAAACCTTGAAAAACAGTGGTTTGACATAATTAGGCACATTCCTCAGGCACAGATACCTACCACTGATCTTGCCCCTACCTGGCCGATTAACTTGTGGTCAAATTGCAGTAATATACCTCCTCTAGATAGTCAACCAGTTAGGAGTCGTCTAGGTCTAAGGTCTACCCTAACTTAGGTTAGATTTTTTTTTTCTTTTGTTTATTTGTTAGTTTGTTTTTTTGATATTTTTTGTGTGATATGGAATATAATTATAATTTTTCCAATGCATATAGTGATCCATACTTCACTCCGACCTTTTTTGACTCGGATATCACCAACCCGATATTTCATAGCTTTAACCAATGAAGAATGTCAGATTGGTTTTATTCAAACAAATATATGTCCCAGTCCCAATATTATGAATAAGACTGGAACAATCATCATCTGCCCTCTTCATCGAGTCAGTGGGGATACAACTTCCCTGAGTCATATGGTGAACCACCTTACCAACAACCAGCTTCATATATTACTTACCAAGATCAACCTATAGAAAAAAATCAGAATTAGAAATGGGTCTAGAAGCCTTCCTTTAGTCTAGACGACAATTCCAAATCACGACGGACTCAATGCTCGCACAAAATTTCCAAGTCCAAGATCCTTACTCTATTTTTCAAGTCCCACCACAATAAGAAAGAACCATTGACTTGGATAATAGTATAGAAATGATGATTCAGTTCCAAAATGATTTCAACCAATCCATCAATAAGGCAGAAGTAGAAATGAGTCAATTGTTTAACCCAATGATTGATAGGAATGAGAAAACTCTACCTAACATATTTTTGACTATTCCTAATTTTCTTAACCGTATTGACAAAGAATCATGGTGTCTTGGGGACTTTAACCAAGATTCAATTTTATCACACAAACTTGAACTTGACCAATTTCAAACTTTGGACAAATTGTCAACTTTTCAATTCAAAGAAATTGAACTTGAATATGAATGTAACCTTGCTCCCCAACCTGAAAGTACACCTACAGAGGGGTGAATAGGTGTAATGCTAATTTAATGTCAAATAATAAGGAAATGCAACAATTATAAAATGAATTATGCAAACGGTCAACTCAAATCAAGAAGTGAAGCCAGATTCTCTATGAAGGGCTGTAGAACTTCTCCTCTATATTCCTCTAGATAATAAGTTGAGGTGCTCAATTGCCTTCTTGATAGAGAGAGTGAAAGCCGACAAGTATAGATGATGCTAGCAATGAATAGCAAGTGCAAATGAAAGTAAAATACAAGTGTAAGCAATAGCAAGTAGAGTAGAGTAAGAGAGAAAGCAAGCGCAAACACAAAAGATTTATTTCGAGGTGCAAGCACAAAGCTCTATGTTCTCGCCTTTACCGCGTGAAAGGTTTTTACTATCCACTAAGGATCTTTTCACAAAGAGCCTCTATAAAGAAACTACAATGGTCTATATAAGATCGGAGTATACAATTCCAACTCTCAATCCTCTAACAAAAGAGATAGCACAAAACCAATGAGGTTTACAAGTTCTTAGTGACCACAAAGATCACAAACACTCTCTTTTACAACTTCTTATAGTATATGATGGGAAGTGAGGCTCAAGAAGTTTGTGAGAGAGAAAATACAGTTAAAATGAATGAATTTAAGAGCTAAAAACTTACAGAAATTGGTTTGAAAATGAAAGCACTTGAAGTAAGAAACTAGAAAATTTTCTCTTTTGAATATACTAGAATTTTCAAGTATTTTCAAAAATAATTCAAAACTTTCTTGTCTTTCTTATGTTTTATCTTCTCTCAATGAATATATATATATATATAATATATATATATATATATATATATATATATATATATATATTCAAGTGATAAACACTATTAGTATAGCTTATCAGGTAATTAGGAAAGAGATTAAGTCCAAAAAGGACAAAAATACCCATTGGAGAATAAGTTAAAAATCTCATATTTAAAAACTAGCCATTACTGTAGCTCCGGCAGAACATCGGTCGACCGGCCGGTCGACCGATGGTTCAAAAGTTTGAATTATCCGTTAGACTTCGGTCGACCGATCTCAACAGAGACCAACGGTCAACAAAACTTTGTCAGCCGGTCGATCGCTAGGTTTTCCAGTCGACCGGTCGGTTGTCCGACAAATGTGCACAACATGCACCAACCAGCCACGAGGTCCGATCGACCGAATTGGACTAAAAACATATTTTCAGATATATTTTGAAATCATGCTCATTTTTAAATATTTTGTATTGGTTTGAAAAGTGATTTGGCAATACAAGGCCATGAATACATGATAGAAACATGATATATAAATTTGAAAAAAATATGGGACATATATCAAACACCAAACCTTGTAGCATACCAAAACAGGAAAACTAGATGTGAAAACTTGTATTTTTTATGTTTGACGTCTTGAGCATCAATTTTACATTATATACTTTAAACATTCTATTTTCTTACATATGTTCTATATGTCTTCAAATAATCTTCAAGAGGGCTTCTTCAGATATAAATCTTGATCATCCAAACTCGAACCATTTCCTTGAGTGATCTTGAAACTAGAATACCTTCTTTTTGAGGAAGAACACACCAAAATATTCTTTGAACCTGAAATACTTAAAATACTTAAACTTTATTAGAACCGAATAATTTCATGTATTTTGTAATCATCAAAATAAAATTGGAGAGTATACCCTTGGGCAAACAATATCTCCCTTTTTGATGATGACAAAACACATGAATTATTTAGTATAAACAAATATAGAAAACATGAAAGCTCCCTCTAAAATGATGCTTATCTATCAAGTTTCATCATACATGACTAACGATATCGTAATATCAAAATAAGTCATATGCATATAGGTATAGATATGAAATATGGAATACTATGCATAAACGAACTAGCCCCATCCTTGCCTCCAACCACCAAAATAATAATTATGCAACAAAAAAACAAAGCATACAAACATGAAATAGAGGTAATCTCATCAATATTTAAATTCAAAATAACTCATAAAATCTTCTCCCCCTTTTTGTCATATATCAAAGAGAGATACAAAAATCAATAGCAATTGAAAGTAATCTATTAATTATAAATATAAAAGAAATAAATACAAATCCCAAATAAATAAATAACAATCATGAATCCATAATGCAAACACTCAATTCATCACAAATGAAAGAAAATCTATTAAAATCAAGTGGTTTATTAAAGATGTCCGCTAATTGAAAATCGGTAGAAACATAATCAATCTCAGTATCTCCTTTCTAATAATGATCTCTAAGAAAGTGATATCTAATCTCTATATGCTTGGTCTTGTGATTAGTCTTCAATTTTGCATTATTATATCGCATTTTCCTACCGATATATGAACAAAATGTCGGTCTAAACCGTGTTTTGCTCTCTCTCGTAGATAAATCAAGAGTTTAAGGGCAAAGGAGTAATAAGAGCTTAATTAACCCCATTTTTGGGTAATTAATTCCGGATTTCTTGGAGACCAAGCAACGGAACATCTAGAAGATGCATTGAACCTAGACCCTTGTGCACGTCAGATGAATATTCAGGCGAAAATACCAGAATTGGGATATACCATGAAGGTCCTCGAAGATATAGCAAGATCCTCGCCAAAACCAGGGAGTTAACTCCCTGGTTTTGCCGAGGATCCGCGGCAATAGTCGGGGATCCGCGGCAATTTGGTGGGGTCACGCGTCGATCTTCGACGCGTGGCCCCGTCTCGTCTTCTAGAACCCTCCTGCGCCTATATAAACCCTTGCAGAGGCCCGAAATGGAGCAGTTTTTGATTTTAGGTTAGGGTTTCTATGTTTTAGCATAGGGTAGTGTAGGTGTTCTTCCTTTCTTTTGTTTTGTATTTTCATTTCCTTTTTAGATCTTGTAGTAGGGCAGAGAGATTCAGAGAGAGATAGAGAGGGATTGATGTAATAGATGGTGACAATCTATATAAAGGTGCCTCTTTTCTTCTCCAATGTAATCTTCTCCATCTTCTACGTGATGCTTGACTAACTTTTCTTCTCATGGCAATCTAAGTACTAACCACTAACCATCTAACCACTTACTTGATAATTCACATGAATCTAATAGCCTCTACAAGGCCTTGCTCTTGCAAGAGCCATTGATGGCTCATGATGATGGATTCTAACATTCTAACATTTCTAACACCTAACCCATTAACTTGCTAACTTGCAATGTCTTCTTTATTTCATGCTCACCTCTAACCGGTTTTGATGATTTAATAGTAGCTTGCAACTTGTTATGTGGTATGGATGTGTTTTCTGAATGTAAAAGAACAATCTTATGGGCCATGCTCTGTATCGTCTCTTGAAGCCAAGGACTGGTGATGGCCAAAGATCCATGTGAGGCAACTATCACTAAGAGGTTAGCATGGTTAGTAGAGCAATTGGTAGTTAGTAGCCCTGAGTTTTATTTTCCTTTGTTTTAAAAAATCATTTGTTTTCACCATTGTCTTTATTCATCTTTGTGTTCGTTTTCTTTACTACAAGCTTCACCTTCTTTGTATTTTGTTTTCCAAACCACTTCTCTTTCGTTTTTTACATCGCCGTTTCATCGCCTTCTCAGCTATCACTTATGGATTTCTTTTCTTTTCTTTTACTTTTTCAATTCTTTAACAAAGAAGAAATTTTTAACATAACACGTGAATAAAAAATGCTAATAATTCTATCGCCTCCCGTCCCTGTGGATTCGACTCGTTGAGCCAATGCTATAACGGAAGTATCGAGGGAACATTAGCAAATATGAGTTTTCATCGATTTTACAAAACACACATTTTTTAAGTGCTAGTTCCTCCCGAACAAATTTTTGGCGCCGTTGCCGAGGAACGGGAATGGTTTTGATTTCACGTTTTTGTTAACATTTTCTTCTCTGTTTTAGTTTGCAGGTCAAAGTTTGCAGGAACTTAATATTGCAGAATTCCAATTAGCATTGTAGCTCCCTGCTCTTGAAAGCAGGGACCCAGCTTCTAAAGAAAAGCCGTGCAAACGCGACATTGGTCGCACCAACGCGGCTATTTTGTGATCATTGTGTATCTTGTTGTGCTGGGATGTGTTCATTGTAATAGCTAGTGGATCTGTACTATTACTTTCCTTCTTTGATTGCCTAAATACCGTAATAAACTAAAGAACTAAAATACGGTATTTGGATAGTTTTAAAACGGTTTAGACATTTGTATTTAGGCACGTGTCAATTCAATTCCAATATACTGTATTTTGTTCTGTTTTGTGATATGAATTGAGGTGTACATATGGCATTGCATATAGCATAGGATAAACACTGGGTGATTTATCGCTTTGTGTTATACTCTTGTCTATATAGCACACTTGCACAAATTAGATTTAAGGGCAAAACCCATACAAGATAAGGTGGGGATTTCATTATCCTTCCTTAGCCCTAAAACCACCTCCCCACTCACACAACCCAAGCCCTAATAAAAATTGATAGACGTTGGCCCCTAGGGATATCTCGGACTCATTAAGAGATTGACCGAGGGTGGAACTTGTTTTAAATCTTACTCTTGTGAAATCGGTGTCTAAGGTTGGGGATTAAGAGGTTACGCCTCAAAGATACCGTGGTTTAACGTAATTAAGGCCCGTTGCTTACGCACGGATACCTCCCACCGTATTTTACCCCTACCTCACCGATTAGCTTGTGGTCGGATTCAAGCAATAACCTTCCCCGGGTAATCGACTAGTTAGGAGTCGTCTAGGTCTAGGTCAACCTTAATATAGGCTTGGTTTTGATTTTTTCTTTTCTTTTCTTTTGTTGTTTGCTTTTTCTTTTTTATTTGTGATTGTTTGATTGTTTGTGAAATGGAATTCAACAATAACAATTCTTTCAATCCGAATATGAATCCATATTTCACACTGACCCCATTTGTTTCGGATAATTCCAACCCGATTTTTCACAATATGAACCAACCAAATATACCGGGTTGGACTTATCCGAATCAATACAACCCATACCCACAATCTTATGACTATAATTTTCAAAATAATTTCAACTCGTCATAGAGTCAATGGGGATTCACCTCTCCCGAGTTAAATTTTCAACTTCCTTGTCCACCGTATCCACCTTGTCTACAAATCTCACAATCTTCATTTTTCTATTTTGTTTCCTATACTCCTTTTCCTGGACCTCCCATTGAAGAAAAATCCGAGTTAGAAAAGAGTATAGAAGCCAACCTACAAGAGGCCGAGCGACAACGTAAAAAAATGTTGGCCTCTCCAATTCCACAATATTTTCAAGAGTCTTACTCAGTTCCACCTCCTCATAATGAACAACCATTTGCCCTAGAAATGAGTAAAGAACTCTTATGTGAGTCCAAGCTTTAATCTCCAAACATGTTAGACTCACAATCTTCACTATCTTTCCAAAATCAAGATTCTTATACTCCCTTTCTAGAACATCTACTTGCAGAAAAATCAAGTCTATAAAAGAGTAGAAAAATCTTGCAGGAGTCTGCTTTATAATTTCAAAAATCTTCTTCTCAGTCTATTGATAGGTTGGAACACAATTAAGTAAATTGGTCAACATTTATAAGAACGAAGAAACTTGCTCTTCTCAACCTTTGACCAATCCAAATATCTCTAACTCTATCAATTTGACCCATGACTCTTGTTGTTTTGGAAACCAAGATTCCTACATTTCTTTTCTAGAACAACCACTTGAAGATACATCACATCTAGAAAAAGTATAGAAGTCTTGCAAGAGTCCGCGCTAAAATTTTAAAAATCTTCTACCGAGTCTATCAATAGGTTAGAAACACAATTGAGTCAATTAGTTAGCATTTATAGGAATGAGGAAACTTTATCTTATCAACCTTTGACCAATTCAGCAATCTCAAACTCTATTGATCTGACCTAGGACACTTGTCATTTTGAAAATCAAGATTCAATTTCAGTTCACCCATTTGAACTTGTCCAAACTTCAAATCCCATTGAGATCTTGGCAAGTTATCCTTCCTGAAATTGAACTTGAGCATGAATATGATCCTGAACTTCAACTTAGTAATTCAATTTCACTTCTTAATTCAATATTGACTGAGGTGTTTTTACCTGAATTCAGGCCTTTTCCCGAGTCAGTATTGGATCCAGTGCCAGTTCATTGTGAAATTGAATTACCAATCTTTTATGATCATCATAATGAACTTGACCAATTTCATACTTTTGAAATTCCCATTGATAAATTGGCAGGTTCTCATTTTTATGGAATTGAATTCAACGTGAAATTTCAAAAGATTTGTGATCCAGTTTAAATTTCTGAATCAATATTGACTCCTATTTTGTTACCCAATTTGAGTAATATTTTAGAGTCAGTTTTGGTTTCTACACCTGTCATTCTTGAACTGAAATCACCAACCTTAGGAAGTCACATTCCATCATGGGGAAATGAATGTGGACTTGAGTTTCAACTTCTTGATTTAGACCCACTTCCTGAATCAACTTTGATTCCTGAACCTTTACTTGACTTAAGTCAAATTCTTGTGTCAGTATTAGTTTTTGTGCTTCCTGAGTCCAAATCAATCATTCCATCTTTTTATACTCTATTTTGGGACAAAGGTGTTGATAAATTTGACTCTGAAATTATCTTGAAAATTTGAAAATTAGATAGGGTTAAATTCTTAATAAAAATCATACATATATACATCATTCTAGTGGGTTGTATTATAGAGGTCTCTGGTGGGTTCTTCCGGATTCCACGCACATTAGATTGGACCGCATTTCATGGACCAATTAGACCACCACCGGAACCACCACCTTGAGGTGATTTTTTCTTCCCTCTCTATTTGTTTCATGCATACATACATCACGATGTATTGAGGACAATGCATGAGATAAGTGTGGGGGAGGGTTTACTAACGTAGAGTTTTTAGATTTTCTTTCTTTTACACTTCTTTTTTATTTTTAGAAATCTTCCCTTTTGTATAGGATTTTTCTCTTTCTTTAAAAACTTTTTGAAACAAGAGACAAAGTTTTGATCTATTTTTAAGAAAATTAAGATGATCTTAGAAATTAAGAAAACCTTAATTATGACATCTTAAACCTAGTCGAAATAATGGATCTTGTTTAAAATTATAGGCTAAGTAAGATAAATTGGAGAGATAGTTTTATCTTGAATTTTTTGCCTTAGATAGTATGCACTTCACACTTACACATTTTTGGGATGGAAACAAAGACCTAAAATGCCATAAAGCAAAAATAAATAAAATATATATATATAATATATATATATATGAAAAAAATCACTTATTAAGCTGGATAATTATGCCTCAAGAAGCATGATTATTCACTCCTAACGATGGTCAAAAGAAACAATTAATCTCTCATAGTTTTGTTGCCTTATTTACTCGA
Source organism: Agave tequilana (assembly GCA_038442645.1). Lineage (NCBI taxonomy): Eukaryota > Viridiplantae > Streptophyta > Magnoliopsida > Asparagales > Asparagaceae > Agave > Agave tequilana. The sequence continues at coordinate 21,020 of JAVJIF010032236.1, read as the reverse complement.
GTCCTTAAACTTGAGGGATATTTTCTCATCTGGTGCCCTAAAACCGTCTGGTCTAGGAGTCATCGGTTAAAGGCTCACTACCCGGGTAAACTAGAAAGCCTAAGAAAACTAAGGAAGAAAAAAGAAGAAGAAAAAGAAAAAAATATATATATAAAAATAAATGGCTTAATGGTTAGAGTTGAAATCCCAGAAATCTTCACTATCACAAAGTGCATATTATCTAGGTTTTATGAAGGATAAAATATTCAATCCAATTTTGAATTCTTACCTTAATTAAAGACAAGATCTTGCATATAGACTAAGTTTAAGGAACAATAATTTTTGGTGGACTTATGACCTTAGATCGCTTATATTTTTGCAAAAATATTTCGTAACTTGTCTCTCCTTCAAAATGCATTTTCAAAATACTGACATTTGTCTTCTTTCTTTATGGATTTTGTGGGTGCAATCCGCTGAAAACTCTCAGGAGACAAAACTCCTCCTCTAGAGATAACCTAGAGGTTTAACAGCTTGTTGCACATGCTCAGTGCAATCGCGTCACCTGCGAAAGTGGTGTAATAACATTTATAGTATTATTTTTCTTTTTCTTGTTTTGCTCGGGACGAGCAAAAGATAAGTGTGGGAGTGTGATTAGTCTACAATTCTGCATTATTATATCGCATTTTCCTACCGATTTATGAATAAAATGTCGGTCTAAACCGTGTTTTGGTCTCTCTTGCAGATAAATCAAGAGTTTAAGGGCAAAGGAGTAATAAGAGCTTAATTAACCCCATTTTCGGGTAATTAATTCCGAATTTCTTGGAGACCAAGCAAGGGAACATCTAGAAGATGCATTGAACCTAGATCCTTGTACACATCAGACGAATATTTAGGCGAAAATACCAGAATTAGGATATACCATGAAGGTCCTCGAAGATATAGCAAGATCCTCGCCAAAACCAGGGAGTTAACTCCTGGTTTTGCTGAGGATCCGCGGCAATAACTGCAGATCCGCGGCACTTTAGTGGGGCCACGCGTCAATCTTCGATGCGTGGTCCCGTCTCGTCTTCTAGAACCCTCCTGCGCCTATATAAACCCCTACAGAGGCCCGAATGGAGCAATTTTTGACTTTAGGTTAGGGTTTCTATGTTTTAGTGTAGGGTAGTGTAGGTGTTCTTCCTTTCTTTTCTTTTGTATTTTCATTTTCTTTTTAGATCTTATAGTAGGGCAGAGAGATTCAGAGAGAGATAGAGAGGAATTGATGTAATAGATGGTGACAATTTATGTAAAGGTGCATCCTCTCCAATGTAATCTTCTCCATCTTCTACATGATGCTTGGCTAACTTTTCTTCTCATGGTAATCTAACTGCTAACCACTAACTATCTAACCGCTTACTTGATAATCCACGTGAATCTAATAGCCTCTATAAAGCCTTGCTCTTGCAAGAGCCATTGATGGCTCATGATGATGATTCTAACATTCTAACATTTCTAACACCTAACCCACTAACTTGCTAACTTGCAATGTCATCTTTATTTCATGCTCACCTCTAACCGGTTTTGATGATTTAATAGTAGCTTGCAACTTTTTATGTGGTATGGATGTGTTGTTTGAATGTAAAAGAACAATCTTATAGGCCATGCTCTGTATCGTCTCTTGAAGGCAAGGACTGGTGATGGCCAAGGATCCATGTGAGGCAACTATCACTAAGAGGTTAGCATGGTTAGTGGAGCAATTGGTAGTTAGTAGCCCTGAGTTTTATTTTCCTTTGTTTTAAAAAATCATTTGTTTTCACCATTGTCTTTGTTCATCTTTGTGTTCGTTTTCTTTACCACAAGCTTCATCTTCTTTTCTATTTTTTTTTCTAAACCACTTCTCTTTCGTTTTTTACATCGCCGTTTCATCGCCTTCTCAGCTATCACTTCTGGATTTCTTTTCTTTTCTTTTACTTTTCAATTTTTAACAAAGAATAAATTGTTAACATAACACGTGAATAAAAACTGTTAATGCTTCTATCACCTCTCGTCCCTGTGGATTCGATCCGTTGAGCCAATGCTATAACGGAAGTATCAAGGGAACATTAGCACATACGAGTTTTCATCGATTTTTCAAAACACACGTTTTTTGAGTGCTAGTTCCTCCCGATCATCTTACTATATTAATTTGCATTCTTGATCATATGAATGGTACTATTATTATCAAAAAATATTTTAATATGGTCAAAATACAAATCATAATCAAGAAAATTAGGTTTCATCCAAAGAACTTGTGTCTAAGAAGCCCCGGCTGCAACATACTTCATCTCGGCGGTTGAGAAGGTTACGAAATTTTTTTCTTGAAAAATCACGAAACGAGAGAATTTCCTAAAAATTGAAAAGTTCCACTAGTGCTCTACCTATTCACTCTACAGCAGGTACAGTCGGCATCCGAATAACTCTTCATTAAATTTTTTCAATCTTCGGATACCACAAACCTATTCCAATAGTGCCCTTAAGATATCCAATAATATGTTTTACAGGAATCAAGTGAGACTCTTTAGAACAAGATTGAAATCTAGCACATAGATATACTAAACATAATATCCGGCCTACTAGCCGTCAAGTAAAGAAAACTACCAATTATGCTACGATAGAGTTTAACGTCAACATTTTTATCTTGTTCATCCTTATCAAGCTTATTTGTGGTAGCCATTGGAGTCTTGCTAATCTTCGCATTTTCAAGCCCAAATTTCTTAATACGCTCTCTTGTATACTTGGCTTGATTAATGAAGATTACATTACCCCTTTGCTTGATTTGGAGTCCAAGAAATAGTTGAGCTCTCCTATCACTCTCATTTCAAACTCTTTATTGATGCATGATTCAAAATCCTTACAAAGCTTTTCATTAGTAGATCCAAAATGATATCATCAACAAATATTCGCACTATCAAGATATCATTATCTACATGCTTTGTAAACAAGAAGTGTCAACTTTGCCTTTAACAAAATCATTTAAAGTAAGAAAATTACTCAATCTTTCATATCAAGCTCTTAGAGCTTGTTTTAAATCATATAAAGTCTTTTCAAATTTAAAAATAAAATTCAGATGTGTAGGATCAACAAACCGGGGGGTTTTTTCAACATACACCTCCTCCTCAATGAAACCATTTAAAAATGCACTTTTAATATCCATTTGAAAAAGTTTAAAATCTTTGAATGAAACAAAAGCAAGTGTCATTCATATGGCTTCAAGCCGTGCTACGAGTGTAAAGGTTTTCTCAAAATTGATTCCTTCAATTTGGATGTAATTTTGGGCCTCTAACCTAACTTTATTCCTAATAACATTTTCTGATTTATCCAACTTATTCTTAACGATCCATTTAGCACCAATAGTTGGTCTATCGAGAGGCCTAGGAATAAGATGTCAAACTTGATTGCGCTCAAATTGATTAAGCTCTTCTTGCATGGCAAGCAACCAATATAAGTCATCCTCGGTTTTGAGGATGTTTTTGGGCTCAATATGGGAAATGAATGCAAAATGGTCACATAAGTCATGAAGTTTGGAGCGAGTAATTACCCTTTTGGATACAACACATATGATGAGGTCTTTGGGATGGTTTTTAGCATATCTCTAATCTTTTAAAAGTGGTTGAGTTGACTCCACTTCAATGTTATGATCTTCGTCATTAGTATCATCCTTTTTCTTGTTATCCTCTTCTTAAAGCGGTAAGTCTTTTATGAAAAACTTTTCAAAGTTTTCACCTAAAAAATCAATCTCTATAACATTCTTCATAAGAGAGTTAGATTCCTCAAACTTCACATGCATAAACTCTTCACTAGTCAAAGTTGACTTATTAAAGACCCTATAAGTTTTACTAGTATTAGAATACCTCACAAAAATAGTTTCAAAAGATTTTGGGTCAAATTTATCTAAGTAACCTGTGGTGTTTAAAACAAAACATTTGCAACCAAAAACTTTGAAATAATAAATATTTGATTTTCTCAAATAGTAAATCTCAAAGGGAGTTTTATTTAAATTTTTACAAAAATAAATTCAATTCCCAATGTAACATGAAGTGTTTACGACCTCGGCCCATAGATATTGAGGAGTCTGTATTCACTAATCATTGTCTTAATCATTTCTTGAAGAGTACGATTCTTGCTTTCAATGACTCTATTTTGTTGTAAAATTTTAGGATAAGATAATTCATATTTAATTCTATTTTCTTCAAAATAAGTGATAAAGGAATGGTTGATGAACTCACGACCCCTATCACTTCTTATACGTAAAATCAAAAAATCTTTTTCTTTTTCAACTCTTTTTCTAAAAACATAAAAATGCGATGAACCTTCATCTTTATGTTCTAAAAAGAAAACCCATGTAAATCGTGAGAAATTATCAACTAAAATAAAAACAAAACGTTATCACTAAGACTTTTGGTTTGAGTTGGATCACACAAATCCATATGTATCAATTCTAGAGATCTAGATGTCATGATATTTTTGATTGATTTGAAAGAGGACTTGGTTTGTTTTCAAAGTTGGCACGCATCACAAATGCGGTCTTTTTTAAATTTCAAATTAGGAATACTTTTTACCGATTCCTTAGAATTAATTCGGGATAGATGGTCAAACGAAATATGACCAAGCCTCCTATTTCATAACCAAGAATCTTCATTACAAGCATTCAACAAGTAGCATTGCATTCTAAATTGAGCATGTCAATCATATAAACATTGTTTTCACGAAAATCAGAAAGAACACAAGTATGTGATTTCTTGTCTAAAACATCACAAGTAGAGTCATCAAAAATAACCTTTAAGCTTTTGACACATAATTGACTAATGCTTAATAGATTATGTTTAAGTCTATCTGCCAAAACAACGTCTTCTATCAAAAGAGATGAGCCAATCTTGATATTACCTATACCAACAATTTTACCCTTTGAATCATCCCCAAAGGTGTCGGTGCCACCTTCATGATACCTTGATAGGGTTGCAAAGTTATTGATATCTAAAGTCATGTGCCTTGTGCAACCACTATCAAGGTACTACTGCCCCCTACGTCTTGGAGCCTTGGTGCATACCTATATCATGTAAAGTAAGAGTTGATTTTGGTACCCAAAATTTTTTAAGTTTTAGAATATTAGTTTTTCGAACCCAAACATAACTATTAGATGCATTCAATTTATCATTACAAAACTTAGCCAAAAGATCTTGGCGGCCACAATAAGTGCATTTATATTCTTTGGCATATAAAAATGCATGATGTGTGTGGGCATGATGAGCATATGCATGAGTGGCATGATGAGCATGTGCATGAGTGGCATGTGAGCATGATTGTGAGAGTGTGAAATATGATGAGTGTGTAGTTTTCTATGAGTTTGCATCTTTGAAAATATAGATTCTAATCTAGCTTTATCAAACTCACACTTTTTTAAACATTGCTCTAAGTGTTGATTTTATTTTTCAAAATGAAAATCTCATTTTCATCAATGATAGGAAATTTTGCTTTGCAAGAGATTTTGTGTGCATCAAAATCTTTTTATGTCTTTTCAAGAGTAGAAGGCAAATTATTTTTTCTTTGGACATGACAACTAATTTGTTTTGAAGAAGTTCATTTTTTTTTTTCATTTTCAAATATTTCTTTTTAAGAAATCATAGTTGTTGGAAAGTTCTTCAAAAGCTTCCTCCAATTCATCCATGGACAATTCACAGTCATCAAGACAAGATTCAGATGTCACCTTGTGTGTGTTCTCGTTTGCCATGAAATACACATAGCCGTATCCACCTCTTCTTCAGAGTCACTCTTCGAATCTCATATTGCCTTCAAGGCCTTCTTTTTGTAGGGCTTCTTGGAGGTAGTGGGTTTGCTCTTTGTATCCGAGCACTTGACAATGACATGTCCAGGCTTTTGGCAATTGTAGCAAACTATCTTCTCATCCTCCTTCTTTTGTCATTTTCTTTGGTTGTTGAATTTAGCTTTGTTGTACATCCTTCTAGCATTCTTCACATGAAGGAATAAATCTTCATCATCTTCTTGGTCATCATCTTCATCATAGGAGATGGTAGGAGTGGATTTGAAAGCAAGAGTCTTCTTCTTTAGGATTTCTTTCTCCGCTCTAGCCTTTCTTTTCATCTCATTGGTTTTTAGATTCCCAATGAGACCAATTAGATCCATCTCCTCTTTGTCATTAAGCTCCTTCAAAGTTGTAGACTTGACCTCTCAAAATCGTGAAAGTGCTCGAATCATCTTACAAACCTGTTGTTCATTATCAATCTCTTCACCTAAAGAAACAAGACCATTTGTAATTTTAATGAACTTGGTAATCATGTCATCAATAGATTCATCTTCATTCATGAAAAAATTCTCATATTGGGAACACAAAAGATTAATCTTAGCTCTCTTGACTTGTGAAGTCCCCTCGTGTGTGATAACCAAACGTGACCAAATCTCGAATACGGATTTGCAATGAATTACCCCGACAAATCATCATCATTCAAGGATTGAAGCAATGCATAGTGAGCTTTTACAGTTGCATCAAATTACTTGTTGGTAATTTCAGACCAAGTGTCCTCATCACTATCGGGTTGTTAACATTCTAAAAAGACAAACTCTTAGACAACATTTTAACCAGTCCGAACGATGTCTAAACTTTTCGACATTTATAAAAGACAAGTTGCAGGACCAGCTGACAACCGGTTTCTACCCATCCTCGAGGGACAAAGTAATGACTCGAATTTTACTGATCCAGTGAAGCAGACAATAAGCCAATTATTACCTTTGAAGAGGCCTAAGCGGACCTATGAGGCTAAGTCAGTTTAACACTCAGCCTCGCATGAACCCAAGGGGATAGCTTCGCTTGAAGCTTTACAACCTTGTTAAAAGGCTAAGATTCTATCTTCGCCTGAAGCTTTATGATAAGCTTCGCATGAAGCCAATTCTAGCTTCGCCCAAAGCTTTATGATAGCTTTGCACGAAGCTTTTCAGAGCTCCCCTGAGAGATAACTTGCAGCTTCGCCTGAAGCTAATTCCAGCTTTGCCTGAAGCATATTCCATCTTCGCCTGAAGCATTGTAATAGCTTCGCCCGAAGCTTTACTCAGCCCTGCTGAGGGCTCACCACGTCAGTAATTGACCAATTATTAGCTGGTTAACCTTACTCTTTAGTGGGGTTAATGCCACTTTAAGTGATCGGTTACATCCGCCCACTTCGTCCCACATTAAGTGGAGACAGCCAGGTCAAAACGACTAGATAAGCTTGTGCGAACCTATCTAACTTCGCGTTGTTGTCACTCTAAAAGGAAAAGCTCTCAAATTTCACTTCAACCTGTCCGAACGACGTCTAAACTTGTCGACATTTATAAAAGACAAGTCACAGACAAGCTGATGACTAGTCTGAGTTCACCCCTGAGGGACAAGGCAGCAATTTGAACTCTATTAATCCAGTAAAGTGGACAATAAGCCAAAATTGCCTATGAGGAAGCCAAAGCAAGTCTATGAAGCCAGGTCTGATCAAATATCTAGCCACGCAGAGAACCAGGATTGCTAAAAGGACCGAAGCCTCTAGCTTCGCGCGAAGCTCCCATCAGCCCCACCAACGGCTTATATTAGAGCTTCGCTGGAAGCTTTATTCCTAACTTCGCTGGAAGAAGGAATAGTCAAGCTCTTCTCCGAGCTGAATTTCTAGCTTCACTAGAAACATCATCCCCAGCTTCGCAGGAAGAAAGAATGATTCAGCTTCGCTATAAGCTAAGTATTAGCTTCGCATAAACCTCCCAAGGTAACTTCGCAGGGAGATAGCTTCTCGCTTAGCTCCGCAGCGAGCTTTACCAGGTCATCAATTGACCATTTCAAAATCTCACGTGGGATTAGTAGGTGAACCCCATTAGTTTAGTAGGATTAATGCCCCTTTAAGTGGGCGGTTACACTCGCCCACTTCGTCCGACACTAAGTGGAGACAATTAAGCCACGATGGTGAGAAGGAGTTCGCACGAACTCTCTACCTTCGCTGGAAGCTCGCAAGTAGCTTCGTGGTAAGGTCATTTGTAGCCTTGCACGAAGCTGAAGACTGATTCAGCCTTGCTGAATTCAAGGGGCAGTTACACCCCATTTTTGCTATAAATAGTTCCTTGCAGAGCCAAGAAGAGGCTGAAAGATTTGGCTGGAAAATTTTAGAAGAGATCTCTAGCAAAAGTGTTCTCCTACCCTGCTACCTCCAAAAATCTCAGAGAGTCAATCCTCTTTCATTCAGGATTCCAACACGCCTTCTACTTCCTATAGATTTTCAGAATCAAGCGAGAAGGAAATTTTATCAAGGAGGCAGCTTGACCACCTGACTGATTGCATCGTCAAAGGGATAAAGTGATCGCACGCTGATCAGATTCCTACCGGCATACTTCCTTAGAAATCTCAGAGGAGATCTACCTGTGATTTTCTTTTAATTACTTGTAATTTTGCTCCTCCATTCTTTCTTTTGTAAGTATTCTCCCGATCAATTTTCAATGGAAAACAAGATGGCAACTCCGCTGGGGAACAAGGTCTTCTTCCGCAATAAGGAGATAATGTCACAATGCAACGGTCAGAATCTTAAGGCCCTCATTGTCGAAAACTTGGTCATTCACTTTGACCAAGAAAAATTCAAAGAACTACTCTCTGGGGGTAGCCCAGTGCTCCATGCACGGAAACACAGGAAGGTCTCTATAGCTAAAGCTCCAATGGCGACAGAGCAGAAATCACCCAAGACTTTAGCAACTGCGAGTACAAGGGGGCGAACCTCGTTTCAACACCCCTCAGCCTAAAGTGAGGCTAAATGCGTCTCGCGCAAAGCCCGACTGGTCCTCGGTGAACCTAAGGCTACTTAGACCATGCGTGTGTGGAGGGAGAAGCAGAAAGCTCCGCGTGAAGCTTTATGCGAAGCTCCAGTACAACTTCACGTCTCACGCGAAGACAAGGGCAAGATGCCCTTAAATCTTGGTGGCATTGCCAATGTTAACCGCAAGGCTAAGTTGTTATCACTATCTTGGCCCAACCCGAGAGCATTGACTCTCAGTGCCAACCTCACCCCTACGAGAGGAGTTAAGGGAGCGTCCCTAAATACTGATGGCTATGATACTGATGGCATAGCTAATGCAGTGTCAGTATCTAAGAATACTGATAAAATTCCTAGCTGCAAGCTGGAACTCAGGCACTCTACAGTGCTAAATACCATCGCAATAAGGCAAGGAGTGGAGCACTACTGTGTGCCAAAAGTGAAGTCGCCATGACTTCGCTCCCAAAGTTTTCCGGTGCTAAGCTCGCGCCTTGCAGCGGAGCTACATGTCTAACTTCGCCAAGCGAAGTTAATATAACTGATAAGGTGATTTTCAAATCACCTAAAAACATGAGCCTCAAGGCTAGAGGTCTCCATCCCGAACGACCTGATACACGATCTCTTCAAGTCTCCGAACAAGATCGTGTAAGCTTGGTTAACATTGATCAACGAGAGTTCTTAACTAACAAACGGAAGTTAGAACTACTCCATACCTCTCCCTCTTGCTGTGAACAAGTGGGATGTCAGTTAGTGATGGTCCATTCAGTCCATTGCCGACTAGGACCAGTACCCGCCACTCTTCCAGTCTGACAATCAGTTTTCGACTGGCTATCGATTCGAGCCCATGTCAAGCATCACAAAAAGAGCAAACCATGAAACCTATCAGATCTACCCTCTGCATCCGTCAACATGATAGGTGATCAGTCTACAATTCTGCATATTATATCGCATTCTCCCACCGATTTATAAATAAATTGTCGGTCTAAATCGTGTTTTGGTCTTTATTGCAGGTAAATCCAAAGTTCAAGGCAAAGGTGTAATAAGAGCTTAATTAAACCCAATTTAGGGTAATTAAATCTGCATTACTTGGAGGCCAAGCAAGGGATTATCTAGAAGATACGTCGAACCTAGCCTCTTGCGCACGTCAGACGAATATGTGGACGAAATTACCAGAAACAGAATATACAAGGAAGCTCCTCAAAGCAAGACGAATCCCCGCACCAAAACCAGGGATTTAACTCCTTGGAAGTGCCGAGAAAACGCTGCAAATGCCGAGCTTCCGTGGCACTTTTGTGGGCCCACGCGTTGAGTTTTGACGTGTGGCCCTGTCTCGTCTTCCAGAGGTTTCCTTTGCCTATAAAAACCCCTGTATAGATCCAGAACGAGGCAGTCTTCATTTTTTAGGAGTAGGTTCTGATTCTAGGAGAAGTTTAGTGTAGTGTAGGTAGGTGCTCTTCATTTCTCTTATATTTTCATTTCTTTTTAGATCATTGTAGTAGGGCTGAGAGATTCATAGAGAGAGAGATAGAGAGGGATTGATGTAATAGATAGTGACAGTCTATGTAAAGGTGCCTCCTTTCTCCTCCATTGTAATCTCCTTCATCTTCTACATGATGCTTTGCTAACTTTTCTTCTCATGGCAATCTAACTACTAACCACTAACCATCTAACTACTTACTTGATAATCCACATGAATCAAGTAGCGTCTACTAAGGCCTTGCTCTTGCAAGAGCCATTGATGGCTCATGATGATGGGTTTTAACATCTAATTTGCTAACTTGTTAACCAAGCTAACTCTCTCTTATTTCATGCTTCCTTCTAATGGTCTGATGATTTAATGTTTGTATTAGCTTGTTCTTGTTGCAAAGTTTTGAATGTGATGAACCATCTCATTTGCCATGCTCTGTATCGTCTCTTGAAGTCAAGGATTAGTGATGGCCGAGGATCAAATGTGAGGCAACTATCAAGAAGAGGTTAGCATGATTAGTAGATCAATTAGTAGTTAGTAGCCATGAGTTTTTTTTTTGCTTTAGAAACTATTTTTCAAAGTATCTTTTCATTGTTGTTTTCACCGCTTCTTTGTTTGTCTTTGTTTTCATTTTCTTTACCACAAGCTTCTTCTTCTTTTCTATTTGTTTTACAAACCACTTCTCTTTAGTTTTTCTTCGTCGTTTTCATCGCTCTCTTCACCTACCACATTCTGGATTTCTTTTTCTTTTCACTTTCTTTCTAATTCTTTTAACAAAGAAGAATTGTTAACAAATAACGTGAATAGAAACTGTCAATGCTTCTATCGCCTCCCTTCCCTGTGGATACGACCCGTTGAGCCAATGCTATAACGGAAGTATCGAGGGTACATTAACAAATTCGAGCTTTTACATCAGTTTCATAAATACACACTTTTGAGTGTTAGTTCCGCCTCGATCATCAATTTTTGGCGCCGTTGCCGGGGATGGGAATGGTTTTGTTTTCACATTTTTGTTAACATTATCTTCTCTGTTTTGGTGTGCAGGACAATCTTTACAGGTGCTTCATATTGCAGAACATAAACTAGCTTTGCATCTCCCTGCTCTTGAAAGCAGAGCCCCAGCTTTGAAAGAACCGCCGCGCAAACGCGACATTTGCCGCGCAACCGCGGCCATTTTGTAATCATTGTGTATCTTGTTGTGCTGGGATGTGTTCATTGTAATAGCTAGTAGATTTGTACTGCTATATTTCTTGCTTTGATTGCCTACACACCTTAATAAATAAAAGAACTAAAATATGGTATTTGGATGCTTTTAAAACGGTTTAGACATTTGCATTTAGGCACGTGTCAATTCAATTCCAATATACTATATTTTGTTCAGTTGCTGTGATCTGGATGGAGATGTACATATGGCATTGCATATATCATAGGACAAACACGTGGGTGATTTATCGCTTTGTGTTATATTCTTGTCTATATTGCACACTTGCACGAAATTGAACTTAAGGGCAAAACCCAAACAAGATAAGGTGGGGATTTCATCACCTTTTCTTACCCAAACCACCTCCCCACTCACACAACCCAAGCCCTAATAAAATTTGATAGACGTTGGCCCCTAGGGACATCTCGGCTAGGTCTAGGTCAACCCTTCTATAGGCTTGGTTTTGATTTTTTGTTTTCTTTTGTTTGTTGTTTGATTCTTTCTTTTTGTTTGTGATTTTTTGTGAAATGGAATTCAACAATAACAATTCTTTCAATCCAAATATGAATCCATATTTCACACCGACCCCATTCTATTCGGATAATTCCAACCCGGCGTTTTACAATATGCACCAACCAAATACACCGGGTTGGCCTTATCTGAATTAATACAACCCATACTCACATTCTTATGACTATAATTTTCAAAATAATTTCAACTCCTCATAGAGTCAATGGGGATTCACGTCCCCCGAGTCAAATTTTCAACCTCCTTGTCCACCATATTCACCTTGTCCACAATATTCATTCTCCGATTTCGCTTCCTACACTCCCATTCTAGAGCATCCACTTGTAGAAAAATCAAGTCTAGAACAGAGAATAGAAATCTTGCAGGAATCTACTTTTCAGTCTGTTGATAGAATAGAAACACATTTGAGTGAAATGGTCAGCATTCTTAAAAATGAAGAAACTCTCTCTTCACCACCTTTGACCAATTCAAATATCTCTAACTCAATCAATTTGACCCATGACTCCTATTATTTTGGAAACCAAGATTCCTACACTCCTTTTCTACAACAACCACTTGTAGATACATCATATCTAGAAAAGAGGATAAAAGTCTTGCAAGAGTCCGCACTAAAATTCCAAAAATCATCTGCCGAGTCTGTCAATAGGATGGAAACACAATTGAGTCAATTGGTTAGCATTGATAGGAATGAGGAAACTTTATCTTATCAACCTTTGACAAATTCAGCTATGCCACACTCTATTGATATGACCCAGGACTCTTGTCATTTTGAACATCAAGATTCAATTTCAGCACATCCACCTGAACTTGTCCACACTTCAAATCCCATTGACATTTTGGCAAGTTATCCTTTTCCTGAAATTGAACTTGAGCATGAATATGATCATGAACCTTAAATTAGTGATTCAATTCTACTTCCTGATTCAATTATGACTCCGGTATCTTCACCTGATTTCAATCATTTTCCTGAGTCAGTATTGGATCCAGTGCCAGTCCATTGTGAAATTGAATCACCAATCATTTATGATGATCATATTGAACTTGACCAATTTCATACTTTTGAAAGTCTCATTGATAAATTGGCAAGTTCTCATTTTTGTGGAATTGAACTCTATGAGGAATGTGACTTTGATCCTCAAATTTGTGATCCAGTTCAAATTCCTGAATCACTATTGACTCCTATTTTGTTACCAGATTTGAATAACATTTTCGAGTCAGTTTTGATTCCCATACCTGTCATTCCTGAACTTGAATCACCAATCTTCGATAGTCACATTCCATCATGGGGAAATGAATGTGGACTTGAGCTTCATTTTCTTGATTTGGACCCACTTCCTGAACCAATCTCGACTCCTGAACCTTTACTTGACTTAAGTCTTTTTCCTGAGTCGGTATTAGTTCCTATACTTCCTGAGTCCAAATCAATCATTCCATTCTGGGACAAGGGTTTTGATAAGTTTGACTCTGAAATTATTTTGAAAATTTGAAAATTAGATGGGGTAAAATTTTTAATAAAAATCATAAATATATACATCTTTCTAGTGGGTTGTATTCTTGAGGTCTCTGGTGGGTTCCTCCGGACTCCACGCAAGTTGGATTGGGCCGCATTTCGTGGACCAATCAGACCACCACCGGAACCACCACCTTGAGGTGATTTTTCCTTCCCTCTCTATTTATTTCATGCATACATACATCACGATGCATTGAGGACAATGCATGAGATAAGTGTGGGGGAGGGTTTACTAACATAGAGTTTTTAGATTTTTTTCTTTTACACTTCTTTTAGGATATTTTTAGAATTTTCCCTTTTGTATAGGAATTTTCTCTTTCTTTAAAAACTTTTTGAAATAAAAGATAAAGTTTTGATCTATTTTTAAGAAAATTAAGATGATCTTAGAAATTAAGGAAACCTTAATTATGACATCTTAAACCTAGTTGAAATAATGGATCTTGTTTAAGATTATAGGCTAAGTATGAAAGATTGGGGAGATAATTTTATCTTGAATTTTTTGCCTTAGATAATATGCACATCACACTTACACATTTTTGGGATGGAAACAAAGATCTTAAATGCCGTAAAATAAAATAAAAATAAAAAAAACATCATCACTTATTAAGCTGGAGAATTATGCCTCAAGAAGCATGATTATTCACGCCTAACGGTGGTCAAAAGAAAATATCACTTATTAAGCTGGATAACTATGTCTCAAGAAGCATGATTATTCACGCCTAACGATGGTCAAAAGAAGCAAATAATCCCCCTTAGTTTTGTGGCTTTGTTCACTCGAGTCCTTAAACCCGAGGGATGTTTTCTCATCTGGTGCCCTAAAACCGTCTGGTCTGGGAGTCATCGGTTATAGGCTCGCTACATGGGTGAACTAGAAAGCCTAAGAAAACTAAGGGAAGAAAAAAAAGAGAAAAAAATATATAAATAAATGGCTTGATGGTTAGAGTTGAAATCCTAGAAATCTTCACTATCACAATGTGCATATTATCTAGGTTTTATGAAAGATAAAATATTCAATCCAATTTCGAATTCTTACCTTAATTGAAGATAAGATCTTGCATAGAGACTAAGTTTAAGGAAGAATGATTTTTGGTGGACTTATGACCTTAGATCACTTATATTTTTACAAAAATAGTTCGAAAACATGTCTCTCTTTCAAAATGTGTTTTCAAAATACTAACATTTGTCTTCTTTTTTTATGAATTTTGTGGGTGCAATCCGCTGAAAACCCTCAGGAGACAACACTCCTCCTCTAGGGGTAACCTAGAGGTTTAACGGCTTGTTGCACATGCTCAGTGCAATCACGTCACCTGCGAAAGTGGTATAATAACATTTGTAGTATAGTTTTCTTTTCTTATTTTGCTCGGGACGAGCAAAAGATAAGTGTGGGGGTGTGATCAGTCTACAATTCTGCATTATTATATCGCTTTCTCCCACCGATTTATGAATAAATTGTCTGTCTAAATCGTGTTTTAGTCTTTATTGCAGGTAAATCCAAAGTTCAAGGGCAAAGGTGTAATAAGAGCTTAATTAAACCCAATTTAGGGTAATTAAATCCGCATTACTTGAAGGCCAAGCAAGGGATTATCTAGAAGATACGTCGAACCTAGCCTCTTGCGCACGCCAGACGAATATGCGGACGAAATTACCAGAAACAGAATATAAGAGGAAGCTCCTCGAAGCAAGATGGATCCCCGCACCAAAACCAGGGATTTAACTCCTTGGAAGTGCCGAGAAAACGCGATAAATGCCGAGCTTCTGCGGCACTTTTGTGGGCCCACGCGTCGAGTTTCGACGCGTGGCCCCGTCTCGTCTTCCAGAGGTTTCCTTCGCCTATAAAAACCCTGCATAGGTCCAGAACGAGGCAGTCTTCATTTTTTAGGAGTAGGTTCTGATTCTAGGAGAAGTTTAGTGTAGTGTAGGTAGGTGCTCTTCATTTCTCTTGTATTTTCATTTCTTTTTAGATCATTGTAGTAAGGCTGAGAGATTCATAGAGAGAGATAGAGAGGGATTGATGTAATAGATAGTGACAGTCTATGTAAAGGTGCCTCCTTTCTCCTCCATTGTAATCTCCTTCATCTTCTACATGATGCTTTACTAACTTTTCTTCTCATGGCAATCTAACTACTAACCACTAACCATCTAACCACTTACTTGATAATCCACATAAATTAAGTAGCCTCTACTAAGGCCTTGCTCTTGCAAGAGCCATTGATGGCTCATGATGATGGGTTCTAACATCTAACTTTCTAACTTGCTAACCAAGCAACTCTCTTATTTCATGCTTCCTTCTATTGGTCTGATGATTTAATGTTTGTATTAGCTTGTTCTTGTTGCAATGTTTTGAATGTGATGAACCATCTCATTTGCCATGCTCTGTATCGTCTCTTGAAGTCAAGGATTAGTGATGGCCGAGGATCAAATGTGAGGCAACTATTAAGAAGAGGTTAGCATGGTTAGTAGATCAATTAGTAGTTAGTAGCCATGAGTTTTCTTTTTTTCTTTAGAAACTATTTTTCAAAGTATCTTTTCATTGTTGTTTTCACCGTTTCTTTGTTTGTCTTTGTTTTCATTTTCTTTACCACAAGCTTCTTCTTCTTTTCTATTTATTTTACAAACCACTTCTCTTTTATTTTTCTTCGCCGTTTTCATCGTTCTCTTCACCTACCACATTCTTGAAAAACACCTAGAGGGGGGGGGGTGAATAGGTGCAATTGCTAATATAATGATCTTTTTGAACTAAGTATGATGAATGATGCAACGATCTCTCAAAAATAAGACTAAGAGCCGAATACCCCTTGCGAGGTTCTGAACTCCTTCCTCCCAATTCCCCTAGATATGGGTTAGAGGTGCGCAATGCAACCTTGTTGTATTGAGATATGATCGATCAAGGCAAAGTATGATGATGAGAAATGAGATGCACACAATATATCACAAGAATTACAAGCTAGAATTAAAAGCACAAGGAAGATACAAGATCACAAGCAAGTAATAAGGAGCAATAAAGTGTTAGAGGAATTTAAAGCAAGAATTGGACGCAAAGGCAATCGCAAACACAATATTTGTTTCGAGGTTCGAGCCACCGCTCTACTCCCCGCCTTCACCTCCGTGAAGGGTTTCCACTATCCACCGAGGACGCCTTTACAATTTGGTCTACCGAAGACCGAGCACCGAGCTCCACCGAGTACAAAGGACCTCTACCGAAGAGGTTGCTCCACAAGGAAAGGATTACAAGAACAAAGTGATCACAACAAGATCACTACACTTTTTCTCAAACTCTTTTACAAACACTCTCACTTCTATTACAACTTCACTATAGAATGAGTATAGGATTTTTGGCTCTATGAAGTGTGGTGAGAAAACTTCAGTTGTAGAGTGATATAGACAATCAAACACAACTGAAAAACAAACTTTAAAAGAATTGGAATGAGGCTTTAAACTCTTTTCTTTTCTCTTTTGAAACAACACAAACTTGAGGATTTTTCTTGATACTATGCAAGAGAGACTTCTCCTCTATTTATAGGGTTGAAAATAGGTTAAAAACAATTTCTTTACACCTAATTTGACCTGCAAAAGCTCCCCAACAACTCTCTAAAAATCTGTTAAAGCAGAAAAAAGAAAGATTTTCAGAATTGCCCAAAGAGGAAAGAGCCGTTGGATTGTTGCAGGCCTGGCGGTCGACCGGTCCCGGTCCGGTCGACCGCCAGCCCAGCTGCAAAGAGCCGTTGGCTCTCTGTCGACCGGTCCGGTCGACCGTCCCAAAAGAGGAAACACAGTTTCCTTCTTCCGGTCGACCGGTCCGGTCGACTCAGAAAACCAGAGAGCAGTGTGCTCTTGGTCGGTCGACCGGTGCGGTCGACCGACGGACGTGCACAGACGTGCACGTCCAGGCTATGGCGCCGGTCGACCGGGCAGGTCCGGCCGGGCAGCCTGAAATGGGAAAAACTGCAGGATTTTGAACTTGGAAAAATTTGAAAAATTGTTTTAGGTTTAAACAAACTAGAGTGACATGTTAGTAGGAGTATGTATACATGATCTAGACAAGATATTTATTTTATAACACTTAGGTTCATGTAAATCTCTACTAAGGCATGAAACCAAATTTTGAAAATGAAAACAAGACCAAATTTTATCAAATCAAATTTTGTGTGTGTTGTGTATCCTAGAGCCAAATAACCAAGACTCAAACTTAACATTCTATTCTTACAATGATTCTAAGGACTTCAAGATCTTCAATAGGCTTCTTCATATGATCTTCAACACTTGTTCCTTGAGCCCAATTGGAGTTGACTTGAGTCCAAATCCTTGTATTTGTGAGAGAAGACTTCTAGAATGAATAGAAACCTGAAACACACTTAAACAACAAATATTATTAGTACAAATAACTAATATGTTTTGTAATCATCAAAATACACTAATCATGGGTGATTGTAACCTTGGGCCAACAATCTCCCCCTTTTTGATGATGACAAAACATATAAGTTATTTAAACAAATATGGAAGAAGAGTTTGGAAAACTCCCCCTCAAATAATGATATGTATAAAAATTGACTATTGAAAACTCAATACATAAGGCATTTAACAAGCACAATAGTTTTTGTCCAAAAACTCAAATAAAACAAACTTCCTTTTTCTCCATGAAATGAAACTCAAATAGTATCAAACTTAAACTTTTAAATCAACAAACTTATTCTCCCCCTTTTTGTCATACATCAAAAAAGGGTTAAAATAAAATAATTGAAAATTTCATTTTAAGAATCCATAATACAAACATTTAACTCACCACAAATAAATGAGAATCTAGCATAGTCTAAAGGTTTAGTAAAAATATCGGCAAGTTGAAAATCGGTAGAAACATAGTCAATATCAATATCACCTTTCTCATAATGATCTCTAAGAAAGTGATATCTAATGTCAATGTGTTTGGTTTTACTATGTTGATTGCATTCTTTGTCATGTGAATAGTACTAGTATTATCACAAAATATTTTAACATGATCAAAGTGTAAATCATAGTCGAGGAGAGTATGTTTCATCCAAGAACTTGTGCACACACAAGCTCCGGCTGCAACATACTCCGCCTCGGCGGTTGATAGGGCTACCGAATTTTGCTTTTTGGAAGACCAAGATACAAGACAATTACCCAAGAATTGACATGTTCCACTTGTGCTCTTCCTATCTACCCTACAACCCGCATAGTCGGCATCCGAAAAACTAGTCATTGAAAATTGGCCGGTTTTCGGATACCACAAACCCATTTCAATGGTGCCCTTAAGGTATCTAATTATGCGTTTAACCGCAATTATGTGAGACTCTTTAGGACAAGATTGAAAACGTGCACAAAGACAAACGGAAAACATGATATCCGCCCTACTAGCCGTCAAATAAAGCAAGCTACCAATCATGCTACGATATAATTTAATGTCTACACTTTACCTTGTTCATCTTTGTCAAGCTTAGTAGTTGTAGCCATGGAGTTTTGCTTACTTTAGATCCTTCAAGTCCGAATCTCTTGATTAGTTCTTTTGCGTACTTGGCTTGATTGATGAAGATCCCATCCTTCCTTTGCTTGATTTGGAGTCCAAGGAAATAGTTGAGCTCCCCCATCATAGACATTTCAAATTCATCCTTCATGCATGACTCAAAAGCTTTGCAAAGAGATTCATTAGTAGAACCAAAAATAATATCATCCATATAATTTGCACAATAAGAATATCCTTTTCTACATGTTTTGTAAACAAAGTTGTGTCAATTTTACCTTTCTTAAAACCATTTGAAATCAAAAATGAAGAAAGTCTTTCATACCAAGCCCTAGGGGCTTGTTTTAAACCATAAAGAGCTTTATCTAATTTAAAAACAAAATCCGGATGTGTAGGATCAACAAACCCGGGGGGTTGTTCAACATACACCTCCTCTTCAATAAATCCATTAGAAAAGCACTTTTAACATCCATTTGAAATAATTTGAAATCTTTATATGAGGCAAATGCTAGTGTCATCCGTATGGCTTCAAGCCGTGCTACGGGTGCAAAGGTTTCTTCAAAATCGATCCCTTCGATTTGAGTGTAACCTTGGGCAACTAACCTAGCCTTGTTTCTAACTACATTACCCAATTCATCCAACTTGTTCTTAAAGATCCACTTAGTACCAATTGTTGGTCTATCGTGGGGCCTAGGAACAAGGTGCCAAACTTGGTTGCGCTCAAATTGATTGAGCTCCTCTTGCATGGCTAGCAACCATATGAATCGCCTCGGCTTCGAGGACATTTTTGGGTTCAATATGAGAAATGAATGCATAGTTACCACAATAGTCATGAAGTCTAGAGCGAGTAGTTACCCCTTTTGATACTTCACCTATGACGAGGTCCTTGGGATGATGTGGATTGTATCTCCAATCCTTTGGTAGTGGTTGAGTAGGCTCCACCTCATGTGTTTGATTTTCATTTCCTTGTGCCTCTTCCACCTTAGTTTTGCTTCCTTCATCATCCTTTGGTTTGTCTTCCATAGTAGAAGCATCCTCCAAGGTCACTTTCTCCAAACCTTCATCCAATGCATCTATTTCTACAACATTCTTAACAAACTTGTTAGCTTCCTCAAACTTAACATGAATAGACTCTTCAATAGTCAATGATGATCTAATGAAAACTCTATAAGCCTTACTAGTGTTTGAGTAACCTACAAAAATAGCCTCATAAGATCTAGCATCAAACTTTCCTAAATTATCTTTTGTATTTAAAACAAAACATTTGCATCCAAAAACTTTGAAATAAGAAACATTTGGTTTTCTAGAAAAGTACATTTCAAAAGAAGTTTTAGTAGTATTTTACATAAGAAAACACGATTTGATATATAGCATGATGTATTTACGGCCTCGGCCCACAAATAATGTGGTAGACCATATTCATTTAGCATTGTCCTAGCCATCTCTTGTAATGTTCTATTTTTTCCGTTCACTACTCCATTTTGTTGTGGAGTTCTAGGACAAGATAGTTCATGCTTTATTCCATGTTCATCACAAAAAGTGGTAAAGGGTTGGTTAATGAATTCACCTCCTCTATCACTTCTTATTCTCAAAATCGAAACATCTTTTTCTTTTTCAACTATTTTCTTAAAAGTTTGGAAATACGAAAATGCTTGATTTTTGTGTTCAAGAAAGAAACCCAAGTAACCTTGAAAAGTCATCAACCAAAACATAAGCAAATCTATTCCCACTTAGACTTTTGGTTTGTGTAGGGCCAAAAAGATCCATATGGATTAACTCCAAAGGACGTGATGTCATGATATCCTTAATTGACTTGAAAGAAGACTTAGTTTGTTTCCCAAATTGACATGCGTCACAAACTCGGTCCTTTTCAAAATTCAAGCAAGGAATACCTTTCACCATTTCCTTTGTGTTTAACCTAGAAATGTGATCAAAAGAAATATGGCCTAATCTCTATGCCACAACCAAGAGTCATCATCGAGGGCTTTCAAACAATAATATTACAAGACATATTTAACATATCAATCATATAAACATTACTTTCCACGAAAACCGGAAAATACACAAAC